>CM042222.1:15639064-16239064 GCA_023566465.1 Cottus gobio | reverse complement strand
AAATGCTTGTCACTGAACATAATCCAGGGTTTTGCAGAATCATCCAATATTGATGTTCTTGTCTGGCGATAAGGTTGGGAAAAACTGTAAACATTGCACAGAGAGTGGGAGGCCCACCGTGGCTCATTTCTGCCCCCTTTCTCCTTAATCCGAACATGGATTATCTAAAAAGAGTATACAATAAAAGTGAGCACACCTGCCATGTTGGCATTAATTCCTCAATGCACAGTAAATCTGTGTGAACATGAATCTACGGCAAGCATGAGAGGTCAAAATAGTACCAGGAGGTCAGACCGTAAATTAAGATGAGTATTTGTAACAGACGGTTTGTGTAATAATTGTACAGCTCACTTTTGTAATATATTCAAATTAAATTAAATTAATCCAAACGTTTAGTATCTGTATGTTCGTCTAACTATTTGTTGCCGATTCTGACTTGTGGTGTTCATATGTTGCTCCAATGTTATTACTGATGATCTACAAATAATCATAATAACCAGATTTATCCTTTGGCGCCTTCTTGTATGTAGTAGTAATAAAATGCCACTTAGATGTCCTCACAGACTCCAGTGTTATTCAGTTGTATCAGCAACACAGAAAAAGTCTTAATTAACATGAAGGTGCTTGAAAGCGTTGATGTTGAAGAGAATCAGGAAATGGAAATGTTCGCAACCAAACACTCCACCAGCCACAGCCAGTGGAATGAATTTGATACCTGTGTTCAGTTTCTTAGTTGGTCCATAACTCTCCCAAGGACTGGTTGTCTTTTTATTGAACCACAAGAGTACTGTTTGCAATTACTAAAAACATTTCTTTTCTTTGGATAAAACAAAGGCTGATTAGTGTATATTCATAACTGTGGTCACCGTCCCCAGGTGGAATCAGTCAATGGGAACTGTCACAGGCTGATTTAATTTCCATAGGCTCGTTTCAAAGTACTCGGGGAAAAGCCTGCACCCAGCTCTCTCTCTTCATTACACTCCCAATGCGCATTCCCTTCATTTCTAAAGACAATCCATCTGCCGCTCTAAACCCTGTTTTGTCAAGAGTTGTTAGCTGCTTGGCCCCAGGGATGAGCACCACAGGCTATTATTAATCTTGTTTGTTTCGTGTTTCTCTGTCTCCGTGCAATAGCGGGAGCGAATGCCCGGTGGACTTTCTCTTCCACAGACATAATCAGTGATGTAAGTAAGTGCAGATTATCATTGAGACTTGTGAAGGAGGACCGCCTCTGAGGTCTACATGTGTCACCTTGTGAATGATTAGATATTTGTACAGGTTTTGCTCTTGTAGCTTTGAGTTTCTACCAAATTCAGTAAAATCACAAGGGTGAAAATAACATCTGAAGATGCATTATGGCAACAGGCCCATAGACTTTTGTGCTTTACATCAATAGTTAAGAACTTCATTAATTGTTGTCATGTAAGTAACCAAAAACATTAAGCTGCATTTGTGTTAACGTGTTATAGTTCGGCTTTGTGAATTTCATACTGTGGGAATACTCCTGTAAATGGAGTTGGTAGCGATTAATTAAACACCCTCAGTCGGTGTGATTTCCAGTAAAGTTATGCTGACCAGTTGATAATGCCGTGAAGCCGGCGGTGAGAAGAGCTGACAGAGTCAGATGCCCGATAATCACAAAGTTGTCAGAGAAGGACGGGGCAAGAGGAGAAGGACACTGCTGATTCTGGCTCCAGCATCTTTAATCTAGCCAGAGGCACTGAGGATTTCTGAGCACTCACAATCAATACGTTTATGCACATGTTTCTCATGTAAGTAAGATCCGATCTGGAATCAATCACACTTTGGTGACTCCGATGCCTCGCTGACCTCATCTTTTTTCCATCACATTAGCATCGAACAAATGAGCTGTATCCCCTCGTGCAGTCTCACAGTCCTACGGACGTCTCAGTAATCAAACTGCAAAGAAAAATGATAAAAGCTGCAGAGAATGTTTTTTCTTTCGGTTTAACCAATGCGTATTTCTCTCAACTCATAAATCCGTTGTCACTATAAAATTGAGTTTCATGCAAAAACAATACACTGAATAAAAAATAAACAATCTCTTTGCAAATAAGTCACAGCACATCTTACTGAAGCCAGATGGAGGAACACTTCAACAATTCAAAGGCACTGCAGATATTAAGTTTTTGAGAAAGGTATCTTGTCCATCTCATTTTAAGGAAAAATGTGTCAGCATAATATAATACAGTTCAACAGCAATACAAATTACCGTCTTTGAACACCTCTTTCAATGAAAATGGTCCATAACCTCCATGAAAGTAGGATTTATTGCAGGTCTGTTATTAGACTAAAAACTGGCAATTTATTTAATCACTAGTATCTTCCTGTGCTGACATGCATATTAGAATAATGTTATTGTCATTACACAAAGTATAAAAAAAATAAATTGCAATCCTGATGGCGCATATATTATAATTATAATATAAATATTATTATTATTATTCAGTGCTAAAGGACTTTGGTGATCCCCTGACATTTCCTCTAGCGCCACGATTAACTTCACAACATCACAAGTGAACAAGGAAGCAGAACCTTTATTTATAGTTCAGCAGTCAGTGTATTACAGCAGATGACGGTTCCCAGCTTGGAGAAGCAGACCGAAGTTACTGTAAGCAAAGCAGTGTACTACTGTGGACAGCAAAATGTATTTTAGCCACCAAAAAGAAATGTCCCCCACAAAGAAAATCTATATGCATACGCATGCATATTGCATGCATATTTTAGAATAATTTAACGGTTTACTTAGCCATGAGACAGCTACACATGACATGTCTCCGACAGGAACTAGCTATGCTCTTTCCAAAGCCACCAGACTCCATTGAAAATAACTTTTATAACAGGAGTTGCTGGTCTACCAATGGTTGACGTTGCTGTTTTGGGGCAAATGTCTCAACAGCTCATGGATAGATTGCTATGAAATGCAGGTACAAACATTTATTTCTCCCTCGGGATGAATTACAAATATTGTGTGATCTCCTGTCTTTTTATTTAGCGCCAACATTACAATTAAATGATTGTTTTGTGCTAAAGAAATGTGAGCATGCTAACACACTAAGCAAGAATACAAATCTGCAAAACATTGTGAGCATGCTATTATGGGGATGTTACCTCAAAGCACTGTCTAATTACAGCCTCACAGAGCCGTAATCCAAATGTGTCAGTTGTCATTGCCAAAATTGACAGTTCGGTCCAAAGGTTTTGGACCAGTTTTCTCCCTGGACTGGAATTCAAATCATTAGCCTGAAAGATGTTATTTAGAGCAATTTATGTCAGTAATTAGTCTTCCTGCCTTGTGTTAGCAATGCTCCTGCATATCAGGTGCTTTGTTGGGCAATGGCCACACAGCATCTGGTGCTCAGACAGCAGTTATAAGCTGCTCATTAGATAGTATATTTCCTCGGTCTGAAGTGAGGCCATGGCTGCTGTAACACTGCTGCAAACGTTTGCCGCTATTACTACTGCTGCTGCTCGTGTAACATTTCAGTAAATGTAGCATTTAATAAGTGGTTATACCGTCACCCACCAATCTCTGCAGGGTTGAGTTTGGCGTATGCTTGCATGAGTGGGATGAAGGCCAAGCTCTGATGTCAAATACCAGCTCTGTACATATAGGCCTACTCCATGAACAAGTCGAACTTGGCACAAATGTGTTACATCGGTGTGGCAAAACGACTCAGTATGGACTCGTTTAGGGCTTATTTTTAATAAATTATGATCTTGCTTAACATCTGTAAGATTGGTTTCCTGAATTCTCGAACTGAACGCTCTTATTCTGAAGGCTCGATAACCTGAAAGCCAGTACATCTAAAAGTTAAAGTTATCTCAAGATCAAAAACAGGCCGGCAGGGAAGGTGAGGCAAGCTTATCTCTACCGGATCCCCTATTGGCAGCAGCCCAGTAGGCAGGCAGTGGGTCCTTACAGGGACGACTGCTGGAGTAAACAATACACATTTCAGTTGGGAATGAATGGAAGTGGGCCAGTATATGTGCTACTGGGCTGATGGGGAAGTAGGAGCAGGTATGCAGGTGGATGGGGTGGCCAGGAGCTCGGGAATGGCACACAGGCTGCAGGGCAGTCGGGAGTATCTGAAAGACTTGGAATTAGCTGAGAATGTGTCACTTATGGCAGTTGCAGTTGTTTGCAGCCTTTCTTTTTACAACATAACTTGTGTGAGTTTGTTCTTGAACCCGGTGTGATAGCTCATGGAATGAATTTCAATGACATGCATCCGAGGTGGTTAAAGGGAGGATATTAACAAAAGACTGACATCTCAAAGCAAAAATTTTAATTATGTCCTTCAGGTGAAGAGAGCAGCATAGTACCTTTCTGCCTGAATGGACATGATTAAAATTGTATTTTAAATTGATTTCTATGGTGTCTATTGACTTGTGTATACTGTGAATGGTGAAGCCATTTGGTAATTTTCAGTTTAATTAATGACCTTAAAAGAATGGCGGGGTGTATAGCTTTTGTCCTTGACCATTAAACCACTTTTAACTCATCGTTTTGAACCACATTCAAGCACACCTCATACTCACTTTGGCATTATAAACCAAAGCTAAAAGCAAAGTGTGTTCTTTGTCATGTGCAAATATATTTTTGACCTTCACAAAGAAAGGAACACATTTGCAAAGGCAAACTGAAATGCACTTTCTATTTGAATCATATCGCTGCATCTAATTGTCCCTTATTTGATGTAATTTATTATTTCATGTAACTGCAAATGCAAATACATTTCCCTTACTTTGTCATTATTTAGCTTTTTCTCAAATTGAGTATGTTTCTACTGCTCCTCTTTTGGTGCCTCAACTATCATTATCCTCTTGATATCACCATAGTACATTCTTACATTAAAGACCTTGCTTGAGGTTCAGTGGGTGAAAATGTTTTTATTTTGTCGCACAGAGTCTATGTTCAGAGGTGCAAAGTGGCTTGAAGCACACGTCATGTGATGAGCCCCATCTGTAGACCATGGACCTGTGTTTATAACCTGAGGCCAGGTTTTAATGAGCATTTAAAAAACTGAGAACGTGTTGCATATCAAATGGGTAGATAATGTCCCTAAAGAAATTAATTAATCTCTTAATGCTTAAAAGTATGTGACAGTAAAAGATCAAAAATAGCAGTGAGGAAAATCACACATGTTTAAGACCATATTACACACACAATTTAATAATGCATGTATGTTAACCATGCAGTATAAAAATGTAAATCCTACTACATATAACGTCTCATGGCCTTCGGGCTACAAAGTCCAAAATGAAGCAGTCAACACTCCCATTTGATAGAGTCCAGCTCACCATAATGAGCACTCTGGTAACAAGAAAATGATCAAAAACATATGAACATGTCAAACAGTAAAGAAAATACTATGACCACTAGAGGAAAATGTATTTTGCAAAACAAACGTAAGACCTGTGACCTTTTCAAAACACAGTAAAGAGTTTTCAGGCTATTGCATAAAGTCCTGTTTATTTGTGCCCCTTAATCATAGTTTCAGCCTCCAAGGGCTTCACAATAAAATTCAAAATAAATGGAAGCCACATCTCAAGAGGGAATAAGGGAAAACAAGAAAACAATGGGATACATAGAACATTAGGAACATAATCAAACATCATTTAATTATCTTGCTGGTGGCTCCTTCCTGACCTGGACTTTGTTGCCCAGCACTAATTTGAATTAAATCAATTTGAGTGGCAAAAAATCTCCAATTATTTTCCTAAGTTGACCAGCTGATTGAAGTGATGAAGTCGTGTCTGGATTGGACACAGTGTTAGAAAATCTTCTCAACTAGAGTTGTATGTTGTATGTAGCTAACACCAAAATGAATAAAGATTGGTAAAATCCCATGTATGCAGAATGTCAACACATGTATGAAGGTACTGATGGTTATCTTATGGAAACTCTGTGTATCTGCATTTATATGTAAAACTTGCACAAATCGATTAGTAACCGTTTAACCGATTTTCCTTTATTTGAGGGATTCAAAATGGAAAAATTCTACGTGAAGTTTAGAGTTGCTTGATTTGTTGTGGAAACCACAGCCAGGCACGACAACGCAAACACCCAATTATCCACGAAGGTCAGTGTTGGTTGGTGAGACGGTGTTTTTGTGTGGAGAACTTGTACAAGAGATGTTTTCTGTTTGTGTGTGCGGTTTAAGCTGTAGCTCGTGTAAGTTGTTCTGCCAGTTGGTCACCCTGTTGATCCCAAACAAAGTCCAGCTGCAGATTATGATGGTATTATACCAGTGGGTTTGTCTGGCAGCCACACTCATACAGCAGAAGAGTTTCATGTTTGGTTCAGGCTTTAGGGTTTAATGGCATTAGTTGTTATTTTTATCAACGGCAGACAAAAGAATGATCTTTGCTTTAGGTTTATCACCAAGTTGGCTTTCACATTTTAGTGCAAAATGGTTACATTCAACACAGTGAGACATGTATATGCTAAATGAATGAATCATAAATAGAAATGAACAAAAGATTTAAATATATCTGTTAAGATTGGATTGAACAGGAGATGACAGGAAAGCCTGTGCACACATCTCAGTGAATGCATCACTGAAAGGTGCAGCTGAAGGGGTGATGATGAATTATTATGATAATTGCCTTTCTGCTTGAACTTGCGTTAAAAGCTTAATTTTAGATACACTTTGCAATCCCACATATTGGTATGGATGCCGTGGTTTGAACAAAAAAACACTTTAACTAGAGTGGTGACACAGTCAGTAAAATCAGGGGGAAACCACAGAATCAGCTGGGGATTTGTTCACTATCAGAAATGAAAGCAAAGCCTAGAGTATTTGAAAGGACCACTCTCACCAAGCCACGTTTTGAATTCCTGCCCTCAGGGATGCCTTTGGCAAAAAAGAATATTTACAAAAAGTCAAGTGTTTCCAGTGCCACTGATATCTTAAACTAAAAAATTTATGTTTTTCTCTACACTTCCTTTTACTACTAGCCCTACTCTTCTGGATCGCACCCTAAGCTTCACATATGAGTCAAATACTCTGTGTGGATAGATTTGTGATCCTTCATATTTTTTATGCTGTTCTTGATGTTACATCTTCTCGGTAGTATCATCAATGTCTTTACATTACATTACATTTCATTTAGCTGACGCTTTTATCCAAAGCGACTTACATGATATACAGTAGACTGTAGACACAGCAACGGTGAGCAATGAGGGTTAAGTGTCTTGCTCAAGGACACAACATCTTGTGTTATTATTGTTTTGTGTATGTTACTACATGATCAAATGTACATCAGTGAGCAATAAAGTCGTAATGCATACACTTTATACATTCATCATCTTGTATAGTTCAAAGGTGCTAAATTATAGAGCATGTGATGTATGATCACCTTCGTACAACTCTCACTGAGCTGATGGCTAGCAGCTAACGGTGCTAACAATGGCAACAGAGCTGACAGAGAACGGTGTTATCCTGCGGGGTAACATGAGGGGTTGCTGTGCTTTTCAGAGGTATCCGTCATATGAGCATATTATGCAAAGCTGTGGTGATTTTCTAGCCATTGGGACACGCTCACAGGGCTCACATGCACTAACAAGCCTGCAAGACCGGATCAGCTGGGAAAACAGTGAAGCTCGGATACCAGCACACACTGAGGGAGAGCGACTTCATTCTCTGCTCAGGTAGACATTACTCCACTATATCTTTACATAGTTAATACTTGTTTGCTGTTTGTTGATGCTCTGAATTTAGAATGTATGACCAAGATGCTAAATAGGATTGGTTGAATGCAAAGTGATTAATTGTTAGCTAGTGTTGGGAGGAACCAGCTTTAGTTGACCTAAGATGATTTATCAATGGACAGAACCAGTAACTACTTTGATAACTGAATCATCTTTTCTCTATTTTTCTTTTCTCAGATATGAAATTTGATGCTTTTCTGTGTCACAGATGATAGTAAACTGAGTATTTGTTGGGATTTTTGAATGTCTGATTAAACAAGGAATAAATCAATATGAAAATAATCGTTATTTCTGGTCAGATTTGTCACCAACAGAACAATTGAAATGGGCCAATTCAGCAGCTTCTTTTCATAAGATGTTCATTATCCTTCAAAATAGATGTCAATTGATAAATTATCCACACATTGTCTTAATTTGATGAAATAAACCTGAATTCTCACGTAAAGAGACAACCGTGTTTTTTCCCCCACATAGGCTGTACAAATTAAAATGTGACTGCTGTTTAAATTGTCCATTTCACTCTCAGTGATTCATTATACATGCAATGAGATATGTGATTACCATTTTGAGTACCAGACCCCCCTTCAATCATCCGCCCACCCACCCCACCCACACTCACACTCTCACACACACACACACACACACACACACACTCTTACTCACCTACACACACGGGCACAAGCACATTGAAGGTCAGTTTTTAAAAGACAGCTTTTCTGTTTTAATTCCTAAAACACAAGAGAGTAAAGCCTTCCAGAAGCTGTGTTTTACCACGAAGATCATCTTTCTGACTCAGTACTCAACATCAAAAGTCAGCATCACGGCACCTGTTTGGGGTTAAATGCCAAACCGATGGGCTCGTAGCCAGCATGCATTTCCATCTCAGTGTTGCTGAAAATAAGCGCTAATGGTTTTGCTCACAGTGATGGTGATGAAAACAGTAAAATCTAATCTCTGACATGATGCAGTATTTGCAGTTATTTATTTATTATTCCTTTTTTACGAAGCTCAATGGACTTTAAAAAGCCATCTGTCAACTAACCTGTCAGCATCTGTTACTGTGCCCGTGCAGCAATTATTATTGGGGCATTATTTCCAGAAAACTAAAGAGAAACTGTATTTTAAAGAAAACATTTTATGACACAATATGACGGGAGGATCAAGAGAAACAGGCTGGCTAGAATTCTTTAAATGTGTCATTCCCTGTCTATTGTCCTGTCTTTATTCCCATTGCGTTCTTACATCAAAGGGAATGCTCCACTTTTCTTGGACTGAACTGGACTCAGCTTCTCTCTCATGCTGCATTCATGTCTTGTTTTTCAGAGAGAACTTGCAGCATGAAAAAGTACTTTTAAGAGCGACATAATACTGCTTTTCTCCTGCTGTAGCACACTTTCCACTCTTGTCTATTCTTTCTTCCCATCACATGGGCTCTTTTGCTCCTGTATCTGCAGGGAAAATAACTCAAATGGAAGAAGGAACCTGCCAGCTGACTTGCTCGTCATTCATCACCGTCTGTTTGTGGCCACTGTACGCAGCGGGTGAGTCAGCAGCAACCTGCTCATCTAAGGTCGAGACTGCACCACGACTCTGGGGATGACTGAGGGGGCGTTTGTGGTTCTCAGCAAAGTGGACAGGTGTGCGCTACCTATGGCATGCTGTCAGACGTCCTGCTTGCATGCCTGCTTGCCCGCCTGCCACCTCTGACCTGGCCCGCTGCAGCCAGAATGCAAATGTGCTACAGGAGCATTGTCATTGGAGTACTAACAGAAATGCCATTAGCGACAAGGCCAACCCGTGCTAATCGCTAACATCTTGAAAAAGGCTGCCTCTGACATTGGTGCAGGGCCTGAATGAGTTGTGTTACGGCCGCCGCCGGGGATGGGGTGTGAATGTGTATGATTGCAGGTGTGTGGAGAACAGAGGAAGGAGGGAGAATGACGACCGCCTACTTCCGGAGTCTGGGAAGAGGGGATTGGTTCCTGCGGGACCAATGAGATTGCGCCACCTCCGATCCTACTTCCGGGGTTTCCGGTTCTTAACGGGGGCAGACCCGGAAGAGGGGGCGCGCCGAGAGAGGAGCCGGGTGGCCGAGAGAGGAGCCGGGAGACCGAGAGAGGAAAAGAGGCTTATTGTACTGTTGTGTGAGACGGGAGGGACGAGGTGAGGGCAAGCGCCACTACTGATTTGCTACACGTAGTTACCTGTGTTAGTCCATAGGCCAGCGGGTGCTGTACGAAGTGTATTTTTCCTATTTTACCTGCGTACTGGTTTAGTCCCCCTTTTGGGGACTCTCTTTCGGTTACCGTTTTGTATATATTTGGTTCACAGCACCCTCCACCACCTCCGTTACCCCTGTGTTGTTGTGTTGAACATGTGTGGAGCAACCCTCCGTTGAATAAAACGCCGTCCTGTTATCCACCACCTGTCTCTGCCTGTATGTTGTCGACTTCCTCCTCCCTAGACAGTAGTGGAGTCGTAACATAGATGGGGGCTCGTCCGGGATACGTTTTTCAGTAAAGAATCCAAAGCGGTAGAGTTGGTTGTGGAGAATAAGTGAGTGAGGACGGAAATGGAGGCGTTTCTGAGTCAGCCCTCAGTGGAGCGGTTGGAGGGGTGTCGGAAAGACGACCTGCTCCGGTTGGCTGCCCACTTCGGACTCGCGGTGCCGAGAACTATTCTCAAACAGGCGTTGAAACCGTTACTGTTGTCCGCCTTAATGGAGCAGGGAGTGCTGGAAGACACGGGGGAAGCTGCGAGGGAGCGCTCGCCGCCCGTAGTCGCTACTGGTGCTGTTGTTGAGAGTACGCCTGCCCAGCCCGTGGTAAAGGATCCGGCTAAAGCGGAGGCTAGGCTAGCTACGTCCTACACCTTGCCCCGGTTTGAGCCGTCCTCAGGGAGCAGCGCACACTCGCTTGGAGAGGCGCGGCTCAAGGTCCGACTGGCTAGGTTGCAGTATGAGGCTCAAGACCGAGAACGACAAATGAGGCTCCAACTCGAGGTGCGGAGGATGGAGATAGAGGCTGACCAGGCGGTGCGGTTGAGAACGCTAGAGCTGGAGAGGACCCCCCCCTCCAGAGATGGGGAGGTCCTGGGTCCGGGGAGTGGGACTAGTACTACGCGGCCGGGGTCGAACAGCGCTGACCTAGAAAGGCGGGTGTTCGACGTGAGTAAGCATATTTCTCTTGTGCCTGTATTCCGGGAAACTGAGGTGGACTCGTATTTCCCGGTTTTTGAGCGGATCGCGGTGGCCCTAAAATGGCCGCCGGAGGTCTGGGCGCTGTTATTACAGTGTAAGCTGCAGGGTAAAGCCCAGGAGGCTATGGCTTCCCTGTCGGTAGCTGATAGCACCGATTATGAAATAGTGAAAACCGCTATTTTGCGCATTTATGAGCTGGTGCCCGAGGCTTACCGGCAAAAGTTTAGAACTCATCGGAAGCCTGCTGGGCAGAGCTACACGGAGTTCGCGCGAGAGAAGAGTACACTCTTCGATCGGTGGTTGGCGTCGTCTGGCGTAGGTGACTTTTCCTCACTGAGAGAGTTGTGTTTAGTGGAGGAGCTTAAGCGCTGCCTACCTGAGCGAATTGCCATGTATTTGAATGAGCAGAAGGTGGGAACGGTAACGGCTGCGGCTACACTAGCCGACGAATATATGTTGATCCATAAGCCTGTTTTCCCGTCGGGCGGGTACGATTCCCGGCGGGGTAGTTCCCCTTCGTCCCCCCTCCGTCGACGCTCCGCCTCCCCACCGGCACGGAGACGTTCTCCCCCGCTGCGGAGGAGCGGCAAGGAGGGTGAGCGCCGCTGTTTGTACTGTCATAAAACAGGTCACGTTATGGCCGACTGTTGGGTACTGAAACGCAAGGATCCATCCTGGCGTCCGACCCAACCCAAAGGAGTGGGGTTGGTCAGAGAGATGCAGACCCCCCCGGTAAACAAGGACAGCCACAGTGAGGTTGACCCCTGTTTCCGACCGTTTATGCTCGAGGCTCTCATTTCATTTACCGGGTTGCCCGCTGACCAGCGGGTAGTTCAAGTGTTGCGGGACACGGCGTGTTCCCAGTCTATGGTATTGGCTTCTGTGCTACCTTTTTCAGTGGGGTCCTCGTGTGGGTTCTCTTCCATCCTGAGAGGTATCGAGATGGGGTACGTTCCAAGACCGGTGCACCGAATCCATCTCCAATCCGAGTTAGTAAGTGGATTCTTCCCAGTGGCTGTCTGTGACGAACTCCCAATTTCGGGAGTAGCCTTGCTGCTGGGAAATGACATCGCGGGAGGTAAGGTGACCCCAACCTTAGAGGTATTAGAGGTGCCTGGAGGTACTGAGAGTTGTCCAGTAACCTCGGCCTGTGTGGTAACGCGTGCGAGATCCCGCGCATTAGCGGAGGAGACCGAGATCTCCTTAGCTGACACTATCTTTTGTGAGCCCTTACAGACCTCCCCCACACAATCCAGCCCGGCTCCTGTCAAGACAGGGGACGAGACCGATTCCTGCCCATCACTGCCTTGCACGACGGAACGGCTGGCGGCTGCCCAGCGGGAGGATCCAACTCTGCGGACCTGTTTCGGGAAAGTGGTAAGTGACCGCAACGGAGCAAGGAGGGGAAGAGTAGAGTATTGGATAGAACGTGGTGTGTTGATGCGTGGATGGTCACCAGGGGTAGACTCTGACACCGATTGGCAAGCGGTGGAGCAGATAGTAGTACCATTTGTCTACCGGCAGCATGTGTTGTCTGTCGCCCATGAAAGCAAATGGTCGGCTCACTTGGGGGTCACGAAGACATACCAATGTGTGCTGCGCCATTTTTTCTGGCCAGGGGCGAAGAAAGACACAGCTACGTTCATCCGTAGTTGCCATGTGTGCCAAGTAACCGGGAAGCCCAACCAAAAGGCTCCCCCGGTCCCTCTTCATCCAATACCTGTATTAGAAGCTCCATTTGGGAAAGTGATTGTAGACTGTGTGGGTCCACTGCCACGGACCAAGAGCGGTAACCAGTACCTGCTCACCATCATGTGTGCAGCTACGCGGTATCCGGAGGCTGTTCCCCTCCGGAATATTACCGCGAAGAACCTAGTTAAGGCGTTGACTAAGTTTTTCTCGACCTTTGGGTTACCTCGGGAGGTACAGTCTGACCAAGGGACAAATTTTCAGTCGAAAGTGTTCAAGCAAATTTTAGGAACTATGGGAATACGTCATGTGGTTTCCTCGGCGTACCACCCGGAGTCACAGGGGGCGTTGGAGCGTTGGCACCAAACGTTGAAGTCCATGCTTCGGAAGCATGGTCAAGATAACAGTACGGACTGGGACGAAAGTGTTCCCTTCGTGTTGTTCGCGGCTAGGGACGCAGTGCAAGAATCCCTAGGGTTCAGCCCAGCGCAACTAGTATTTGGACATCACCCCCGCGGGCCGCTACAGATGCTGCATGAGCAGTTTTTGTCCCTACAAGGTCGTCTGGCACAGAAGGTGTTGGACTATGTAAGCCAGTTCCGCGAGCGCATCCACAGGGCTAATGCACTCGCTAGGCGTATGTTAGAAGTCGCTCAGAGTCGTATGAAACGGAAGTATGATAGGTCCGCGGTGGACCGCCAACTTCAAGTGGGAGATAAAGTGTTAGCGTTACTCCCTACACCGGGTGCGTCGTGGGCCGCGAAATTCGCGGGGCCCTATGAGGTCCAGAGGAAATTAGGCGACACGGACTACGTGTTGAGTACACCCGACCGGCGTAAGAAAACGCAAGTGTGTCATATTAATATGTTGAAGCTCTATCATAGCAGAGAGGAAAGGTCAGAACCCGAGGTGACTACATCAGGGAAGGCCCGGCACCCCGCTGCTGAGATATCCCAAGTAGGAGTGGTCACGGCTTCGGAGTCTGTACAAGAGGACGAGGGTGAAGGGATGCGGAATCACGGCCCCACCTATCCAGGGTCCCGACTTACCAACACGGAGGCCATTCGGGAATTGCCTAGCCGGGTAGCACACTTGGGAGCTGAGCAACAGCGCGAGATCTTAGACCTCGTTGAACGCTTCCCGACATTATTTCGTGACACGCCAGGCCGAACTACGGTAGTTACGCATGATGTACAGTTAGTTAATCCCAAGCCGATTAAACAACATCCGTATCGGGCCAGTGCCGTAAAACGTGAAATGATGATAGCGGAGGTAGCGTACCTCCGGGAGCATGGACTTGCTGTACCCAGTACTAGTCCTTGGAGTTCGCCGTGCCTAGTCGAAACCAAGGCAGATGGCTCTCCAAGGTTCATAACTGACTTTCGGAAAGTGAACGCCGTCACTGTTGGGGATTCCTACCCGTTGCCCCGCATAGAGGATTGTGTAGACGCTGTGGGGGCTGCTGTATTCGTAAGTAAATTAGACTTATTGAAAGGGTACTGGCAGGTCCCGCTGACACAGCGGGCCTCAGAAATCTCAGCGTTCGTCACACCTGACGATTTCCTCCAATACACCGTCATGGCGTTCGGGATGTGCAATGCGCCTGCCACATTCCAGCGATTGATAAATACGGTACTAGCGGGGGTTAAAGATTGCAAGGCGTACTTGGATGACCTTATCATCTATTCTGGGAGTTGGGAGAACCACCTCATAACGCTCTCTGAGGTGTTTCGCCGGCTGGCTGACGCCAACCTCACCATCAACCTCGCTAAATGTCAGTTTGGCCAGGCGACGGTGACGTACCTCGGCCGACAAGTGGGTCAGGGGCAGGTGAAGCCAGTGGAAGCGAAAGTCGAAGCCGTTATGTCGAGTCCCGTTCCTGAAACCAGAAAGGCGTTGCGTTCCTTTCTAGGTTTGGCAGGATACTACCGAGCGTTCTGTCGTAATTTCTCCGCAGTGGTTGAGCCTCTCACCAGGTTATTGAGTCCCAAGGTGGAGTTTGTGTGGACACCCGAGTGTCAGGCGGCCTTTGATAGCGCCAAGTCTCTCCTTTGTCATGCTCCAGTGCTGGCTGCTCCCGACTTCTCCAGACCCTTCAAACTGGAGGTCGACGCTAGTGCAATGGGGGCTGGGGCCGTGCTGATTCAGGAGGATGGGGAGGGAATAGACCATCCCGTGTGCTACTTCTCTAAGAAGTACAACCGCCACCAGGTAAACTATTCGACCATAGAAAAGGAAACCCTTGCTCTGTTGCTGGCCTTACAACACTTTGAGGTTTACGTAGGGTCCACTTCTCGGCCACTAGTTGTCTACACCGACCACAATCCACTGGTATTCCTCGGGAAGATGTATAACCATAACCAAAGGCTGATGAGGTGGGCTCTTACTGTGCAGGAATATCAACTGGAAATCCGGCATAAGAAGGGCGCGGAAAATGTGGTGGCTGACGCCTTGTCAAGGATGCATGGGGAGAAAAGTGCATTGGGGTGATGTAACAACCCTCGCAAAGCTCCTCCAGGGAAGGAGTTTGCGTTTATGGGGGGGGGTGTTACGGCCGCCGCCGGGGATGGGGTGTGAATGTGTATGATTGCAGGTGTGTGGAGAACAGAGGAAGGAGGGAGAATGACGACCGCCTACTTCCGGAGTCTGGGAAGAGGGGATTGGTTCCTGCGGGACCAATGAGATTGCGCCACCTCCGATCCTACTTCCGGGGTTTCCGGTTCTTAACGGGGGCAGACCCGGAAGAGGGGGCGCGCCGAGAGAGGAGCCGGGTGGCCGAGAGAGGAGCCGGGAGACCGAGAGAGGAAAAGAGGCTTATTGTACTGTTGTGTGAGACGGGAGGGACGAGGTGAGGGCAAGCGCCACTACTGATTTGCTACACGTAGTTACCTGTGTTAGTCCATAGGCCAGCGGGTGCTGTACGAAGTGTATTTTTCCTATTTTACCTGCGTACTGGTTTAGTCCCCCTTTTGGGGACTCTCTTTCGGTTACCGTTTTGTATATATTTGGTTCACAGCACCCTCCACCACCTCCGTTACCCCTGTGTTGTTGTGTTGAACATGTGTGGAGCAACCCTCCGTTGAATAAAACGCCGTCCTGTTATCCACCACCTGTCTCTGCCTGTATGTTGTCGACTTCCTCCTCCCTAGACAGTAGTGGAGTCGTAACAGTTGTGATAGCTGATGATTGTTATCTGCTCACCGAGGAGACGCATTCTCCCTGTCACAGTGCTGCTGCACCTATGAATGCACTCTGACAGAAAGCCAAATCTCACATCCTGCAAATATGATTGATAATGCAGCCAAGAGTGAACAACATTGGTGGCAAGTTGGTATTTTCTCATATAATGGTCATGAAAAACATTAGTCAAAGCTGTGATGATTTGAGGGAAAAGCAATTTGTCGTAGAGAATACTGCTGATCCACACTTGCTTATTCACTTAAGAGTCATACAACTTCTGTAAAGTCTGTAACTATATTTCACACTGAATTATGTTTTTAAATGAGTGTTTCATTTTCATTCCAAACCAGACACCTGTGCAGCAGATCAAATAGCTTCCTGATGTTATGCATACTCTCTCCATCTCCCTCTCACGCTGACATACACATGCATATTGAGTGAATGTTTACCAATTAGCATTTCAAAACAAAATAGAATTAGATGCTTATCATGTGTGTCTAACAATGGCTTGTCATTTGGCTTACTCTGTACCCAATAAACATACTGCACAGTGCACACATACTGGTGTGGTACTGTTTAATTCAACGTGATCAAACAGAAATATGCAAAATGACCATGACTTCCTAAAAACGCATTACATGGTGGTGGCACGTAATGTGTAAAATAGTAGTCGTCCGGGACATATCAGACAACAAAGATGAGGCCTACCGGCAAAAGTCCTGTAACTCCTGTTTTCTATATGCTGTCTAAAAGCCATCAAAGCTTGTTTAAACCTCAAGGCCGACCTATTGTAACCAGTAATGATTCTCTACTAGAGCCATTATCAAACTGTGTTGATCATTTTCCTAAACCATGTGTTCAGAAGCGTCCATCATATATTAAATATTCTACTGATTTAATAAACAAGATGCAACATTAAAAGAGTTACCTTGTGATGTAATTCTGTCCTCCTTTGATAAGCAAAGCCTCTACAACAGGGCCAGTTTTGATAATGTGAAGATGCCCGGGGGCCAATAGTCCCTTCTGACATGTTTTAACCATAAAAGTAACATGAAAATAATACACAATTTTCATTTTCACATTTATCTTTTTTTATCTAGCAGGCGCACTCTAAAAACACAATTCTGCCTCTCATTCAAATCTGGAGAGTCAGATAACATTGAACAAACTATATGGAATACCTTAAATGTCCATGAAGTTGATAAATATCTTTAACTCATGATCATTTTAAAACCCCTTTACGTCTGTAATTATGACAGTCCGTCTGGCCCTTTGTGTCTTTTTTTAATCATAAATGTGTCAGAAAACGTCTTTTGGAAAAATGACTTTGCTCCTTTTTTTTTACTTTCAAAATCTGGCATTATAATATGTTATAAAGGCTTAAAACAGTGTGTAAAAACAAAAAAGTAAAGAAACGTATTAGAATTCATCAGGTTTCTCTTCATACACATATGTAAATGAACATGAAGAAAACTTTTGAGATTACAAAAATTAGATTTAAGCTATTTTACATCTTCTTAAACAGTTTTGTTTGCCTTGAGCTGCCGGTGTCCATGTTACAGGCTGTTATATGGGTCCATGTTACAGGATGTTATATGCATCCATGTTACAGGCTGTTATATGGGTCCATGTTACAGGATGTTATATGCATCCATGTTACAGGCTGTTATATGCATCCATGTTACAGGATGTTATATGCATCCATGTTACAGGCTGTTATATGGGTCTATGTTACAGGCTGTTATATGCATCCATGTTACAGGCTGTTATATGGGTCTATGTTACAGGCTGTTATATGCATCCATGTTACAGGCTGTTATATGGGTTAATGTTACAGGATGTTATATGCATCCATGTTACAGGCTGTTATATGCGTCCATGTTACAGGATGTTATACAGTATGTGTCCATGTTACAGGCTGTTATATGGGTCCATGTTACAGGATGTTATATGCATCCATGTTACAGGCTGTTATATGGGTCTATGTTACAGGCTGTTATATGCATCCATGTTACAGGCTGTTATATGGGTTAATGTTACCGGATGTTATATGCATCCATGTTACAGGCTGTTATATGGGTCCATGTTACAGGCTGTTATATGCATCCATGTTACAGGATGTTATACAGTATGGGTCCATGTTACAGGCTGTTATATGCGTCTATGTTACAGGCTGTTATATGCATCCATGTTACAGGATGTTATACAGTATGTGTCCATGTTACAGGCTGTTATATGGGTCCATGTTACAGGATGTTATATGCATCCATGTTACAGGCTGTTATATGGGTCTATGTTACAGGCTGTTATATGCATCCATGTTACAGGCTGTTATATGGGTTAATGTTACAGGATGTTATATGCATCCATGTTACAGGCTGTTATATGGGTTAATGTTACAGGATGTTATATGCATCCATGTTACAGGCTGTTATATGCGTCCATGTTACAGGCTGTTATATGCATCCATGTTACAGGATGTTATACAGTATGTGTCCATGTTACAGGCTGTTATATGGGTCCATGTTACAGGATGTTATATGCATCCATGTTACAGGCTGTTATATGCATCCATGTTACAGGCTGTTATATGGGTTAATGTTACAGGATGTTATATGCATCCATGTTACAGGCTGTTATATGCGTCTATGTTACAGGCTGTTATATGCATCCATGTTACAGGATGTTATACAGTATGTGTCCATGTTACAGGCTGTTATATGGGTCCATGTTACAGGCTGTTACATGCATCCATGTTACAGGCTGTTATATGCGTCCATGTTACAGGCTGTTATATGCATCCATGTTAAAGGATGTTATACAGTATGTGTCCATGTTACAGGCTGTTATATGGGTCCATGTTACAGGCTGTTACATGCATCCATGTTACAGGTTGTTATATGTATCCATGTTACAGGCTGTTATATGCGTCCATGTTACAGGCTGTTATATGCATCCATGTTACAGGATGTTATATGCGTCCATGTTACAGGCTGTTATATGCATCCATGTTACAGGATGTTATACAGTATGGGTCCATGTTACAGGCTGTTATATGCGTCTATGTTACAGGCTGTTATATGCATCCATGTTACAGGATGTTATACAGTATGTGTCCATGTTACAGGCTGTTATATGGGTCCATGTTACAGGATGTTATATGCATCCATGTTACAGGCTGTTATATGGGTCTATGTTACAGGCTGTTATATGCATCCATGTTACAGGCTGTTATATGGGTTAATGTTACAGGATGTTATATGCATCCATGTTACAGGCTGTTATATGGGTTAATGTTACAGGATGTTATATGCATCCATGTTACAGGCTGTTATATGCATCCATGTTACAGGATGTTATACAGTATGTGTCCATGTTACAGGCTGTTATATGGGTCCATGTTACAGGATGTTATATGCATCCATGTTACAGGCTGTTATATGCATCCATGTTACAGGCTGTTATATGGGTTAATGTTACAGGATGTTATATGCATCCATGTTACAGGCTGTTATATGGGTTAATGTTACAGGATGTTATATGCATCCATGTTACAGGCTGTTATATGCGTCCATGTTACAGGCTGTTATATGCATCCATGTTACAGGATGTTATACAGTATGTGTCCATGTTACAGGCTGTTATATGGGTCCATGTTACAGGATGTTATATGCATCCATGTTACAGGCTGTTATATGCATCCATGTTACAGGCTGTTATATGGGTTAATGTTACAGGATGTTATATGCATCCATGTTACAGGCTGTTATATGCGTCCATGTTACAGGCTATTATATGCATCCATGTTACAGGATGTTATACAGTATGTGTCCATGTTACAGGCTGTTATATGGGTCCATGTTACAGGCTGTTACATGCATCCATGTTACAGGCTGTTATATGCGTCCATGTTACAGGCTGTTATATGCATCCATGTTAAAGGATGTTATACAGTATGTGTCCATGTTACAGGCTGTTATATGGGTCCATGTTACAGGCTGTTACATGCATCCATGTTACAGGTTGTTATATGTATCCATGTTACAGGCTGTTATATGCGTCCATGTTACAGGCTGTTATATGCATCCATGTTACAGGATGTTATATGCGTCCATGTTACAGGCTGTTATATGCATCCATGTTACAGGATGTTATACAGTATGGGTCCATGTTACAGGCTGTTATATGCGTCTATGTTACAGGCTGTTATATGCATCCATGTTACAGGATGTTATACAGTATGTGTCCATGTTACAGGCTGTTATATGGGTCCATGTTACAGGATGTTATATGCATCCATGTTACAGGCTGTTATATGGGTCTATGTTACAGGCTGTTATATGCATCCATGTTACAGGCTGTTATATGGGTTAATGTTACAGGATGTTATATGCATCCATGTTACAGGCTGTTATATGGGTTAATGTTACAGGATGTTATATGCATCCATGTTACAGGCTGTTATATGCATCCATGTTACAGGATGTTATACAGTATGTGTCCATGTTACAGGCTGTTATATGGGTCCATGTTACAGGATGTTATATGCATCCATGTTACAGGCTGTTATATGCATCCATGTTACAGGCTGTTATATGGGTTAATGTTACAGGATGTTATATGCATCCATGTTACAGGCTGTTATATGCGTCCATGTTACAGGCTATTATATGCATCCATGTTACAGGATGTTATACAGTATGTGTCCATGTTACAGGCTGTTATATGGGTCCATGTTACAGGCTGTTACATGCATCCATGTTACAGTCTGTTATATGCGTCCATGTTACAGGCTGTTATATGCATCCATGTTACAGGATGTTATACAGTATGTGTCCATGTTACAGGCTGTTATATGGGTCCATGTTACAGGCTGTTACATGCATCCATGTTACAGGTTGTTATATGCATCCATGTTACAGGCTGTTATATGCGTCCATGTTACAGGCTGTTATATGCATCCATGTTACAGGATGTTATACAGTATGTGTCCATGTTACAGGCTGTTATATGGGTCCATGTTACAGGCTGTTACATGCATCCATGTTACAGGCTGTTATATGCGTCCATGTTACAGGCTGTTATATGCATCCATGTTACAGGATGTTATACAGTATGTGTCCATGTTACAGGCTGTTACATGGGTCCATGTTACAGGCTGTTACATGCATCCATGTTACAGGTTGTTATATGCATCCATGTTACAGGCTGTTATATGTGTCCATGTTACAGGCTGTTATATGGGTCCATGTTACAGGCTGTTATATGCATCCATGTTACAGGATGTTATACAGTATGTGTCCATGTTACAGGCTGTTATATGGGTCCATGTTACAGGCTGTTACATGCATCCATGTTACAGGCTGTTATATGCGTCCATGTTACAGGCTGTTATATGCATCCATGTTACAGGATGTTATACAGTATGTGTCCATGTTACAGGCTGTTATATGGGTCCATGTTACAGGCTGTTACATGCATCCATGTTACAGGTTGTTATATGCATCCATGTTACAGGTTGTTATATGCGTTCATGTTACAGGCTGTTATATGTGTTCATGTTACAGGCTGTTATATGCATCCATGTTACAGGCTGTTATATGTGTTCATGTTACAGGCTGTTATATGCATCCATGTTACAGGATGTTATATGCATCCATGTTACGGGCGGTTATATGCGTTCATGTTACAGGCTGTTATATGCATCCATGTTACAGGCTGTTATATGCGTTCATGTTACAGGCTGTTATATGTGTTCATGTTACAGGCTGTTATATGTGTTCATGTTACAGGCTGTTATATGCATCCATGTTACAGGGTGTTATATGCATCCATGTTACGGGCTGTTATATGCATCCATGTTACGGGATGTTATATGGGTCTATGTTACAGGCTGTTATATGGGTCCATGTTACAGGCTGTTACATGCATCCATATTACAGGTTGTTATATGCATCCATGTTACAGGCTGTTATATGCATCCATGTTACAGGTTGTTATATGCATCCATGTTACAGGCTGTTATATGGGTCCATGTTACAGGATGTTATATGCATCCATGTTACAGGCTGTTATATGGGTCTATGTTACAGGCTGTTATATGGGTCCATGTCCAGGCGTTTTAGAGATTTGTTTATCTCCCTGAAGCAGTTCCTGTCCAGCTGAAGCCCAACCTTATAGCCTAACCTTATGCTCCCCAGGCTGCCTTCTGTCTGTTTTTTTCCCCACTGTCCAGGAAAATGGCCTTGAGTCAGGGGTTTAGGTGGGCCAGCCAGCGGCAGAACTCTCAGAAAGTATACTAATACTATTATTTACAACACCAACATATTATTTACAAAGAAAACGCCAGTGAAAGGCCAGTCAAACTCTCTCACCTACTGCTCTCTGCTCTGCTCAGTACCACCCCTCCCTTTTTTTTTTTTTTTTACCATTACCGTAATGTGCCGTAATGTGCCGCATACATTCGAAGAGTTACGGTAATTTCAATTTTGCATGTTACTTCCTGTAGCCGGCGACAAGGTCTGTACTAGAAGAGTCAGTGCTCTCGGGCCATAAATAATACATTATAATACCAAAGCTGCGGGCCTTATGAAATCTGACCGTGGGCTGTAACTGGCCCGCAGGCCAGACTTTGAACCCCCCTGCTTTACACTAATATCTCTCATGGCCCTTGAGTATTATTTAAAAGACCGCACTGAGGAAGCTCTCCCATCCAGTGAATGTATCTGTGAGCCTGCTGCTTTGGTCCTAAAACTGAATTACTTTTCCTTCAAAGCAAAGGAACATCGACGGGCTCTATTTTTGCTCCACAATATGCTAATGTATCTGTTTTTTTAACACAGTTATGTTTTTCATACTCACAGAAACCCTTTCCTTCAGAAAATTCTAAAATGGTTCAAATACCTAGATGACATATTTTGCATTTTTCAAGGGACTTTCAATGAGCTGAATGATTTTGTCAATCTCCTCAATATGAATCCTGACCTTAAGTTCTCAGTGGAATATGATCATGTGTCTTTTTTTGGATATGTGGATTTAATTATGCAATTGCAGCCTCATTCCTTTCTTATATAAAAAAGAAACTGATAGGAACATTCCTCCCAGCAGTGCTCATCCCAGAGCTCTGAAATATGGTTTACCCAAGAGTCAGTTCTATATGCTCAGACGCATATGTCATTCTAATGAGAAATGTATTGACAAAGCTGCGGCTATGACAATATGCTTTTGAGACATAAGCACTCAACCGTGTATTGATGAAGCCTCACATGTTCCTTTTTCTGAATCCCACTCTGATCTTTTACAGAAAATTGTAAAAAAAAAAAAGCTCCTCTGTCTCCTGCATTACCACCAACAGTATACGCCTTAGGCAAGCACTCTCAAGAACACAATTCTAAAACATTGGCCTATTTTGACCCCTGATCCAGCATAAACCCTGCAGCTCAAGGATCCTCTCCTCTTTGTGTATAGAAGAGGTCCTAATTTACACAATTAGCTGGTTGCGGGCCATCATTAAGGCAGCTCCTAAACAATCTCTTTTAGCTCCCCGAAAATATGGTAATTATCCATGTAGCGATGTGCGCACTGCCACAAAACATGGAAAACTCTTGTTTTTAGACATCCAAGATCGGTCCTGTTAAGGATTTTATCACATGGAGCAGAGACAATGTTATCTATTTATTATAATGTCCATGTGACAAGATGTATACAGGTAAAATGACACGCATGCTGAAACAAAGGATACGTGAGCACAAGAGCTCCATGAGGCGCTATGAGGTTAACTGTCCAGTTGCCTGCCATTTCAAAACATTTTCACACCCATTTCCTCTCCTCGATTCCAGGGCATTGAACATATTGCATTGCCAAGAGAGGGAGATATGGAAAGAGATATATTTTTGGGATTGACACTTTAGATTTTCAGCTGATTGGCCTCAATGAGGATTTTGATATGAGTGTTAAGGTGTAATTCTGATATAGGTGTTTTGCTGTAATACAAGTTATTTCATTTAGAATTTAGGATCTATGGTGTATGACAGCTCCTCTTCATAGCCCCTTGTTATATACTTGTCCAATTATTGTTTTGAGTTATCTTTTTAGATTTTTGATTAATGATGGCTAAGCCTGATCCTTCTCAAAGCCCCATTTACTATATGATGACATTATATATTATTATAGGGTGCTCCATGATTTAAAGTGTTTTTTTTTCATCTGCATACACTGTCCTCCATCCCCCTTTATTGTGTTGTAAAAGTGTGGCATCCACTTGTAAACCTCTCAGTTCTACTTTATAGCTGCAGTTAACAGGAGGCGGAGACTCTACCACCGGGGTATGCAAAGGTGGACTGCATACGGTGATTGGGATGTGATTTGTTTCTACATTTGTCATTCCAGCTGAACTATGTATGCTCTGATGAACTGAATGCTAAAATTAAAGTGTTCTCTGAATGAAGTATGCTGATATCTATCCATTTTGAGCTTTTTTTGATACTTCCAGCGACTTATTTGAGATAAAACCGGGTGAAGCGTTGGTTATCCTGCATGGAATTGTATTGGAAAAATCTAATGCTCTGAGAAGAAAAAGACAAAGAAATCCGGTATCTGTGGCTGACAGGTCTCTGTCTAATATTGACAATCCTTTCCTACTCTTGCTCACCGATGGGGTCGGCTACAGGTACATTTCAATCAGTATCAACAAAGTTCTTGATCTCTCTGTGCAACTTTGAAAACAATTTAAAAAGTGAAGAACTAGGGCACTCAACGCAGGAAACGTTGGTGTTTATATTCTTTAATGACACGGAGCGCCGGCTGCAGCAGGGGAGTACACATAATATACTTAAACAACTCACGAGTGAAGGTCAAAGTCATTACTGTAGCCAACAATTAATGCTAAGGTGAAGAAGAGGATTCTGGCAGGCCCATATCTTATTTCATGCATACCAATCAGATAGTAATGGGAGGCCTTCGATGCTCTTTCACTCAAGCAGAACATTACTTGTGGTATTAAATTATTTCTCATACAGGTTGTGTTGATGCTCATATAAACGGAGTGTTTGGCTCTTTAATTGAGACCAATCGTGCCTGCTATTTTTCTCCTGATTAGACCGGGCTGACAACAGTGACCTGTCCTAATGAATCTCAAAACACACAATTAAACATAGCACCTTGAAATATCTACATGGAAACAGTCAACTTGCAGGATTTTCTGAGCTTGTTAAAATCATGAAACCCAAACTTATCGGCTAAATAAATGGGATACATGTCAATAGTTAACTAAAATAATAATTACTGTTTTGTTTTTAACACTAACAGAATATCTACCAGTGAAAAAATAAAACTTTCTTTCTTGTTGTGTATTTTCTGTCAGACAGCTACAATTACCAACATCCAAATTTACATTGATGGCCCATTATACTGCAATTACCACTACAGCGTCATGCCATAACTTAAAGTAATGATCTAAATCTGCCAGCTGCACTTACAGCTTCTCCTCTCTGATTCATTTTATCTGTGACCAGATGTTAATGTTCAAACCAGCCCATAAATACTGACATGTTTGTATAAAATGGGCTTAAAACAGGTTCCACCGATCCTTCGCTTCCTCGCTGTCATCGCTGTAATCATGCTTGCATATGACCAGGCACATCCAGACAAAACCAGTCTCCTTCTGTTGCTTTAGGAAACGATTTCAGCTCCACATGTCTAACTCGGACACCTGTTACTGTGAGACAGACTTAGGCTCCTCTCAGCAGCTTGCATAATATCACAAATTAGCTTCTTGCTGCCTACACTAAATATAATCTACATCAAGTTTACCAAGGAAAATGGCTCTACTCCTTCATGCTACAGATTCTAAGCGACTGTGACCTATACAGAAAATAACTTGTCATTTAGATTTTGTTAGCAACAAACTTTCTCCAATTTCCTCCTGCTGTGCTCCTATGGACATACAATACATTGTCAGGTTTTATTATTAGCACCCAGTGGGCCTGCCAGTGAGAAGTGATGGAACAACTTCAGGACATTATCACATATATAAAAGCTATTTGCACCCCGCGACTTCTACCTTGAACAAAATGAAGCTCTATCAGCTTTACCCGTCTGTGGAAAACCGCCAATGTGACGCAGGAGCCTGTTAAGTTCATTCTGCTTGGCGTATCACAACACTACTATATTTTCTAATAAAACACATCAATTGTGGTTCAAAAGGTGTATATTAATCCTCATTTAGGTTAAACAAAAAGAAAAAAGACGCGTGTCACCAAAACAAAATGTTCATAAATGGTTGTTTTAGTAAAGTTTCCTAAAATAGTTGTCATGTGTGAGATGTCACCCAAATTTAAAGCAATATTAATCTGACTTTTGCTGACTTTTGCTAACGAGCGCTTCAGGTTGGGATGATTTGGCGCCAAATTTGAGTGTAATATCTGTTGATCTGCTTGTAGAGAGATCTAATTATCCATCATGGTGGATGAATGTATTGTATATTTCCAGTGATACTGTTTTGGATGTCAAACATAATGCTGCATTTATTAAAGCTTTTCATATTGGCTTCCAACGTCAACTTTACATTCTATTTATGCCCTGCATTAACATGCAATCTCTAGCTGGATATCATTCCGGAATAAGGAAAAACGCATGTTAATGCAAGGTGTACTGGACTGGGAATGCACGCAGAAAGCATCGTGATCAGAATGCAATCATATCAGGCCCCGTTTGGAAGTGCTCAGGCTTACATTGATCAGATCTCAAGCAGGTCTAAATGTAACCCGTACATTGCTCCCACATTCTTGTGGGAGCAATCTGGCCGGCAATTTTAAAGGTCAACTAAGTCCACCTCTTCCTGTTTCCATCCCCTTTGAAGACCGTTTCTCGTACCACTGAATTCTGTGTTGGATTCTGTGTGTCTGTGTTTCCTGATTGTTTATTCCCTTCACCTGTTCTTGTTACAGACTCCTCCCTCCTTGTGTGCCTTTCCCCTGTGAGATTGTAAAGCCCCGCCCTCATTGTTTCCACCTGTGCCTCGTTGCCTGTCTTCCCCTTTGTATGTAATCTGTCTCTGACCCTTGTCGGTTGCAGGATTGTCTCCTTTTGTCTCTGTGTATACCTGCATTTTTCATTGCCTTCTAGCTGTTTTCCAGTCTATTTTTGTGACTTTGTTAAGTAAAGTACATTTAGATTTTGTCTTAACTGGACTCCTGTCGTCTCCTCTGCTACGGAGTTTTTGTCCCACGACACCCGGTCGGGACAGTTGGATTGAGGTTAAGAATTGCAGAAAATGACTTTGTAGGTTAATGTTTGAGCTTGGATTAATGTGAAGGGGAAACACAAATTGGGGATGAAATGAACTTTGACAAAACCCCACTGCTAGCTTGCTTGTACCAGACAAAATAGATAAAATACAAAATGTTGTGTATCAATGACTAAAACTGTGTATGCACAAAGTAAAGCCATTATTTTTTGCCAGCTTTATGAAGCCAAATGTATATGACTTGTGTTATATCGCTCTCAGTCATTTTGGGTGCCGTAAATGGATGTAGAAAGGCCACTAGTCAGCAGTTTACATGGAGAGCTCTAACTGCAATGAGAAGTATGGTTAAGAAGTGCATTTTTAGTGCATTTGTCTCATTGTTGTTCTCCAATAGTGCCACAGTAGCTGTCGCTGTGCAGAACCATTACACACGACTGTGGCTATTTATAGCTTCCGTACCATTGTACCTGCAACTGTCATCAGTGGTGACATTTCAATCCGTATTATCAAAAGTTAGGAAGATGATAAAAGGAAAACTAATAGAATAATGAAAAAGACTTAACACAGGGAAATGTATGGCTTGAATTTGAATACAAATTATGAAGAAAAACATTAATACATTAATAATAACATTGTGTCTATATATTAGTTTCACAGCTGGCTCTAGAGAACCGTGTGTATGTCTGGACTGAAGCATGCGTGAGGTGCAGGATGCACAGTTTTTGTATCTATTTTTTGGGCCTATTCGTACTGTAAATGAGGCCATTAATGTATCCAGCTGCATATACAGATACAGTGGGGACAATAGTTCTTGTATATCTAGTGGAGTGACTGAATGTGAAAATAATTATTTTAATGCTTATGTGATTATCTGTTTTTCAAAGATGGCATACACACCATACTTTCAGAAATGAACGGCCACCGATGTATTTTCCAAACTATTGTTCACATTTTGAATCCAACCGACTGTTTCGACCGTCCATCCAAACCCTTGTGTCCTGTGTATTTCTTTGGCCAAGAAATCGTATTTTAAATCTTTAAAGACCATAAGGCTCCCAAAAGATACCAAATAAAGTCAAAGTCAAAGTTTGTGTAAAGAGTGAATGGGTGATGATTTTCTATTTGATATGATGGTGCTGTCATAACAAATATCCTTGATTTGAATGTTTCATTCACTATCTGTGCTCAAGCACTGGAACAAGCAACTCATGTGTGAAACTCTGCTCTGAACCTTCTGAAGGAGAAATTAGACCGAAACACCAGGACTCACAAGGTTCATTTAGCTAAATGTCTGTATGTTCAGCAATTAACGGAATTTTCATTATTGAATCCATGTTTTGCACAAAGACGCAATTATAGATTCACCAGTCACAGCCTAAAATGCATCTTCAATCCTCATCTTCAAAGATTAATCTCAAGCTTTGTAGCCTTGGCTTCTGACAACATTGCTGCTGTGGTCAGTCTGAATTCATGTTGGTTATTTATTATATTATGGATTCCAACAGGAAGTTTTCAAGGTGGAAAAAAAGTTGCATTGAGTCCAACTTCTCAAACTTCTCCTGCAGTATATGTCATTTCTTCTACTTTATCTGTCTACCCGTATGCTCTGTCAGAACCAAATAAACATTGTTTTATTAAAATATAGAATCAACTGCCTCTAAAAATGGATGTGTGCATTGATTGCAGTTTTATCAAACGACAATAACACATATGAATAAATTATGAACAAGGGGATCAAAGTGGAATTATATTATAATATTATTGAAATAATGTTTTCTTATTTTATTCCACAATGTTTGTTATTAGTTTCTGTTGTGCAAATGAAAAATGTAAGTTAAAACTGCAATAACCGCTTGTCACTTGGGGCAGTGGAATAAGCAAACAGTTTCCTATTTAGAGATTCAGGAGCAGCACATCTGCACTCCACATCCCCCTGACCTGGAGTGCAGTGGACATCGTGGCACTAAAGTAGACGGCCTCGGCAGGAACAGTGCTGCTTGTCGTAGAATGGAGATACAGACCTCCAGGCCTGGAGGGATGCTGAAAAAGAAATTGACTAAATTATAGAGAGATGTGTCCGCAATGAAAACATTCAGATGATGCTGACTAAGCTAATTAAGCTATGGTGTGTGGAGCTAAATGAGGGGTCTAAAGGGTATAAATATATGGCTGCTGTTATGTTTGTTTTTCCTCATAGCGTTCAGTATGTAATTATATTTTATATAAGCAAAGCAAACCAGCGAATCAAAGTGTCTGTCATTTGAACCCTGGCACAGAAATGAGCTGCTCGTGTTTTAAAGAGGAGCAGCTGGACCACAGCGGGGCCTCTGCTGCTTTGCTTGTGACAGAAATCTTTCTCAGGTGATTTATGTCATGTCTTTTTGCCTAAACTGGGGCCAATTAGGGGATTCTTTATTCACATAGTTGACAGATCCAAGTAACATGGGAGGAAAAATAAGTTATTATTTGCAATTTGGAAACTTTTTCAAACACGACAAAAATTAATGGGTGGTAAGTCAGAGACATTTTCAATTTAAAGCAAACGTCAGCATAAACATTTCCTTTTCTATGTTAAATAAAATGGGATACAATTAAGCTGAAATCACATACAAACTGAATGCCATGACTTGAACTGAGATCATTTACAAAGGTGAACAAAGGTTTGGTGTCCAATACAAAACTGGAGGATAACAAGATGTGATTTTAAACATAAAGATCTTTATTTTTAAACACGTAAAAAGAAAAAGGGTTTATTATTATTTATTTTATTTGCAACAATGGCAAATTACCATTTACTCCAGAAAGCCCATACAGCTTTCAGATAAGTAAACTGAAAACGCTTGACAAGTTTACAGTAAAATAAACAATCCTAAACTCTCACCAAAGAAAGAGAAGACCACCGTTAAATAAACATATCACCCAAGGAATTATTATTGTTGTTCATCTTTTATTTTTCTCTGACAGCAACTTGAATAGGCTTTGAATCTACATGTTCAGTGATTGATTGATTGATTGATTGATTGATTGATTGGATGGAGCAACAATAGTCTTGGCAGAGATAAACAACCTTGTTTTTAGGTTCAACAATAACTGCACGCAATGCTTTTACTCATTTTGGGGCGGTTCAGTTCCATATGTCTAAGTATCGCAAAAGCTTTATAAAGTGGTCCAACTTGAATTTTTAACTTCTCACTTATCATGCCAAAGATGGCATTGAGTTTGATGATGAGCTACTTTTCTTACTTTCTAAGGTCAATTGGGCAGATATTTGTTATATCCAGTTCATGGACACTAACCTTACACTAATCTCTGTTGTTGGCTTGAACAATAGACTCATTATTATTTAATAATCATGTTTAATTTTCCGGAGAGACAGTTATCTTTTTAAAAGTCAATAGAATAAGTTTCTTTGGAGAAACCTTTTATCATCAGGCCAATTCCTCAGGCTTTGATGTGAGATAAAGCAATTGAGAATCACATTAATACCAAAACATGGCCGGGACGATTTATCTCAACCAGCTAATGAGCCTGGGAAAGTTTCCAGTGTGCATAATCAAATGTGGAAGAAAATACAATGCATGATTAGCATATAACAAATACATACTAAAACAAATCCACCAGTGCTGGTATAAAGGAACAGGTAGACTGTGGCAGAGCTGGAAAGATAATATAGGATTTAATTGGACACAACAACACTAACAACACAAATGTGTGTCTCTCGTCAATATCTATTGTCATTTTCTTAATAAAAGCAAAATAAAACAGCTTATACAGTAAGAATAGCTTGACATTCACTTTCGTCTGTATTTGTGTTCCCTGTTTAACAACTGTCTCATACGGCCCAGTTGACAAGGTTCACAGAGAAAGCAAATAAGAAAACAAATGATTCAATGTATTCTATATAGAAGGTTAGGCACGTAATATGTCCCATATCTCGGGGAAGTCTATAATAAAGACAAAAAGAAAGAAAAATACTGTTTAAAATTGATTTTATATATAGGCATTAAGAGGTTTATTTTCTTGGATTTATTTAAGGCCATCTGAATGTTGTTACATGTTTTTACATCTCTTCAACAAACCATTGACCCTGTCTTTTTTCCGCAGACTAGAACTGGCCAGCAGATACAACCAGTGCCGGTTTCCTGCGCTTCTCCTTTATCAAGCTTTGTTAAATATGTACTAACATGAATTCCATCCATGCAAGATGTGAAAACAATTTCTTTACGAAGTTGACAATATGTCTATGTCTACCTGTACAGAAGGCATTACGTCTGTGCTAATGTCAGTTATTAACTGCGAAAGACATTTTTTTCAACATTTCCAGTTTCCCATTCCACTGCCCTAACATTAAAATGTGTCTATTAGGAAGTGCATTCAGGAAGTGGTGAAGTATCCGCTGCAGCTTTACATGTTAGCCACCAGCTGCAGATGATGAGAGCATAACAGAAAACTGAATTTAGATGGATTGGTGATGCTTTCCTGGATAGACTGGCGACTTATCCAGGGTGTACCCTGCCTTCGCCCAATGACAGCTGGGATCGGCTCCAGCGCCCCGCGACCCTAAAGAGGATAAGCGGTTCAGATAATGGATGGATGGATGGATGGTGATGCTTTCCCAATAAGCAGATCAGCTATTGATGTTAATACAGTAATCCAAACCACTTTAGTTGGAGGTAAAAGTGAAAGTGAGCGTGAGAATTTTGCTCATTATCTTACTGTTAAAAGTGTGAAAACAACTTGTATGGTATGAAACCTGTGTGATTGTTTTAACACTTGAACTTTTTGCCCTTTAAATATGTCAGTTTTCTTCAGATAATTAACTTGGTAAGAAACATGCAATTACTGCAAAATGAAAATCCAAGTTATAAACAAACATAATAATCCTTTAAGATATCCACCAAATAGGAATTAGTATGTCTCATTATAATCATAATTTGTGTCACACACTCAGACTTGTGCAGTCACAGCATAGGCTTTTATGTAGACCGTCAAATCACAGCTAAATGCCCAGTAAAGTGAGAAAACACTCCCAAGATTTAGTAATGATTAGATTAGTAGCCGACTAAATTACAGAGAAAATGTGTCTTTCAGCCGAGCATCAAAAAGATGCTGTGAAAACATTCAGAATTGCAAATGATAGTGACAGAGCTAATTAAGCTGTGGGTGTTGTGTGGCGCTAAAGGAGCTGGCTAAAGGATCTAAATGTGAGGCTGCAGTTGTGTTGCTGTCATCTTCATACACTGTGCGATCATTTAAAGCACAGAATAACAAATTAGAGGGTTTGTGTCTGTCGTTTGAATGAACCTGCCACAGACCTTAGTTCATCTCGAGCTGGATTACGAGCAGGATAAATCCGTTGTTAATTTTTTTGCTTCTCTCGTTGATTAAAAAATTTGATGTGCGATAAATCGAAAATATTACGTTTGTGATTTATTCTCCTTAAATCCTGTTCCTCCTCTGGTTGTCCCTCCACCTTATTGATGCACAATCTGTATATGAAACAAGAGCGAGATTAACGACCCTTGACAGTGAAATATTAAATGATCCAGATGCAAATACACTGTATGTCTGTGGCCGCTTTTTTTGTAATTCAATTCAAGGGCAAAAATTAGACTTGCAAAACTTCACCCAAACGCATGGAAATTACACCGAGATGTAGCCTTGCTGTTAGTGGCAAACAACAGGGAAATGAAACATGCACCTAAAAGATGGGGCCATCAATCTAATGGGATTATATTGCAAATTCTCTGCATTTCAGTATTTCCAGCTCTCCCTGGGGTATAGTCAACAGTGGAATAGCTTTCAGACACTTCAGCATGAGGACAGCAGCTCTCTAGATCCCACGCCACAAGCACTATTGCATGTAAAACTGTGATTATTTTTTTGTATACTTTTCTATAGAAAGAATAACAGCTTGAAATAGAACATTGTGGGATTCATTAAAAGCCAAATCAGCGTCATTACACATGGTAATAGTCTCACTTAGTGATCACTGCCACAATGGCAATGGCAAGCATTAACTCTGCTCATTAATTTAAGAAGATTTGAGCCTCACTGTGAGGCAACACGTTAAGCAACACATGCCAGCATGAGATGAATTGCGCATTATGACCCATTTATTTATGACATTTCTAACAGTATTTTTTAAATGTATTCTTAACCTAACTTTGTCATTCATCATGTTGTGGCGCAGATATTTCATTTTAATTTGTTGGAGGGAACGAGCAAAGTCACCGTAAGTAACCTGAAGCAAGGCTTTTTCTTTTTTTACTCAGCGGAAAAATGGAGCTCGAGAAGCCAAACTCTTCCTGTGGGTACACTCATTTGTGCTGGAAAAGAAAGAAAGTGGAGGGTTGGATGACAAATTTGGCGGAGGGAGCGTGATTACCGAGACACTGGCAGCATCGGTTGTCACTTCTGTAAAGTCTCAAAATACATCTTTTTCCCAGACCCCAACTCATTACCACGAGTGCAAAAAAAGAGGAGAATGAGTTTGAGTTGCTTACACATTATGACTGATAGTAAAACATTAGGATAACGTATGACCTTCTTACTACATCAATAGATGACTCGGTGCAGTCATGTCACGTCACACAAGATAAAAGTCCAACAACCTTTGCATCATTCTTGCTCTCATCTACAGAGAGGCTTCTGGGAATGAGATATCTGGGGAAAGGTGTGGGCTGATGGGTGAAAAAATCCACCACAACTTGTACAACAGAGTGTAAAACATCATGTGCTTTTAAAAGTTATTTTCTCTGTTAATTGTCAACACAGGTTATTTGTGGAGTGTTAGGTAAGTTCATATTGTGAATATGAAGTGTTCATGCATAGCAATATTCAACTGTTGTTCAACAAGTTTGCCTACTTGTCTTTTGCTGTAGACTGCTATCTGGACAACCGCCAGATTTAGCAACACATTCTCCCTCCCAACTCCCAAAACTGACGTTTGACCAGCGTCCCTAAGCTTCAAACTGACGCTCGAGTCACCCCTCCAGCGTCAGTTTGGACCGTGGCATGTCAGATTTTGCTCGTTACATTGTGTCTTTTCAAATAAACCTCCATCTACATAGAAAGTTAAGTTTGAGCAACAAAAAAACTTTGATAGCTTGACTTCGACTTGACTCCCTAACGAGTCACGTGAATATAGCGACTGCTGCGACGCGGGGAGGTGTGCATTGGAGTTAATTGAATCAGACGCTGATAGGCATTGACCATCCGTATTTGAGAAGTTGGGAGTGATACCAGGTTGGATTGAGACTTGTCCTCCCAAGAACAACAACAACATCCGTCGTTCCAGCAAAAGAACATCAAATATGTTTGCGTTCAAGTGACAAACCCTACGGCAGCCATAGCAGTTATGACGGGAGAAAAGGAGAAAGTCAGGTGACATTGTTATGTTGTTTGTCTTCACAGGGAAGAGGAATGGCATCATAACCACAGTTGTTCCATAGCCTCAACCACATGTTTATTATTAACCTTATTATAATGTTTGCAACGCTAGCCCTTAATTATATTTTCACATCATGAGACATCAACTGGGATTTTAAATACTTTTTGAAAGCACAGACAAATAATGACCCACAGAGCCACTAGCCACATTCACGGGAAGTTTCCACCGGTTGAAATGAAGCAGAACATCTTTTAAATGCCCAATGTGATATAGGTGCAGCAATCAGCCAGACAAGCATTTAGCTGTATTTAAAGAAAAAAACCAAACCTCCTCCTCTCCATCCTGCTCTCAGCTCCAATTATGTCAACCCCCATGGCATCACTGAAAGGGGAGTCAGCGTTGCTTCACAATGCAAAATATAATGCGTGAATGCAAATGTGATTGTCAGGACGATTTTTCGCAGAATGTGAAATGAAAAATAAAATGTACGGCTATTTAATGTTGACAATGTGAAGATGTAGTTCCCTTCTGTTCAAAGACTTGTCTGCAGTATTTGCCATTTCTTTTAAACAAGCCCATCTAAGGATTATTCACGTGTTTGGGCAGTGGGTTAGTTTCAGGAGTTGCTCCATTACTTTGACTTTCTGTCAGCATCTGAGTCCAGCTTTGAATTCACTGCAAATGGATTAGATGATGTCACCGCCCACAGTCTCACTGGGCTAATTTGACAGTAAGGAATGGAGAGAACATAAGCTTGGCTGTGGCGAACACATTTACAATTCAAAGCTTCTGCTCTTCTGTATAGCGGTTTCCGATGGGTTTGATGCTCGAGAAAAAGAAAGGGAGATTTAATTTCACGTGCACAAAGTTGAATGCATTCTTCCAAACAAGCAAACTGCTCTCTGTCAGCTCGGATTCCTCTGAACATAAGGTCAAACTACAGGATGTCCATGTAGATCTCAAGAGATTCTGCTAATATTTAAATCAATGTTTTCTTGGCTCTGGCTTAGCATGTAACGCTACAATAATATCTGGCATCATAGGGTTTGGAATTATTTTCTTTATTGTTGTTGCATGTTCTTCAAAAGTTTGGATCTTTTGTCATGTGGTCTCATTTGCAAATGAAAAAACTGAATGTTCAGTCAGATGTCCATTTGTTTTCACTGCACTTGAACGAAGAAATAACAAGCTGATAATTTTCCATTTCAAGAAAATGAGAATAATTTACAATTCACTAAAAAAAAAAAAAAAAAAGTATTAACTCATCCTAGAGGTACCACTTGACTTCAACTGAAATACATTTTCATTCTCATTCTAATTCATTTTAATTATAAACCTCAACACTAGATTGAATGAAACATAATGTAATATTCAACCTCACTGCTTCTCTGTAAACAATTCAATTCAGTGTATTTTCTATAGCCCAAAATCATAAAAACAATTTTGCTTTGGAAGGCTTTACAATCTGAACTCATACGACATTCCTGTCCCGGACCTCACATCAGATCAGGAAAAACTCGTTTTCCCTTTCACAGGGAAAAAAGGGAAGAAACCATCGGGGGAGCAACACATTTAAAACAAAACGTCATACGAGAAGGAGATATGAGAAAAACAAATGATACAATAATCTTTCCAGATTGTGTATTCATTTTGCACAGCATCATTTGCTAATTGTTGTTACATATGCATCTTGTTAAGGGGAGGTATAACCAGTCACGCGGGATAACATCCATAATTCAGCTTATTACCTATAAACTTAGAGCACAAAGATGAAAGAGATACCTTCATGAACATGGCGGAATAAAAGCTTGTGCATTTGAGGGTCACATTCACAGTCAGAGTCTAAGTTTGTTGATTTACATCAACATTTTGTCACCAACCTGTTATTGAGAATCTCCTTCTTTAGTGTGGAAAAGGATATATATATAATACTGTAACAAGTTTTATATATATATATATATATGCCGTACTGTAAGTAACCCTCAGGGCAAAATAGGTCACCCTTACTTTGTGATGCTTTATTTTTAACCCAGCATTCATAAACAGGACATTATAATGTAGTTGTAAGCAGGTATACAGAAAACAGTGTATTAATAGATCTGTCAATTATTATAATTCCTCCTTTGAAAAATCCATAGCTGATGTATAATACAACAAATACGTCCTCATATGGATAAAAATGTGAATTACATATCCCAGATTGTTACTTTAGTGTTATCAACCAGTCTATTTATAAATATGCGTTCTTCAAATGTCTGAAAGCTCCATAAGAGATGTAGCAAGTGCACCATGAGTGACTTCTATTTCCCAGGTCAAGAATGAACATTTAAAGGTCAACATATCTTCATGAGTTTTGAACATCACAGAGTTAAACCTAATTTGTATAATACAAACAGTTATGGATGCTTCATAGAAAAATATATTAACAAACATTTAAAAATGACCATATATCTGCTTACAACCACATCATTGTCAATTATAAATAATGTATAAATAATGTCTATATATGCCTTGTAAATGCTAAATAGGGGTGTCAAGTGCGACACAAAGTTAAATTCAATGAATGCAGCAACTGAAATCCTTCTTACAGGTGGATGGACTGTTGTCGGCAACATCACCTGAAACTACAATCCCCACCATCTGGGTCCGATCCTTCTGTTCATTTGTCAATATCACTTGTCATTTTTGCTTTCAAGGGCGCATGAATGAAAGGTTGAGTGCAGACATTGAACCTAATTATGCGGATGGTTGCGGGACTCTAAAAGCCGTGGGTCATTAGCTCTCATAAAGGTCTACATGCCGTCCCCTGAGTGACGATCCGCTGAGGACAGGGAGATGCAGCTGATGCATTTTTATTATAGACTCCACAGTGACTGCGGCGGGAGTTTGGTCGATAAAACAAAGGCTTGGGGAGTGTCAGGAGCGTATTGTTTTTTCAACTGTCAGGCCTGCTATCACACGTTTATATTGAATCCATGCCCTGTATGCAGACCTGTATCATATATCTGCAGAGTAAGCTGCTATTTATGCTGCAGCGTTGCGCAGAAGAAATTCAATGCATTCGTTTCTGCTATGAAAGGGACTTAAAAACTGTCTTCCTTATCACAAATAGGTTTACTTTAGCTGAGGATTTTTCATGCTCAATGTATTGCGACTGAAAGCTGCAGCACTTGTGTACTTCCTTAAATCTTAAATTATTTGTGCATGTATTCAACTGGCTGATACAGCTGAGATAGATACATGTCCCCCCCGGGACATGTATCTATCTCCCCCACACAATAAAGCCTGATTTATTTTCAGTCTTCTCTGTGCGTTCAATAATGTAATTTCATCTGATTCAGGCAGAATCCTGGCATCCAGGTAGCAAACGCCTCTATTTGTCTGCTCTTGGATTTGGACCCATCTTTTTCCCTCGGACCTAAAACAAAGCATGTGCTGGATGTGAGCCACGGCGCAGGCGAGATGCTCAGAAAATGATCTTCAGCATGCATCCTGAACTGATTTAGGTGGGGAGAGGGAATGTAGCTTGCCTGCAAAACAAACATGAAGGTGTCTGGATGCTTGCTCTATCCATAGCGCTACGATAACAGGGCACGATGAAAGAAGCTTAATGATTTACTTGTTCATTTACTGCCAGTTTCTATATTCAACACATATCCAACTTATCAATCTAATAAATAGTAGCCCACTATTCTTGCATGGCGTTGTGCAACCACTGCAACATAGTCCAAATGTAAATAATATATTGCCTAAAGGTCACACATACCGATATCAATGATATTTCATTATTAAAACCAGCCCACCACAGAAATGCAACAGTATATGACCTTTCAAAGCAAAGGAGGCTTGTGAAGGTGCATTGATGGTAAAATTGATTTCTGTCCTCCCATCTCCATGTGATATCACATCTCCTATATATAGAAAAACCACAATTTGCTGTAATCTCACTTGACTGCATGGTGTTATTATGTTATCTTTCACCTCTGCGCAGTAAATGCCTGCAGGATGCCTTGAATCCAGGCGACATATTGCATGGTAAGAACACTAAGATGGCTTCACAGGTTAGCAAGGATATATATCCAGGTCCATGCATAATTGTCACGTCAAAAATAAATCCTGATTCACAGGTCAAAGTAACATTAAATAAAGGTGGGATTCAACTCAACTGAGTAAGCCGAGCTGTAGAACTCTGGTTGTTTTCTGCCTCCCTCGTAGTCCGTGACTTAGATACAAAGAGTAGTGTAGTGTTCAGACATTTAGCAGTTGTGTTTCATTTAAAACAGCGGGGAGGGAAACGATAGCCTGTTCCATTGTTAGAGTAAAGAAAGACTAATAACGCTTTGTAAGCAGTTTGACCTTGGTGCAGGGATATTTGAAGTGCTAACCATTGCCAAGCACGGCGGCTATTTTTCTTTTCTCTTAACTGGACTGGGTCAATAAAACCGTGGACACATAAGAGACAAGAGAAAGGCTGTTCCACAAAGATACAGAGTTGTAGTTTCTGGCAAATATATTCTGCTACATTTCTTCTTTTTCCGACTGTGCATGATAAGAATAGAAGACAGTGGTACATTTCCCAATAGCAATCCTTTTGTTCATCTGCATAACTTCGATTTTGATAATTACATTGCTCAAATGGAACTCCAGGCACCGACCCAGAAGCACCATTTTGGCTGCTGCTGCTTTGCGTTCTCACTTATGCTGCATTCAGACCTGAGCTAGTCATTTTTCACACACAAAAAGCAGGCTAGTAAAATATTAATTCTTCCTTTTTGCATAAATTGCATCTCATTATCAGCTGTGCATACAGTCGCAAACTTTTAGAGATATTAATAATGTTATAGCACTTTCATCTGTTTCTGTGTAATTGGCTTCAACCTCTGCACAGTTGGTCTTCTCTCCCAGGTGAGATGTCTCTAATATGATGCTGTTTCTTTGTGTAAGAAAACTGAGATTCTAGAAATGAACTCTTGTGGCGTTTAGGTTAAAATAGAAATAATGCATTACGGAAAGTGGATTCTTCATTTTGAACCGCTATGACTTATTTTGTGTAGACCGTGTAACATATTTTCTCAGAGTTCATACATCCCTGACAAATGTATGTCCTTTCTGCAGTTTCAGTTAAAAGATTCACGACCTTCCCATGATCCTAAAAGAGTACCCCACCGATTATGCATTGCACTCCTAAAACATTGTTTGACTTCTAATGGACAATTTAAATTAAAACAATTAAGAAGCAGCAATATATATATATATATAATTATTTCTTATTATTCAACACATTCTTGGTGCTAGTGTATCCTTTCAAGCCAGGGTTAGTGCAGATTAGGCACTGATACGTCTTACATCCAAAGGAACCAACAAATCAAAAGAAATTTAAAACCAATATGTTGTTTATTATGTTTATTTGTTTAAGGCTATGTATGTCTATAGAGTCAGGTTGACCCAACCAACTTTATTTATGTGTTCAAGGAGAAAATACAGTACATTGATAAAGCTTAAAGCACCTTCTGACATTATCAAACAATCAATTCATCTTCTCAGACCTTGTGGGTCCTCTTGAGTGAAAAGAAAGTCCTTTAAAAGTGAAAGCACCTGCTTTGAGATTGTTTAATTTAATCAAGGATGAAAATTATTGAGAAATTAAATATGCATCCCTGCTATGCCTACTTTAAAGGTTACAAATGTGTCCTTGTTTATTATAATACATTTCTGCATCAGGCCAACACTCACCTCCTCAGCAGGTTTATTAAGTCTTGGAATAAATTGCCTAATAGATATACAATGTTAGGCTTGTATTTGGTGTTTTATATTGGTAATTATGCAAGTGAGAGGAGACTCATTTAAATAACAGTTGTGGCAGGAACCCTGATGTTTGTGTGTGTGTGTGTGGGTGTGTGTGTGTGTATGGGGGAGTGGGGGGGAGGGGGTGCAGGAACTGAAGTTTAACAATCAAGCTCTGAGGAGCTTCAAACTGAATGTGTGTGCGGTTATTAACTAACACAACAGACTTTAACAGATCCATGAGCTGAAACGCAAATGTGCGATGTATCATGCTCGGCGCATTGCATGGAACTGGTGTACAACACAGGGGATGTAGCTCTCTGCCGTGATGCCGACACGTTGACTTCTTTTATCAGGACGCTTTAGTCTGACAGCTTATTTTGTGCAGCGCTGTGTGGCCATGTGTCCAAACATCTGCCAGCTCCAGCCGTCACTCTGTGCCTAAAAAGAAGCCAGCTAGCGCCAGGAGGGGGATAAATGCTGCAACTTCTGAATTATTGAGGAAAGTCAGAGGTAACTTAATTTTAATGACTTTGGACATAAGGGGAATTTGAGGGTTGTCAGTGCACTTTTCAATCAGAGCAAGGACATAAAAGCATCCTCTAATTTAACAAGGAGACAACTTCTAATCTATTTGAGAAATAGCAGCGATCCCAAATCAACTGAAACCAGTGATGAGACACACACACCTGTGCTGATTTGTGGAGGATGACCAAGATGCAGCAGCTAGATCCTATTACTGTCACAGTAGTCATTTAGGAACAGTGAGGAAAGGCATCTGATGAAGACACATTGGTTATAGTTTTAAACAATAACTGTATTTTTTCCCTCTGTATCTCACTAACCATTTTGTATCCATCCTAGTTAGCGTTTTAATGATTTCAACTGACGGCATCAACATTGGCGTGTCGGCAAAATCCTTGAGCAATTGAAGAAATGTTCAGCTATTGTCTCTTTTCTCACTCTTCTCCCTCAGCTGTGCGTCATATGATAAACGGTGATAACTTTCAACAATCCTCAGTGACTTGCAAATTAGCAGCAGTTGTTGGCGGTGAAATGAAAATTGATCGCCACGCTGTGCTGATCCTGGTACACGATATCTGTAAAAAAGAAGAAACATTGATGTTTAACAAGACTTCTCACACATTATTCTGCATTGATTTTTCTTCCATGTTTAAAACCACAACCATGGTTGCTATGTGTGAACACACCATCAAAGGTAAACGGGTGTTTCACTGCTCAATAGCTGCTCAATGTAGCCCCAATAGAAATGTAATACCATCATATTTACCTGTTGCTGTATGCGTATAAAGCAACCATCTTTTTCGCAAGTTGGTTACCATCTGTTACCGGTGAAGACCAACACTATGCAAGCTCTCTATACACTGACATCAAGTAAATTATTACGCCTTCAATATACCAGATTAAACACATTGTCACGCAGACTCTATATTCTGGATTTCTTGGCTATTAAATCATCCATCCAAGTCCTTTGCTGTGATTCGTTGCCCTTCTGTGATAAATGAATCTATTATATTCTTCAGGAGCGTCGCTGACGGTCCTAGGTGGTTTGAACAACTGCAGTGATTAATGACAACATGAATTTTGCAGACACCCTCTACTGGCTTCAAATAGTAACTACTACCTCCACAAAACGTTCAAGTAATAACTCTTTTTCTTTTTCTGTAAAACTCATTTTTTCCCTTTTGCTCACATCTCCATTATCCAATACTGACCACCCAAATATAAAACTCTCCATGTTTCTCTCATTATCTTCACATTACAGAACATTATTCTTCATCCTCCAAAATTAGGTCAAGCGCACCACCATATTACAACATGGCAAGGCCTCTCATCGTTTGAGAGTACAGTATTACTTTGATGAATGAAGTGAGTTGCACATGTGAAACAACTGTATGGCCTTATAATGATTAAAAACGAAGCATAACAATGGGAAACAGAGTGGTTCAGTGCAGAATTTTGTGTTATTTATCTTAACACTCATTGTCAGTGTAAGTCATCAAATGGGGGGATGACAAAAACAATATCATCAATAATCAATACAGGGGATATCGATTGCTAGAGTTGGATCCTCGTGTTTCCACAGGAACTGCACGGCTTCACATCTGCTTTCAGGGAATTGTGTTGAGTATCACTGCTATTGACGTCCTTCTGTTCTCAGGGGCAACTTTGTTTTGATGCACAATTGCAAAAGTTAAATTCAAACCCTGAATCTGTGAGAGGAATTATATATGAGCACATTTAATATCCAGGACTTAGCTGGCTGCGACGAAACTCACATTTTACTTGGCAACATCTGCCTATTTGTTTATTGATTGTCTTCACACCTTTCCATCAGCATAAATCATGAAAACAATCCTTTTTGGCAGTTGATTTTCTAAACAACCACAATGCATTACACAGGCAGGCAGGATTTTCAAATATACAATACAAAAATAATAACTTCAATCAAAATAAAATCAGATGTAATGCTCTTTGTCATGGATTATGTTGTCTGTCATACCATGAAGAAATTAAACTGAACCAGCAGCCATCCTAAATAAGGCTGGTTGGCAGCCATCCCAAATATTTGTGATTTCAGTAAGTCGGCTAAAAGATGCAAAACGCATGAAAAATAAACTCAGGACTTGCCATAGATTTGAACAGTTTGGCTATGAATGTATCATTGCCGAAGTGCCCTTTCATATTCTAAGCCTATTTATTATTAGCTCCGGAAATACTTCAAAAACAGCTCAGCTTCAAAAGGACATGCATTGTTTTTTAGAATATACTTTGAATGCAAATATTACATAACCTACATGTGTCATATGAGCTAAGTCGGCATTTGTTCACCATCAAAAATACACTGGACAGGAAGATCCCATGTTATAACAGTGGAATATTTTTTTGTTTTGAGGCTTATTTAAAAAAAAAAAAAAAAAGTTTAGATTTGCAAGAGGCTTCTTTTGAATCCCTCTTTGCAGTTTTAGAGTGCTCCCCTTTTTAAGTCCGTCCTGCACCTGGCTGACAGTCATGAAGCATTAAATGCAGAGTAGATTCTGTGAGGAAACATCACACATTGATGTGGAGAACTAGAGGACGGACCAACAAAAGATACAATTATATGGGAAGAGTAATAATGGTAAAAATAGCTTTTGATTAAATAATGTAAGAGATTGAGAATAAGATAAATTATATATGGTCATAGCCTGAATTGCATTACATAATTGATGCAGTCGTACATTATGTACCAACTGTCAACATGTGAAATGTGTTTGAAAAAAGAATACAAGTGTGATTCTCAAACCACTTAAGGGCAAAGAGGAAGGAGACGTCCGTGGGGACAATGCTGGTGTCATGGCTGGACTCGCATAAATCATGTAATCTGAGTTTATTTGTCAGAGGAAGTGTTAGAATGCCTTGAAGTGATAACAAAAATCAGATTGCCAGATGTCACAGTGCACATTACAAAAGCCTCACCAGAGAGAGAGAGAGAGAGAGAGAGAGAGGACTGAGACCACATAAATGCAGTATCACCTTTGTGCATTTGACTTCCAAGTTAGATGCCATGAATGCAACTTACTGCTGTATTAACAGTGTTTTATTTCATATGTTTCAGAAATGCACAGTACGAGCAGTTTTCCAGTTATGGTGCAGGTGTGGAGGTGGGAATGGAATAACTAAATCAAGGACCAACAGTGTGGCAACCCTTCACAATAAAATGTCTAAAATGGAGAAATGTGAATCAGCCTTGAAAATGTTTGGTAAACCTGCCTACACTCATTATTAAAGCAAATAATGCAAAAAGATACATTCTCAGCACACTGCATGCATGGAGGCTAATACGTGTTACTGTTAAGGAGAAAATTGAGTTTCAACAGCGGCTGAGATGCAGCCACACAATTAGTTTACAAGTACAAACACTCATCTGATGAAGAACTCCTCAACTGCATTTGGTTTTTAATATTCTCATGTTAGGATTGTCATGAAGAGCATGTGTTGTGTTGTTATTTGAGAGCCATGTATTGATTATTTCTTTTTTTAAAACATTGTGGAATATTTGCATGCTTTTTATTAAAACCTGGATCATGCCATGGTTGATTTCAAAACAGCTGCAAGACAATGTTTCACAAAAGACCTTGTGGAAATATTGCTTGAATTATGACCACAAATGCTATCATCTTTTTCATTTTGGATAGTTTATTACTTAAGTTTAGACTGATTGTTTATTCTTCTTCTGAGGATGCATATTGCATGACATGAAAAGTAGTTTGCTGAAACAGTAAGGTGCCTCTAAACTGCTACTGTTTTGCTGCATGTTTCAAAGATATCATACAAGGCAAAGAAAAGCAGCAAATCCGAAAAACTGAGAAGCTGGAACCACAGCATGTTTGGCAAAATACTTGAGAAATGAAGTGATCATAAACAATGAATTGATCATTAAAACAGTTGCAGATTGAATTTCTGTCATTGGAATTATAGACTTGGTATCAGCTACATGACATATATTCAACTGAGCAAACTCTAGTCCCTAATGAGATGGTTGAAAGCTCTGGACCAAATGTGTTTGAGTTAAGAATATTATGCTGAAATGAAATGCTTCTTACGTGCTGATTTATGTATGATCAACTACTTAACTCATGTATGTGGTTTACATTATTTACATTATTTGTGAAGTTTTACGGGTTTGGTGGCATATATTTTCCCCACCCTCTACACATACGTGCCATGGGTCTGTGTCAAAACATTTTTGGAGTCTGCATGATTAAGGAAAGTACCATTCTGTCATGTCACCTGACAGACCAAGACAGAAAATTAAACTGAAAAAAACCCTGCATAAACTATTGTTCAGGTTAATTGCACTTGATCAGTAGGAATACAGTAAGGTCTGGAGTGTTGTCAACCACGCTAATGTTTTGCAGTGTGTACGGAAGTAGTGTAGCCTGGAGGATCGTACAAGGATGCCCACGAGGCTGTGGGAGCTTTGAAAAGGTAGGCATTTTGGAGAGGAAGCAGATGGCCCACATTAAAAGCAAAGGGCCCTCGTGACTGTCTTCAATGGCCCTGCAGAGAACTGGGTAATTAAATGAGAAATTTAATCAGATTCCTCAAATTAAATGTCCAGCTGGATTTCTGCAAGAAGATCACTGACTACACATTTACCTAAGGGAGTGTCACTGGTGGATGCATAATTCTCCAATCAGCACACACTCATCCATGATGATATTCCAGGTGATGATTACTGCTAAAGTATTCCATTCACAGTCCTGCCAGCAGGAGGCAAAGGGACATCAGTGTGTGGCCACAGGAGGGTCGTTTTAATAATGGGGGCCTGGGAGGAAGCAACAAAACAGTGAAATTACTGGATGGGGGTTGGAATCCGTGGGCTTAGCAGGGAGACTATTTTCTCCTTTTCAACAAAGCTTCAACCCTGTGTAGACTCTGAAACAGCCATGCCAGTTTGTCCTCATGTTTGATGCAACATGTTTGATGCAACATGTTTGATGCAACATAAAAATAAAAAGAAAGCAGCAGCAGAACAATCGCGTCTGTACTTCAGTGATTTGACAATCTGACACGACCCACACTGATTTCTGGAGTCTTCCTTGACGTGAGCAGCGATAGACGGAAAGCAGACTCTGGGTCCGCTCCGACTCATTTTGCATTCAGCAAATCCAAGAGCCGCCTCCCCTCCCTCCGCTGCTCCCGCCCCGCGCTGCCTGGCTCCCTCCCGCACGCAGCCCGTCCTGTAGATGGGACCAGCAGCCAGATATCCGTGCACGCCTGACCGCTAGTCCACTTCCTGGGTGGAAGAATGGGACATTTCTCAGCACCACTTTTCTTCGCATTGTGCATGGCCCTCCGTCACGCTGACGCCGCGGATAATCACTTAATAACGACCACGTGTAATCAATAGTATTCGACCACTTTTTTTTTCTTCTCCTTCTTCTCTCCTTGTAGTTCAAGACAAGCGATTGATCGCCGATTGACCCTTCCACACTACGGGAATGTCGCTATCTGGAAGCCCGCTACAGGCACACGGTGGAGTCCAGCACGTTTTGAACTGTTTCTGCAGCGCCGGAGCGGACGTCTCGTTTCATTCCTCGAAGCTGAAGACAGCCTCTGCTCGGACTGGAGGCGAATAAATTTGTCGTTTTAAGAAAAAAAACTGAGAAAAAAAACAGTGACTTTGCCGAATCGCTCAGCATTACTTTGATGCTCTGCCTTCGTGGCTGCTGTGCCAACTTCGTTTCTGCTTCGGTCGTGTGTATGTGATCTTTTTTTTCTTTCTTTTTTTTTTTTAAATAAGAGAAAAAGACTCAAACTTTGTCACCCGTTGCCTTCTTGTTGCTCTCGATGAGTAGTCTAACATGCGGAAAATACGGGAACCGAGTTACTGGTGGATTTTATCCTTAATGTTTTTAACCTTGCCCAAACACAAAGACTGTCATCATGGTAAGTACTTGCAACCCGGGGGTTAGCTTTCATGCATGTAGCCGAACTACTGAGAGTCCACAGTGTTGCATTTTTTTTATAATTCTTTTCCGGTACAAGCGACTTTTTATAGCCGAATAAAGACATTTCTTCCCAGCGGCACCGCTGAGCCTGGGTCCGGGGCCGAGTGAACGAAGAGGCGTTCAGGCTCCGTGATTTGTGTGCATGTTATTGATTAGGCAGCTGGACAATGGCGCAAACTATCCCCCTGCTTTAACGTCAGGCGGAAACATTTAGTCCCGCTAAACAAACTCCGGTGTGACCCCGACGCTTAAACATGTTAGCTGCAGCTCTGGTTATTCAAACAACATGGTGTCTCAGGAATTCATCTATCTCAGGAAATGTAACGTTCGCTAATATATCATCATTGCTGCAGGCACTTGGGTGGTTTGTGGGATTGCATTGAGGTACTTTATATCCTGTGGAATTGGCAGCATGTCTCTCTCTCTCTGGTAAACCTGTAGTTTTGTTGTGGCTTTAGAAGGAACCATCAAGTTTTTTTTTTTTATAGGCTTGCTGTAGTTTTGGCCGTGTTTTATGTGGAGGTATAATTTATGCGTCTGCGTGCTGTCATGTGCGTAGGTCGAACCGAGGATGAGGGAGATAGTTAGCGCTGTTGGCTCTTGGATGGATGTGCAAGTATGAGAGGCGATTAGTGCCGCTGGCGCACAAATATTGTCCTGGGACATTGTCTTCAGTAGGCTACTGAATAGATTGAGATGAATACTGTTGCACTCAAATGTGTGACCCATCAGATTCTGTGCCACTAGAGATTCAACTATTACAGATGGATGGGTCGGTTGAACGTTAACAGGTGATGTTATGGCCGGGTTGAGGAATAACTTACGCACATTACTGCTTTTCCAAGATTTTGCCAACATTTTAATTGCTTTGATACCTATATGGATATCTGACCACTATGACATCATGAAATACTATTATAAATAGTCATAACATTTGTGTTACGGATCCATTATATTTGTTTATTAAAGAATTGTGAAAAGGTAGGTTATCTACTAAATGAATGTGGTGCACTCTTGTGGACAAACTATGTGATGTTACTACAATTTTATTGACATTTCTGCACTGCAAATGTCTTAATTGTTCACAAACATGCACACTAATAGTGATATTAATATGTGATAAGCTATATTGTCCCATAATAATTATCCACTCAGTTTGGTTGTATTATCATACCATTAGAAGCATTTAAAGTAGTAACTAAACAGTAGTTACATCTTCTTGGTTTCATGTTCAATTTGATTTGAACGTTGTAGCCACTGGAAGGGCTTCTCGTTCATTGGATGTTTTTATTCTATGGCACGAATCATCTCCCATAGCGAAGTCGCAGTGATGTAACACAGGAGAATGGTTCCTCTCCGAGTAACCCCTCCGCCCCAATATTCCCCCCAGTTCCCTGCATCCACGTTCTTAGTTTGCAGCTTTATTGACTAGTATCCTTCCAGGCCCCCGAACACATCTGAGTTTTCTCATAAGGCATGTCTCAACAGACCTCTGACATGCAGCAAACGGGCAATACAGGCTGACCGGCAGACCGGCTCAAAGGTGGTGGGGGATAAATCCAATTTTACCACTTGTACACTGTCTCATAATGTATCCATCTACCGACTAGGCCGGGTGACCTAAATCTTAATATTATGAATTTAGAGTTTGCATCAGAGAGTGTTACCAAACCAGTGCTTGATCACATGAAAAGAGAAGATTTGAAAGGGACGGGGATTATTTTCTTTCTCAAATCGGTGCACGCAGGATGTAAGGACATAGCTGTCTATGAATTTGGCATGATTTTCATGACATCTTAGAGAATTCTATTCTGCGGCATATATATGTAGAGGCAATACATTATATAATGATCAATCCTGTTTGGAAAAAAGCAGTCTCCAATGGGTTTTCTTACTAACACAAATGTCTCATGTGTTTTCCTTAATATTTAACTCTCGGGCAATAATATGGAACAAAAAAAATCTTTATGATGAAAATCAGGAGCTGTGGTTGGTGAAGACTGTACTTGTTTGTTTTAAAGTTCTGTGGGTAGAATTATAGCTCCGTAGGCTCCGTAAGAAGCATAGCTTGTTATTAATTATAGAAATTATCCTGATTGTATCACTTAAGTAATGAGGAAATGATTGCATGTTCTGTGAATAAGGCCATTCAAAAATGGATAAAGGCGTCAAGCCATGTGATACAGCTGGGGAATAATTTGTAGCAAAGACAAGGACCTTAATGAACAGCATTTTAGGAATTGAAAAAAAACATTTCCTACTTTCGACAGCTAAAATGACCATTTCCACTTGTGTGTACTGTATTATTATAATGTCCTTTTAAAAATAACACCATCACTGTCCACTGCAAATAGAATGTTAGTGCGCAAACGTGCTATTCATGTTATTAATGAGGTTCTGATGTGCTGCTGTGCCAGCAGGATGCCAGCTGTCTGGACATCACTGATGTTGGCAACGGCATCATTATCATCAAGGTCCTCATCTACATTCTCTGGATAATTGGTTCAACGTATAGTACTGACGTAACAGCTTAAAAGTAACTTTCTCCTGTTTCGTAGAATAGCATCAGTAACATATGCTCAGTGCACTGTTATCTGGTGTCTCTCCAACGGCGCCATGTGCCACCGTCTAAATGGTCCGACGGGGAAACACTGCAACTGTAATCACTTTTCACTCGTGCGGATAATTCACTGTTTATCCTTTTTGCCAGAGACTCATCCTGCTTATTGCTTTCAAATTGATTGACTAGCTTATCAATGTGTCTAATTAGACTTGTTAAACTTTGAAATAACGATGCAATTTTGTTACGAAGGAAAGCTGTGTCTTAGTGTGTTGTACGATGGTGGTCGAGCAGTGACCCCCATCGGGGAAGAGCTCCCGGCGTTATTTTCATCAAACCGACCTGTGACATGAGCTACATTCTATTATTCTTCAGTTTCTTCTATACATTATGGTTACCCATAACATAATATCAGTTTTGTTTATGCTGCAACAAGCGTCTTTGAAAAATAGCATAATTATGTTAAATGAATGACCGAAAGGTTAAAAAAAAACTTTTTGGGGGGAGCAGATCGGAAAAATAACACAAACTTTCACAAACACGAGCAGAATAGTTTAAAGTTTGAAAATTATTTATTGTACGCAGTAGAGTGTGAATGATTTCTTTCGGGGTTAGGGTTAATGTTGTTGAATGTCCTTACTGATTGGAAATGCTGTTTGAAATATTGGTCATAATTTCCCTGGATGTAGCAGGGCAAGCATAAGTAAACATTTGCAACCTTGTATTCATTTCAGAATTTATGATCCTTTCAAGTGCTTTTTCAACATGTTTCATCTCAGCTTTTTGGCAGTGAGGCCACTCATTTAAAATATTTGCTCATGTGTTGAGCTTTTTAAAAAGCGATGCATGCTCTGTGTTCCAATACTAGATGTAACATTGCTCTGTGCTCTGACACCAAAGAGTCATCTTAAGCACCAAGAAATGAAATCAATAGACCTGTCTATTTTTAAAGAATATATTTTCATAAAAGAAAAGCTACTATAAAATGATAAAAGTGCAGCATGTTGGCAGTGAGAGGCTGTGTGCCAAATAAATATGTTATATTTACATTTAGTGTTGTTTATCAAAAGGCATTGTGGTGTTTCTTGAGGTCAAACAAATTCCTTGAATGTATTAAAACTTCCTCATGAAATATTTCAACTCCCACACTGGATGCGTCTGGATTCTAGCGGTTGATCGTCTCTGCTGGCAGGATGTGATGTCACGTGACCAGCACGAGGATGCACCCCTCGTAAACGTAGCTTCAACCAGCCGTTAACGAGTAAACCGGTTACATTTTAAACTCTGCTGGATGAAAGTAGATTCATTGATGCCCTGCCAGGTGCATGTAGAATACATTGCAGAGGAAGTAAATATACTCTACCACCTGTACCGTGTTTCTCTCTGCTCTTTAGTTGTATGTTATTGTAATCGAATTAGAAGAGAATCAATAGCTAGCGTACCGTTTCCAGGAGCCGAAACGTAACCGAAGGATCCAGCGGAGAATACACTGGCGAGGTCGTCCTGTCTCGAGATGCTGGCATTAATACTGGAGTGGAATGTTTCAGTTGATATGAGCCCTACGTTATGAGAACAATGCTTTATTTAAAGGGTAATTATAGTAATTTGACATTAATTGTGATTAAGCTGTTTATTTGTGTAACTTATGTTAATCAAGGCAATCAGTCATCACTTCATTACTTGGGGGTGTACGGTTGAGTTCACTCCGTCTTCAGCCAAGATACTCCGAGCTGGTCACAGTAGCATTTTAATCATTTAGAATGACTCACAGCCACTTCACACCAAATCATTTCATCTGTCCTAGCAACATGCAACCAAAAAGACACGCACACACACACACACACACACACACACACACACACACACACACACACACACACACACACACACACACATGTGCGCGCACACGCACAAACCAGATTAGACCAGGCTGGTTGAAACGAGGGCGGATAAATGCTTTTGGGGAAACAAGTGTACTTATTTCCTGTGCTTCATGACAATAGTGATTAATGTCCAGGCAATAAGGCACTGTCACTGAAGGATGTATACCGCTGCACTCAAGGACTTTGGCATATCAATAAATGTCCTGAGTCCTTCAGTTGCCACGTCCTCTTTCCCTAACAGTCTTGCCGTGATGTGATACTGTGTCAGCTTTACTTACAGCTGGACTGTCAGTCAACTCTGCTCTGTGGATACTGAACACAATGGGACCCTCAGGCTTCATTCCCCCCCCCCCCCTTTTTTCCCTGCATTGTGCTATTGTGGGTCAAATGAGCATGTGTTTGCTTTGTGCTCACAAGATTGTCTTTTTCAGAGGCGAGGAAAAGCAAATTCAAAAGTAGGCTATCCCATCCACAAGGCTCATTTTCCCTGCCGTGAATTATGGCGACAATCACTGAAGATGTGGGATTATCCTGTGCATGTTTTATCAAGCTCAAGGTGCTCATTGGATGCAAAATAAGCTTATTAAATGAGAGTCAACTTGTATTTTATGAATTTAATTTTAACCGTCGCATAATTGAGCAATGCCTGAAATATACCTGTGTATTATACCTTTTGTTGCTATGTGCATTTAGGTCACTTTCAGTTCAAAATGTTCAAGGTTCAGAACTGTGTTCCCCACAGTCTTCATAAAACCTCTTAAAATTCCACAGTGGACAGACCATGATTTTTTTTGAATGAAACGGAAAAACATGATGCTTCAGATTGAAATGACGACTCAGACACTCAGATTAGACTAGATTTTTGACATTGCCTATTTCATTATTTCAAGCTTTAGTTGTGTTGCTGCTTTTAAACATAGATTTTTATTTTATTTTGTATTGTGTAAAATATGTATTTTGACTTGCGATGATCTTTAATGCCTATTTTGGAAGATTTATAATTAGTATTGAATACTGGAGGCTAATGTAAATATGAGAGATTAAAAAAAAACATATTTCATTTATATATATATATATAGTGTATATATGTGTAAATGCCAAACACAAAGTCCTTGAGATGTTTGTGATTATGATCCGTTAAAGGTTATTAGAGAAAGGTGACCAATGGGCTACATGTACTGAGATATAAATATTAACTATGCACCTTATTTTCTCTCACTCTTTGTCAGTGAGTTTTTCTAAAGAGTGTGATTTCAAAAGTCGGCTCACAAGATAAGTTCTCTTTGGGATTAGCAGCTGTTAATCAGCAGCTCTGTGATCTCCGTGCTCTCCAGTTTGAACTAATTTAGCTCACCTTTCAGATTACATGTATGTGATTGTTGAGAGGAGACACAACATACCGTCTCATTGCTGTATAAACTACCTCTACCGTTTGAAGGCTTTGACTGTAGGAAGTCAGGAAAGGTCCGCTGCTAAGTGGGGAAAACCGCTGTCGCTACCAGCACCCAAATACCCAAAGGATTTCTCAAAACCTTTCACCAAATGGATGTTTCTCTAAGCTTTGACTAAGAAGCTTCCAATGACAACAAATAGAGATGCAGTAGTAAATAAGGCAGTCGGGAAATAAACTGGCGTTCGGCGTTGAAAAATGTGCTCTTGGAATTTAAACGTCTTCTTTTTTGAGTAAGAATGATACACAGGTTGCTTTGGCATATCGGGACGACGCATCATAGTTTGAAGATGTATTGTTTATTTTGGGATACACACAAAGCGTATTACAGTCTTGAAATGTACAGTCGTTTACCTATCGGACTCGATAAGGATGTGATACCTTATTAGGATCATTCATCATGAGCGTTCGATAAGTGGTAAATAAAGAGGAATAGTTGAGTTTAACACAGAGTTGATATCCACTCTTCCACTCAGTGCTAAACCCACTTCATTAATTCCTTGTCGAAAAACGTTTTTTTCACACTCCCTAAGTTAACACCCCGAGAGATCAGTCCCCAGGCTCTTTTCCTTTGGGTTTCGATTCAGATTGATGATCTGTTTGTTTCTCACACACACTTTGTCCATGGGAGCTTTCTCTATTTTGTGAGAAGGCTCTAAAACAAAAACGAAGGGGGGGGTCGGGGTCACTGGTATTTAACGTTATTAAAAAGCAAAGCGTTTCAGCTGGCGTTTGGCCTTTTCCATATCTTTTAATATATTGTATCTGAAGGCTTCCCTTTGCACGTTCAAAAGTGAATTTTGTGAGAGAAATGTGTGGTATTATAATAATAACAGAGGCAGCTAGTGTGAGTTTTTTTGGTGTTGGTTAGTTTTAGAGGCTTCCAAGGGAGAAGATGTGCTGAGCTGGATAGTTTTTTGAGGCAGAACAGGAGTTTAGAGACTACCCTATCGATCCTGTTGACATGCTCCCCTTTGGGGAATGCAAATGTCTCTGTTCTTCACACAAACATCCCAACCATACCGGTAGTGGAACCCTAATTAACTAGGGATTGGAATACCGTGGCCTTTTCCTTTTGACATTTTCATATTTCAGAAAGACATTGTTTAATGATTCCTCAAAAAAAGACAACTCTCGTTTTATTATATGGTGAAAGGACAATGCGGTCAACACTTGAATTTGTTGAACATTTGTGGAAACTAAAATTAAAACACCTTCCAGTTGATCCCCGGGTAATTTTAGCCGCACTGTCGTACAAAATTCCTGCGTGTCTGCTCCATCTGTCAGGCGCTGGAGCGAGCTGAACTTTTGATAGCTGCTGTATATTGCACTACTGTGTTATCTTTTCACTGCTAAACCACACGACACAAGTGTTTACCACTACTGTATCCCCAGGTTTCCACTAGTCTCTCGGGGACCTCAGGGATCATCGGTCCCAACACTTTGCAGCTAGCGTGAGGAAGGTGAGACCTAGCAACCACTCTGCCTCACCAGCCTCTCGGCATCGCTGTAAGGTGGGGAATTAAATGTAGAAGCTTAATGGCACAAGTGACATCTCTTAATTATGTCTTCGTAAAATAGAAGTGGTTGCTTTTAGTTTAAAAAAAGAAGAAGGTTATCGTGTATCCAAGCCTATGAATATTCTTTTTGTCCAGTTGATGGGAGGTTTGAAGTATTTTTTATTTGGTAAAGAGGATTTAGAGGGCAGCATTAAGGACATTCATCTTAGCTTGCAGCACTTACTCTACGTTCCCTTATCTAACAGTAAATCACTCATTTGTGTGGAGCAGCCAGAATTAGTTGATTAATCAATAAGTCGATTGACAGAAAATTCTAAGAAAAATCACCAACCAGACTTAACAGCGTTAGTCATTCATACAACAATTGGCAAACTATTCTCCTCAAATGTCAGGATGTGATTGATGCTCTTGGCCATAAACTGAATATCTTTGGGTTTAAGACTCTTGGTTGGATAAAATAATAATTTGAAGACATAACCTCAAACTGTGGATCATTTTAACAGCCATTTTCCACCATGTTCCAATATGTTATAGGCAAAGCAATTCATCAAGAAACTAATTAGCAGATGAATTGATAGTTGCTGCCCTACATTTGTGATTATAGGAGACTCGAAATATACATTAAATGTCCTATTTTAAAGGTCAGGATTCATTGATTTATTCCAGCGTGTCTGCCATTTGAAGAGTTTCATTATAGCCTCATCATCAATGTGTTATGATCAATTAACTTGTAGTCGGGTCAGGCCGGCCCACCTGAACTAAAATATAAAAATGAGGGAAAGGCATGACTGGAAACGGTTTTGGTGCTTTGGACACGTTTCAAGAAGTGTTGTTCTGCGTTTGATAGCTGGGTTTGTTCTCATGGCCCAAAGTACAACTATTGTAGAGATAGATTACAGCAAATGGCAGTATATTCCTTAATGTTGCCTCTAATGGTGAAGCATATCTGTGTTTTCTAGGAAATTATTTATTTTTATTTTTAATTAAAATCAATAAATGTAAAATGCAACAGGATAATTTTAAAATATCAGACTCATATTTGAGGAGGATGTTTTAATACCTGATAAAACAACTCTGGTTGTTTGTTTTTTTCCATACCCAAGACGACAAGTGGTGCTGTTCTAAGATAGCACCAAACGACTCTTAAAGGCAATGGAATATGACTTGAAATTAATGAATGTTAAAATGAAAAATTGCTCATTGGTTTAATTAAAAATTATATTTAACAGACAAACAGAAAATCATCACATTTGAGAAGCTGTCATCAGATACTGTTGGGCAATTTGCTTGATAAATGCCAAACAGTTGTCTGTCAATTGACCAATTACGTTATTTTTTCAGCTACTTGGCTGATTACGATTTAGGATTTTTAAAAGTCTGACCTGCTGATTTTAATTTTAGCCGATTTATGATTTTATTTCTAAAAACTTAGCGCCAAACCAACTTTTTTTCACTGTCCCAAATTCATTGTCAGTCAACAATTCAAAATTAGGTCCTTTTACTTTTGTTTTTGTCATCTATGGTTATTTGCATAAAACCATTCAAATGATCAAGAAATGAGTCATTGTACTTTTATTTAAATACTTGCTTTAATTCAAACAAATCATCGGCATTAGTAGTTTATGTATTATAAGCTGCTTAGATCTAGTGTCAGGATGTTGAACAGGTAGGTTGTACGCATAGGATACTGTGTGCCGACATAAAACAATCTTGCAGCGGTGGCACACGTGTGTAGACGTGACCGGCAACAGATCTGAGATATGAGACTGACCTGCCTCACATGGGTCATGGCCAATCAGCTGACATCTGGCCGGTTTCGATCGGCAGGCGATCAATCGGTGCATCTCCACCGCGGTAGTTTACGGCAATCTTTACAGCTATTGGAAGTTTATGAATTTGTAGGAAGGAGAAAAGAGCCTTGGTAGAGCTGAGAGAATGGCCATTGGCTGTGGTGATAACACGATACCCCCTTAATCAAAGCATATTTCTTTATCCCTTCAGTGAAGCTGCGTTTTGAGAGCCTCATTTCTTGTTCAAATACTGTTACTCATTTGAAAGTATTTTTTTCCTTTGAATTTGCTTCCGATCCTTTGCCGAGCATGTTTCAGGCCATTTGAAATGCTACTAAATGCTCTCCCACATCGACTTCCCCACTCAGCTGTGGTGTTGCTGCTTGATTAGAATCATTACCTTGAGCCTCAGCCAAGTACTGCTCAATTGAATGCTGTTTTTCAGTCTTTGTTCACTCCTGCTCTTGTATGCATTCTATCTAAAGTTCATTACCCTTGAGTTTGTTTTGCCGAAAGTTTGACTACATGTGGGATGAAATCAGTACCAAGGTGGCTTCAAATAAGCTCAATAAGAGATTTTATTGTTGTCTATTGATAGTCTATTCTGTTGATTTGACCAGAATGGATTTCACATTTACATCTTAACTACCAAGCTGTCACATAGGAAAGCACGTATGAAAGCACATATTAAGGTAAGGCCAGACGTGTGTGTGAATGCAGAGGAGCCAAGGTCTGAGTAGATGTCCTCATTAGTGGCTGCCTTATTGCCAAGAGATTTATTCCATCATAATACCTCTAAAGCCAATCAGCTGCATATTGTGTAGACATCAGCTGTAATATCTGCCTTTACAGTTGTTGAGAGTGACAAAAATGTCACACTTAAATTCACAGATTTAATTCTGGAGTTGACCATTTTTTAGGAAACAGCATCTGAGACCGAAAGGTACTACAACTGGTAATTCAATTAATCCTTGGTAATTAACAGTTGGAAACATCTTATTGTAGTCACCATATCGGTGACTACAATAAGAGACTGACAATATCTTGGTGTGAAAAATAAATTATTTTATTTTCTTGAACACACAGTTACACTTTGGCATGCAATTTCTTCGGCAGTGTAATGGAATTAAACATGGAAGTGGATGATGAACACATCAGGGATCACGGGAATACTTCGGCTTCAGCTTCAGTGTGCAAAACATCAACTAAAAGGAACCTAACATTTTAATTACAATGTAAAGGTAAAAAAAACAAAAGAGATATTACTTAAAAGCAATCATGGAGCCAGCATGCAGCACAAATACTGCTGACATCCTGTTGCGACCTTAACTTAACGTCTCGGGAAACACAGGAAGTAACACATCAGTTTACCCAGCCTTTGTAAAAAAAATGGGACCAAAACAAAAAGAAAAGGCACAGCCATATGAAATAATGTCAGCTTTTCCATTCTTATTATTATAGCATAATAACAATTACTTTGCACTTGTGATTCAGGATAAAATGTATGTTGGACCCTTTGCACACTAGTGTTTGCATCTCTCTTTTCTCGAGCCAAATTGTATTTGCTCCCTGGTTCTTGTGAAATATAGAACTGCGTACAGTTAACACAAGTGAGGCTGCTAAAGAGGTTATTTTTCATGGTTTTATTTATCCTTTCTAAATCCAACCTTCAAGTATTGATTTGAATTCAACATCAAAAAGCATTTAGTGAAGAAGGGAGGATGTCAGACTGCTTGTATGGCCCCGGGCACACATGGAGTGATTTGGAAGTGATGCATGCAAAGCCATGCAGTGGTATTATGTGTAGCCATCATTGAGTCATGTGGCCAGTGAGCCTTTTCACCAGCACTAGGCTGACGTTTTCTACTGAGGCACATCTCCACAGCTATTTGGTTCCACATTTGTTCTTGAATTTGCAGATTTATTATAGTAGTATTTAATCTAGTATTTTAAGTAATACCCCTTTACTGAAGCAACAACAACAACACATTATCACCCCGGGTGTCCCACGATCAAATCTCCGGCTCTGCAGTGCCCGTCTCACGCTCCACCTGTTGCGTTCGATGGAACCATTTACAATGCCAGTAATCAACCATCACCATTCATGAACCCCAGTAACGCATGAGGAGTGTAATGTATCCACCAGAGGCAGCTGATTTTCTTTCAGAATCAATTCGCGAGACAGTTCACGCAGGGCTGCGCGCGTGTCCTCGGGAATGACCTCATAAACTCTTGGCACTTAGGCGATCCAATTGCAACATATTGGAAATTGAAAACCTCACTTTACACAGTACATTTTCTCGACATTGTCAGAGCTGTTATGTACGGCCATGCCACTGTGTGCGGAGAGACGTTTGAGGATTGTTTATTGTAGTCTGGAAAGGGAACAAGCTATAGCTGGTCTAGTAAAGAGGTCACGGGCCCTGAATTAGTTTAATCTTGTTAATGGTTTTCATCAGAGCCCCTGATGCACTCAATCAGTCAGCGCGGCGGCTATTTAATGCACTTACTTTACTGTAGCAGCGTTGTCCCTTAAGCACACTGACACAATTCAGATTTACTATATCATTTCACCATTTCTGGGGTGTAGCCATCTATTGTGTTCAGTCTGCATGTGAATGGCTATGTTAAACATAGACCTCTCCGCAGGAAGTCATGCAGTTTTAATCAGTCAGTTTAATGAGTCAGTTTTGGTCAAACAATAGAACAATAGTTCCTTTCCAGCTTCTTATGAATAAAGAAAATGAATGCCAGGATGTATGATACTTTTTTTTCTTTATTTCTTTTTTTTTTTTTAAAGAAAGGCTGAATACACTGGAGACTTTCATCTAGGTCCGAGCATGAAGTATAATTCATTTACCATTGTTCACGTTGTATCATGAACAATGTCTGTTTAGGGGTATTGCCTGATCTCATTGGTCTGCTTGTGCTAATGCTAATGTATCTGCTACATGTGAGTTTGTTGTTCGGTAGCCGATGCTGCCTAACCGTGCTAACGCTTTGTCTGTGTTGTTGTTGCACTGAGAGAACACGAGCAACGCAATTCCATTAACCAACTTCAAAAATACAAATTAAGTCAAGGAAGCAGAGAAAGCTCACCTTCAAAGTAAAATCAATTTGATGATCCATTTTAGGAGAGCTAAATAAATAAATAATCAAATATTTAACTGTAGAAGTCATATTTGTGCCATTATACCACAACTGATCTTGAATACATTCCCCAATGAGCTTGAAAAGTGTAATTATGTGAACGTAATGATTCATTATTCATAATAAACATAGAGACATACACTTAACTCTGATCTCTAGCCTTTTCTGTAATTAGTGTTTCCAATACGTCTCCAACAGGGTGCTCATGTGTAAGCTACACGATTACAATTCTTATTGTACTTACTGTCACTTTTCAAATTGCTTTCTTTTTAAGAAATTACAGAGGTTTTCTGTCCGCTGCCCGTTGGCATCATGGTAACATGGATTTCAGGCCAGCCAATCAGCCCCCTCGCATCGAAAAACTCTATATCAGACTCTTTAGTCATCTATTATTAAGTAGTACTAATCAGTGTTATTGCTGCTTCCTTGTTAAATAACATGTAATTGCTTCAGTGTAGGCTACACAGAGACACTGCACACATGAAAAGCAAAATTAAATTGCGCTTCATGAGAAAGATTATTTGATCTGCTATCAGTATTTGTCCCCGAATGCGTGTGTCAAAGCACAACACGCTGTATAGTCATTGCAAATGGGCAATACACTGTAGTTAATAAACAGGTTCTGGGTTTCATTAAACAACTTTTTATAAACAATACATTGCTCCTGAACAAACTCCTTTTTATACTATGAACTTGTGGGGGAGGAAGTATTTAGATCCTTTCAGAGAAAAGTACTAATACCACACAAGTACAATAACAACGTGAACAATGGCAAAGTAATTATACTTCATGCACGGACCATCTTAACCTTTTCGCCCACATGCTCTATAAAAGTCTTCTTTCTTATTCCTTGGAGTAAAAGGTTGAAGAGTAAAAGGTTGAAGAACAGTGTACCACATGACACACTGCAATGCTCAGGTCTGATCCCGCTGACTTAGTATCCTTAAGCACAGGTAATATGAATAGTCACAATATTACTTTTTTTCAAGCGTGGGAACTGCAGACAATGCGAGTGAGACTGGGTTGACATTATAAAGATCTGCTTTTCTTCAGATACATTTAAAGAACTGCAAAGCAAGTGTGTAATAATGAGAAAGTTGAGCATGCCCCCTTTGACCTTCCTCATATTCTGCTTGTTTTTTTTGTTGAAGTTCCACAATGAAACATAAACAAAAATGTGTTCTGTTAGGGAGGAGATCCAAGGCTGTAGATTGTGAGTGTGTGTGTGCTTTTCACTTGTTTAAAAGTTGAGTTTGAGTTTCTGTCGCTTCACTAGTTCTACTTGTCTCTATATCCCACTCTGAAGTTGTATTTTAGGGTTTTCAGCGCCCTGCGTGGCATTGGCAAAAACGTCTACGCTCAGCTGTGTTGAATGTGCGGTGGCACTTCCTGTCAATTAACATGATGACCAAAGAAGCCAGACAGGCCTTGACATGCACACAGACCAGCTCATTTATGCACAAGAAGAAAAAAAAAGATTAAGCCATTAAGCCATCGAGGGAAATTTTAGAGTTAGTTTTTAGAATTTTTCATTTATGTTTTATTCTTCATTGAGTTACTGAAGGAACAATTTTAACTCTAGACTAATGGGCTTAATTTCACTTAATATGGCTGCATATTTTCTGGCCCAAGGGTGCCAGTGTCCTCTTTGCTGAAACTGCTGGTTTGCTTTTAGCTGTGTAGGCCTAAATATCTGCATTGGGATTTGAGTTGTTGCTTTATTATTTCTGAGCTTGATGATTTAGCCCTGAGGCTCGGCTCCCTCTGTTGCGTATCTTTGGCTGATCTTGGCAGTTCCAGTCCGCGGTCCTTGTGTGACTCAAACACTTCCTGGGAATAACGAGCCACATCGCCCACTTCCCGAGCAACGAGAAACACATGCTCTCACAAGATCAAGCTCCACTCACTCCCCTTTCTGTGCTCGACCCCCGACATTGTTCTACCGCCTTGACTCGCCCCGCTCACCACGTAAACCTCCACGCACTGCCGACTGAGTCAGTTGTTTGGCATTTGAAATAAAATGAACACATTTGAAATGTTGGTGTGTTTTGTCATAAATACATGTGTCGGTTTTTCACCCAAACAGAAAGCCAAGCAGATGTTCTCACATTTGACAGACGCCATGCATTGCAGATGAGATTGTTCCGGCAGCTGTCTCCCGCAGTATGCACATTTGTTCCCCATATACACGGAGAGTCTGCCCTTCTATACACTCATGATGCCTCTGAGCAACACAGCTCACGCCTCTCGACTGCTAATTCAGACAGAATAATGTAAAAGTTGTTAAGGCTGCAGATTGTCTAATTAGTGAACTTAACAATATGCTTTCTCTCTCCCGCTAATTGAAGGAAAAGATGAGAAAATGGGGGTGAGTGGCGTGCATGAGTTGTGCTTCCATCTCCCTCAATAACTACCGTGGAAGTGTCTGTATGAGCTGTATGAATGGGAAGCAGGCCAATGCTGGAGGAAAATGTCAAAGATAACAATGCTGACTGACGAGTTGGAGAAGAATTGACTTTATTCAAATGTACATTTTGGTGAAACACTTAAAAAGTGCTCGCTCTTCAGGGAACTTTTGTTTCGCATTTAGTATTCTTGGGCACCTGGTTGACAAGTGAAGCGGTGTCAGGCCACATTACCTGTCGCTGACAGAGGGCAAATGAGCCCAGTTCACTTTCCCTTGATTATTAGGCTGAAATAAACGAATCATTTCTTAGTGATACTGACTTAACATCAGTAACGCTGGGACCGTTTAGGGTCCGTGAGGTGTGTGTAAAACACAGTACAATACTATCATTTTCCTGTTGTGCCCATAACTAGGGGATTGGGCCGATAACTTAATAACTTTCGCGATATAGGCCATTTCATATCTCGATTATGAAATGTTTCCCAGCTTTGCACTGACCGTCAACATGCATGCACACAGAGTAATTTGATTTGATCGAACTGAGTTTCAGATTTTCTGAGAAATTCTACTTATACTTATACTCATACTTATGCTTATTTCTATCCATTTAATTAATGTAGTTGTGTATCACTATACCTTACATGATTTGATTCCATTGAAAGATAATAAATAAAGAATAAATAAATACATTATTGAATCATCGCCCAACCCTATTTATACCCTATTATAATCCTATTGATATCCCTTTAAGGTTAATTCTGTTTATATTCTATATTTTTCTTATGGTTAACAAATCCCAACACCAAAGCCAACAATGAATTGATCCTGCCAAAAAGTGTGAAAGTACCAAAGCTTTTCCACCTGGACCCCAAAACGCTTAAAAACACACCAGAGCCTCACTATAGTTCCTTTGTGACACGCTCCTTCGTTATCATTGACATGGGCGCTGTGGTTTATTTTTAGGCAATCCCAAATACACCATCCTGCTTCAGTAATTACTCACTCACACGCGTGCAGCGGAAAATAGTCCCCAACAACTACACAATAAACTCTTGTGAAGGAGTGAGAGAAGGACGAATGCATTATTGGTTTTGGTCTATTCATGGGATTTGTTGATAATAACAGACTATTGATAACGGCAGCCTCTACACTGATGGATACAAATAGTACATTAGTGGATGAAGGGCTCCTTCTGTGCGGGCCTAATTAGTGTTCATTTATTCTTACTGTGCCGTTCAAAACATGCCTGTTGAGAAGAGGAATGCTCGGCCTGTGGTGTTTCGGCATGCCTCTTTCTCGCGAAGCGTTCATACAAACAACTCGACTCATCCTTGTATCCTCGGCAATACACCTGGCGTTACATCGTGGTATCAGACACCCAAATCGCAGCTACACGGTGAGGAACAACGGTGAAACAGGCCTACTGTCTGCGACCTTTATCTTTAGGCAACTAAAAGGGCCCCGAAAAATACAGTTGTATTATGTTAAGATGGGAAAAGTTCTTCAATTTTAAATCATTGTACCCTTAAATTATTAGCTGTAATAATAATAGTGTTTTCATGCGAGAAAATATAAAATAACTAGTTTAGATTCCCAATATGTGGTAATTTGCTGTGATCGCCACGGGGTCCTGAAGCTCCGTCCCTGCTGCTGCACAGAGAGCGCTGTGCTTGTTTATTAAAATTGGACATGTCGCGTGTCCAAATGGCACCAAATTTGAAAAGGCACTCCATGGGGTCCCCAGCAATACACCCACCAAGTGTGAAGTAGATCGTATGAGCGGTTCGGGATATGAGCAGGCAGGACAGACGGTTGGACGGACCGCCGGGCGGAGAAGAGATTTCTCGCTCTGTATTAAGAAAGTAGTCATCTTAAAAAAAACATTATGAGAAGCTGGAACTATATCTATGGGGAGCGGCAGAAGAGACTGAGATCTGTATCATATGTGGCTTTGTTATTCAAGATGAGAACAACTAGATGTCATGAAATAACGGGTCTGGGTTTTTGACCTAGTGTCAGTTTCTAATATTTTTTTATTTTTATTTTCAGCTTTTATAAGCCATTCGCTACCATATAATGGACTTGAATTAGAGTTCTCAGCTTCACATGAATCACATTTGTAAGTGGGATCAAACGTTTGTCACATCTGACTCTGTTGTTGATGGGCCGAGCAATAACCCTGTTGGTGTGAGGAATGAATTCATCTTGTTATGCGTTTTCTTCAGAAGTGATACCACGCAATTAGGACAGCAATCTGAATATGTTTCCGTTTATTTGTTGAATGTTTGGTCCCACATTGTGGTTAATTAATCTGGAATCGACTGTGTTGAGCGAATACGCAATCTGGAGAAACAAAATCGCAGTGGAGGGAAAAATAGCACCCATAACTATCGTGAGCTTTTAGCTGCATGAAGCTCGGGGACATGTTACTTAAAACACCTTAACAGCAGCACTTAATGTGTAAATGACATTGCAAATGCAGGGTGCACTTAATAGCTTTTCCATCCCCAAACAATCCTCCTGGCGACATGGACATGCTTTTCGGTCCTCCCCCTACCTTATGCTCGCGTTGGTAATAAGATTGATATTTTAACTCCGGCCCCTGATGACTAATGGAAGCTAAACGTTCCTGTGGTTGTTGTTATGCTGCTGTTTTTCAAGGGCTCTCAGGGGTTCTTAGCTTGTTGTTGAGTGTGATATTATGGAACAAATAGCATGGCTTCACGGTGGTGCAGATGATTTAACCGCCCTCAGGGCAATGAAAAAAGGAAAAATGATTGTGTGTGCCTTGACATTGTACAAGTTGTTGTTCTGGAGGTGTTTTGAAGCTTTCCATTTCCTTCATGCTTCCTAAGAACGTACAGATGTAAAAATCTAAAAGTTTCACATTGTCTAAATGTAAAAATACCTTTTGGGCCAAACTCTGGAAAGAGCATCTCATTCCAACAATCGGTTAACCTACATAATTGCCATTCACTTCTGGATTTTGGATTTCTGTATGTTGTCTGAATGCTGTGCAGCTCTCCTCAGTCTCCTTCGGGCCCAGCGCCGACTATGTTGTCGGTCTGCTCTGCTCTATCGGAGATGCTGTGGCTTTAATCCTTTGCCCACGGGGGACAGCTGACATGGATGAGAGTAAACTGTTGACATGGTGCTGTCTCCTATGCTCTCTGATCAAAGACGGTGCAGCCCTCCTGTTTCACAACTGCCTTCAAATATGCTGCAAGTGTCTGCCACAGAGACACCCTCCATCTTTGTTTCACACTTCATGTTAACCCCTGTTTTCCCTGAAGTGAATTGATATGTCGGCTGGCAACACAGCAGCCATTTATGACTTCACCCATTTTGCCTCTGTGACCTCCCTCCAAACCATGAATTTGATTTGGAAAACACTGTGTACGTGGCTCACACCATAGTGGAGGCCAGTTTTGGAGACAGTAATGCATTGACTTTAAGTACAGGGAAAGACTTGGCTTGATGTAGTGCTTAGTTTAATTAATCCCCAGTAATGATGCAACTATTAGTAAGAGCTGAGCTTGTCTTAAGTGGCTGGAGGTGTGTGTGTGTGTGTGTGTGTGAGATGTGTTTGATGCTGATGAACTCCAACTGACTGTCTTAAGGAGGTTTAGCTTCAGGACTCCGGGGAGTTGTGCTGTTTTTCTGAAGTTGCCTTTAACCCCGTGAGACTAAGTGTGATCTACATTAGTCATGCTTACAGCATCATGGTGCATAGCATGTGCGTTTACAGTAAGAGAAGGGCACTGCTGTCACATACGTTACGTACATAGAGATTTTAAACTGTTGATGTGGTTGGGAGGATCCTTAAAACATGCGTAATCTGGATCTGTTTTGGTAGATAACATTGTCTTATGTATGTATTATTTGGAGCATGGTGCCGAGTTTGTTCTGCTTGGTATAGCTCTTTTGCTAGTGATGTCTTTCAATGCTGTACAGTACAGGAAGAGACTGTTTTGTTAGTTTAGGGCATTTTGGCATGGGCAACCGTCTGAATACGTTTTAGTTTTGTATTGTTTGTAACGTGTTGTACGAAAAAGCTGTGGTACAAAACAGATTATCTAAATGGATTACAAAAATTTGTATTGCAGCTGGCAAACAAGATTTCTCCTTCATTTTGATTCTGGCAGATTGTCATCTCTGCTTTTGTTTTAGTTTTTCCTGCCATTCCCTTTTACACAGAACCAATCTGCCGACCCAATTGTTTGCATCCTTCTAGCAACAGGCAACCAATATTAGCCGATACATTTCGGGGTTTTGAATGCGACAGTGGCTTTCGACCGCTTGAGGCAACACAAAACACTCTTGTTTTGCCTGAGCACCTGATTGACAATGGCTTCTGCTATAGACATTTTCTTCCCTACTGGCACCGGCTGCATCCGCCGTGAAGCACATTTTCTCAAATGAGTTTGATTATTGCAAGTCTGGGACTAGCGAGTGTGTATGCTTAAGGACACTTTGTGCCTCTAGCATTCGCTGTAATTCTGTTGACAATGTTTGATTTCTTTTGGGCAATTTGCCGTCAGAAGCTCAAGAGACATTTGTGCCCAGAAGACAGGGGGCTGATTGTCTACACTCCTGATAACATGCATTGTCTGGATGTTACTGAATGCAATTTCCACATAGGAGATCAGCAGGCTAGCCTTTGTGACAATGTATATGCTATGTGTATGGGGCTGCAGATATCCAAATTGCATACAATATCTGTCTGCATATTACATTCTAACTTTTTTCACCACCGTCTCAAAAAAAGAATAGCCTAGATGCAAAATATGTACATCAATGATTTTCTTTAAAGAAATTGCATTACTGATTCATATTAATCAAGTAAAGCCTTCTCGAGTTTCAGCCCTACATGCTTACATTGCAAACATATTGACCGTACAGTAGGGCTGTATACCGGTATACCGGTATTGCACCGGTATACCGGTTTCAAATTTCCATACGGTATGAATTTTTCATATACCGTCAGCAGCCGTTGTCGCTCTTCGGCAGGCAGCGAAATATATTGTTTCAGAGCTACTTGTCTTACGTGCATTGAGATGGAGTCATGGTTTTAACTTTATAACAACAATTTATAACTCAAAGCTCACACTCTTTAACAGGGTAAAACACCACAACACAACAATTTGTAACACTAATAATTGTACATTTATAAAATTACACCGCCGAAATGCATGCTGGGTACAGCTCGCCCACTCACAACAAGAAGAAACTCCGTCGCTACATTAAAAAACGTAAAAGAGCGATGCAGGAGGAACAACTAGAGAGCAGAGATGCACCAACACACCGTGTGCCCGAGAGAGGAGCTGTGTCTGCTGCCTGGAGGTTTTGGGGTTTTGAAAAATCCGACATAGATCAGAAAACAATTTATTGCAAAGAAGCTTAACTTAGGACCCTGGGTATGTAGGTGGAAAAAAAAAAAACAGGAAGATACCGAACAGTTGGCCGGCGATCCTTTTCGGCCACAATGAATTAATGTGTTTACTCCCCAAAAAAAAATACTGTGATATACCGTGAAACCGCCAGAATCTTACAAAATACCGTGATATACATTTTTGCCATACCGCCCAGCCCTACCGTACAGTCTATTTCAAATGTTTTTTCTTTCCCTGCCCAGCTGCTGCAGTAACAGGATTTGATTGATTCTCAATGTAAGAGAGCAAAATGTATCATAGGGGCCAATAGAGACGCTCCTCTTGTTTTTCTGCAGATCCCGGATGGTGAAGATCATTACAACCCATTAAGGCATTGTGTCAAATGATGGCATCTGGGCTGAAAGCAAAGGATTTTGTTCCTGCACATTGTCACCACTGGGCTCCTGCTTCAGTTTGCACTCGTTAAGTTTGTGAAACTAGAAAGTTCAGGAAACTTAATAGCCCAGCCAAGATATATCCCTAGTCAAAAGTGATCTTTTTTTAAGTTGTTTTCAGTCACTATAGCACTGGGGGCTACAGCCCCTCCTGGGAATAGCTGCAACAGCTGCAATTTGGGAAGAGATTTAACGCCCTTCGACTGAAGGTTTCTATCAAACTAAAGTATAGAGGTACTTTAACAGTAATCTACAAGCTTGAGCATACATTTTGTTTTTAATCAGTTCTATGTGTAACTGTCAGTACCACCCATTAATGTTAATATAAAACATATAATATATGAATATAATATCTACATATAAAAAAAAACATGGATTTGGTTCCATAATGACACGTTTATATGTTCAATGCCATTTTTCAATTCAGAGCCCTTCTTACAATCATTTCTGTCAAATCGGTTATCACATTTTAAAATCCGATAGTAAGATTTTGCCATCATTAAGATACTGCTGAAGTTTGAGAAAATATATTTTTTCACATCCATAGGAGAGAGTGGGTGGACCCCAGTGGGCAGTGTCAAAGTTGGGAACATTACACACTTATCCATCACCCCGACCGCCGTACTGAAGCTGCACATTTCATTCTGCATTGGCACTAACGATTGTAAATCTAATGTATCCTTTTATTTATAAATCACAAGTCAATGTGTCGCCATCTTTTGACATCAGCCACGTACATGTGAAATGGACTATCGGATAAGCTGTTAAAGTATTTGCTCAGGCTTTAATTGAAACGGTTCTTTCCCTGTGGAGTTTCTCACATCTGTGTCTGCCTCCCACAGTTGCATCAGGTCGCCAACCTCCCCATGCTGAAGACGGGCACCATGGGACTTCAGGCGTAATGAGGGAGAGGAGGGCAGCTGGTGACCCCTATTGGTCCTATTCAGGTGAGCTCTCATTTGTGCGCTGACCAGAGACCTCAGTTGGAGAGGAAATGCATTTCATGACTTGTTCACCTCGGTGGTATCCTGCACATCATTTTACTCATTTTGTCGACCATTCTTACAGAAACCGCTATTTCCTCCTCACGGCTGTAGCCAGAAGGGCTCAATTGACATTTATATAATTGTGTACCTGTACTGTATGTTTTCATTGCCCTTAAACTAAATCACCAGAGGAAAAAAAACACCAACAACAAAGTGAATTAATGTTCATGTTGTAGCCATATTTTTCTTTATTATTGGTAACAGATCAGGCATATCATTTCTGTGAATTGAAATACAAGACCATCAGTTCATGTGTATTCAATTTAATAAAACATTTGCAATTAGTTGTGAACCCCTACTATTTTATGAGAAATACACTAGGCCTAACTGTGAAAGCCTAGCTTGATTAGTTAATTACTGCCTTTATTATGGATAATATGCATCCTTTTAATGCCAAAGGAATATAGCCTTTCCTCCTATTACTCTCTAACTGGAGAAATGGTCAGAAGTGGCATCCCAAAGTGAACAGTTAGATGTACGCTCTGATGAATGATTCATGTTGTGCACTTTAATGCTGGTAAATATTCTCACAGTGGTAGTATGTGATTGCATTTGTGTATTTGGGTGGAGAAGTTGTGTGTTTTTCCAAGTGAAAACGGCACATTGATGTGTAAATACTGAAATCTTTAAGGGGGAGCGGCTTCGTTAAAAGCTTTTGAAAGTTGTCTGCAAAAAACTAATTTACCAAAACAAATTATGACTATTTTTGTTAATACAGACGTCAGTAGTTTCAACTGTAAAATACATGTTGTACAGTTCCTACGCATCAATACTCATTTTTAAATCTACACTCTAAAGGCTACCGACATGCAATGTTTTATAATAAACTAGTTGTGTAACCACACACTTATATATTCAATATTTAAATACCATAGAGGAAAAGAAAAAGCTCCTTCTGCATTATAAACCCCTTTTTGTTCAAAAATAGGATGCTTTTTTAATAGGGTTTACCCTGAATGATCGACAATTCGATCTCAGGTGCCTGATTCAATTGCCAATCTCGCAGTCAAATCATTGCAGTAGCTGTAAAATGTGGTTATGCAACAAAGGATAGTTTCAGTTGGGCTAGATGGGGGTGCTGAATGTCTGATTTGACTTATAATTGCTTGGCTTTTCCCATAAATCATGATATATAGCCTATTTGGTACAATTGTCAGGCTATTCATAATATTAATAGTGCCCCCTGTTCACAAACACACAGCTTACACACAACAAACAGCGTGGTCCATTATTCTGAAACAACAGCTACACCATAGTCGCATGTTACTTGTAATTTTTGTTGTTTTTACTATTTATTTATATATATAAATTATAACTTAAATGGTCTCTATATACCCAACATCACCCAACTATGTCTTTACATAGCAAATAACAGTTTGCTGATGCATTAATCCTCTGAATCCTGTATAGGGAAGCTTTAAACCGAAGGTGGTCAATGAGCAAAAACATATAAACGCCTGATTCGACAATATGACCAATCGGATTCAACGATGTAAATTGTTAGTTTCTTAGCTTTTTTTTATAGGTTAGGCAGAGCAGGAGATGTTTTTTTTTTTGCCGGGATACAGTTCTGATAAGGAGACATGAATGTTCTATAAGAGCGCTGCTTCATATTCAGCTACACACATTAACTCAGTGCAAACACAGCCCTCTGTTGGCCATTGAGCAGCTCCGGTGGGAAATAGAGGTTATGTGCTTTGATCGAGGGCACCTCAATGGAAGAGCTCAGGAAGGGAGGACCAGTGAGTTAAATTATATTTACAGGTTTCAAAGTCCAAAAACAGCCCATAGCAAATATCAAACTTGGCCCCTCTGCTCTTGGAGTGAATCACAGCTCTGACAATTATTATAGTGATGGAATATTTTGTCTTTGGCAGTGGTTTTCCGATGGTTTCGGGCAAAAACAAGGAAATACAAAAGAGAGCAAAGAACTCTGAAAGGTGTATTTATGTTTGTCCTTTCATAAAAGTGTATGCATTTTTTCACAATGTGTTAGTGGTTGGTGTTCCACTACTGCTATAAAACACTGCGGGAAACCTTAGATGCATTATATTTCCATCCGTCTTAAGTGTATCCTGTTTTCCTTGTGCAGATTTTACTTAATGATTGCTTATTTAAATTACCATTTTCATCACACTTATACTAGAGGGACCAAACCTAAGTCCAGCGGTCCCCAATCTTATTCATGACTGGTTCTGCTTCATTTTCTAATTGAGACATCCGTTTTGTTTCGGACTTGGTACATTTCTTTGCTCGGTTAAATTACAGGGCTGTATGTCTTTTTATTTGACAGAAAAGTATGCATAATTATGTGAACAGTTGAAGCTGCAGGCGGATCTAATACTCACTAACATTCTGTAACCGTTAGGAGGGAATATCCATCTGTGCTTTTGTGTGCAGTTGTATAATTTTATATCAAGAGGCAAGCTGGTAATTTGGAGAAGATAGGATCTCTTAATGTTAAATATTTTTATACAGGGAGGGCGGACAAAAAATGAACAACCATCGGGCTGGGGAACTGGCTGATTTTGGACATTTCAGGCCCCGTGCAGAGCACTAATTCCTACCAGTGAAGGCAGCTGGCTGATTGTACAGAGAAAAGGGGAAGCATTGAGGGAACACAGAAATGTCCATTGCTTTGGAAAGGTAATTAGTGGCTAAGGCTGTGAATGGGGGACAGACGAGCGTGCCGTAGCAGCTAAATGGTTATTAAGGGCATTTGCTCCGTGCAAGTGAGTGTAAAAGAAATGCACACAGTTGGGTTAGCCTGAAGCTGGAAGGTACTGATGCAAAAGAGACTGCATCTCTATGAGCTAGACACACAACATACAGGGTAGCACATCACCCGTTGTTTCACAGACCTCCCACATCCTTCACTGTGTATTCTGCAGTCGACAAACTGCTGCCGGAGAGAGCCGTTTGAAGACTGTGGAACCATTTTACAGTGGATTCACAGTTTAGAAAGTTTCTTGTATCCTTAGTTTTGTTCTGATCAAATGTCTGAGCTGTAAACCATTAAATGGACCCTCTATTTTGTAATAATACATAGTATTGATGTTCATACAACACTTAAATGTTGGGTAATATATGACAGTGGTTTGAGTTATTTTTTACGTAATGATATTAAAGTCTTCATGATGAAAAATATTACCCTTGTATTTCACACATTAGCCCAATGCGGCTTGTATCATTTCATACGACATTTCACCTCCCTGTGTGCTTTGGTTATGAACTTCATTGTAAGTAGCCCCGGAACCTGCACTCTGAAATTTGATTAAAAAGTGATTTAAGGAGTGCTGTGTGTGTGTGTGTGTGTGTGTGTGTGTGTGTGTGTGTGTGTGTGTGTGTGTGTGTGTGTGTGTGTGTGTGTGTGTGTATCATACTCACCATAAGACTGCCTCAGGTACAGGGCTATGCATCATTTCCCCCTTTTTATATCTCTGCAGGTTTTCACATCTTCTCTGTTAGTTCCTCCGTTTTATGGTTTGGGCCAATATAGGCAGTAGTTTGCTTTTGATTGTTGATTTATTGTTCTAGTTTAATTACAGCACAACAGTTGGTGTACCTTAATGTGCATTTGCAGAAGCATTAGGCTTGATCCCCTCTAACAGTGTGTAAAATGAAAAAGAAAAAGCAAACCAAATAAGTAATGGCATTAGATGTGGAAAAATATAGATTAACGCCTAGAAGATAATCTACACTCTTTTTTCCATCTTTTTTTTCCCACTGCATTATGAGATTTCGTCAAGTTCCTGAATTAACTTGCATGTCATTCCAGACTGATACGAAGCAATCATTTCAAATTAAATATTTATGTTCTTGCTGTGCTCACGGGGCGAATTATTGATGTTGATTAGAAAAAATGCAAACTGTGCTTAATTGGGGAATTAAAAATGCAGTAAAGAGCACATGCTACTGTAGCCCAAACCCCTCAGATGTTATGGTACCATAGCTATTAGACACTGCACCTCCAGTGACTTTCCACATGTATTACTTTCTCCAGCTCTGTGCTTTGCATTGATAGAGCTCTGACTGCAGCAGTCATGGCTGTTTGGATGGAAGCCACCCGACAAGCTGCTGTAGCCACTGAGAGAGCCTGCGATTGTCTGATACGTGTGGATTATATTTCCCCTCAGCGTGTCTGTTTTATTCCACTTCACTGAGGTTTCCTGTGATCATTAGCAATCTTTGCACTCATGTCTCACATAATGAAGTGAGCGACGTGTCATTTTGAATCAATTGGTGTGTTGATCCAACTTAATTAGTACTTTAGAGGATACAAAACAAGATTCGGTAACTCACTGCTCTTCATTGCCTTTGCGTTTGTTTAGGCTTTGAAATGACCCTGAATTCTACTGCTGCACCCACTTTGTTGTACTTTCAGGTCCATCACATCGTTCTCTTACATTTTTGATAAAAATATGAAGTGAAAATTGCACTGATGAGGTATTCCTAGCTTTTTGAGATAAACATGTCAATCATACATTATTCTGCAATTGGACAGTTGATGCCAATGTGACTGTGTCTCTCAGGTTGGTCAGTTTGTTTTAACACGTTACATCCTACAACCTTAAATTGCCTTGATGCTTGTGAAGGCAGTGCACTTTGTCTCTTGCGCTGTGACACCCCCCCTACAAAGACTGGAGGGAAAAGAGCAATGCCATGTTGTCATGGTGCCCGACAGAAGGAGCTCTGCCTCCTGGAGTTAATGAATCGAGAGGAGGATTGCTCCCAGTAGACTTCCATGTATGAGAAGCACTTGACTTTAAAGCAAAGCTCCCTGACTATGAGGCTGTGATGGGGGTATGAATGGAGGATAAAGTACGGGGCATATTATATACAGGGATACAGGGACATACTCTTCAGGGACGATGCTAAAAATACCAGTCCTAATGGAGGTTTTCCAATGAGCTTTTATGGATTAGAAGATGGGGTGATTTTACAAGAACTCCTGAGATCTTTGCTAAATTATGATGTTTTACTCCTCGTTGTTTTGAGACAATCAACTGTTATATATATTCAGTTTTTTTGCGGGATTTGTTTTGTGAAGTGAATCATGATGCACACTTTTTGTTGTCCAAAGCAACACTGCAAACCAATTGTTAAATCCGATTTCTGCCAGGATGAAATACTTCTAACGGCAGCTGAAAATCACAGTTTAATTTAATTTCCAATTATCATCCAGTCCAATAACCTTGACAATATGCCCCGTAATATCAATTTCAGAAGCGGGTGTTTCAGCAATATTTTTTGCATTACCCAGTTGGAAATATACATTAGTATGTCCTTTGGTGAACATATTCTATCACTCCATCACAATCATCAGATTTTACATAATATGTCTATTTCTGCTTGACTAAGTGGTGCACCCAGTCAGCTGGTTGGTAAAGCCTTGAGTTGCCCCCAACCTCACCTGCTGACATTTAGTTGAGCTTTAAAGCAATAGGTTTTCCTTTAGTTCTCCGTTACTCAGACTATGCTTCACCCCAGAGGGACTGTAGATCGCAGTGTTGTCCAAGTGCCATTCCCTACGACATCAATAGTCAATTCTTACCAACCTACAAGGGGGCACTCGGGAAAGTGCAGATCTCCGCCGGGTGTGTTTGCCAAAACCACTGCGGCATTGTGTGTTTGAATGAATGCAACCCACAATTGGCTAACCCCCGGTTAGCAGTCAAGGACGATATAAAACACGAAATAAAAGGTGTTTTGACAAAGTGTGAGTCACTACATAATGTGCAGTTTGCTACAGCTGAATGGGAGAATAGCCGTGAACAAGACGTACTCACTCGAATGTACATCCAAGCGGGCCTGGGCGTTTTGTCAGCATCATTGTTGTCTAAGATACGGTAGAAAAATACTTTATACATTTTTAATGCAAGAATGTCTGCGCCTGGTGGAAGCGCCTCTGCCCCTGGAGAACAAGATGCAGCTAAAAATCCTCGCCATCGATGCTCTTACCACAGCAGTACCGCCGTTTGTGGCACCGCGAAAGCGTCCGTGAGCACATTATAAAGACAGCAGGACGGTGCTGTTTTCTGTTGACTTTTTGTCACGAGTCACTTTGTCCAGATTTCTTTTTTTAATGTTTTTTTCAGTGAGAAAAGGTTATTAACCCTAGAACAAGGCACGTTAAAAATAGTCACACTAACACTAAACGTCGGGTGATTTTCACCCGAACACGTGCCTGTTGAAAAAAACAGGCATTGGAGCTTAGAGACACGCCCACCTTTAATACTGTGTGTGCAAAGCAGGAAGCTACACAAGGACCCGCACAACTCAGATAAAAGCAACACAACGAAAATAAAGCAAACACAATCGCTCGGGTGAAAATCACCTGATGTTAGTGTTCTAGGGTTAAGTTAGTGACTTGAATCGTTTCAATTATTCAATTTAAATTATTATTGTTAGTCAACTGCCCAATTTTGTCTTAATGTCATAACCATTTGAAATGTTATTGCAAATACTGAAATAAAAATACAGATTTTCCTGTTCAGGAATATGGTTATTGTGACATACAGTGATTACATTAAATTATGTGTCACAACAATTTTATGTCAGGAATTTATCAGGCACCTGAGAAATGGTGTATTGTTACGTTTCTTTGTTTTTAAGATAAGATGATCGATTCAAATATTTTTTTTATACATTTGAGGTAAATTGATTATTTAAAAAAATGATCTTTAGAATCATCGATACATTTGTTGTTTTCTACTTAACGCAAAAGATAACTGACAGTATTTTTAATTACAATTTTGCTAAATATATAGAGCAACACAGGATTTGAAGGCAAACACTCTTACAAGTGTCAAAACACCTTCCACCATTGTTTTTTTTTTATGTAAGCCTAAACACTGGCGGCGGCATAACAAACATCACTGCCAGTTGACACTTGTCAGGTGTTCAGGAAAGCAGCAACTTTATCACATTCAATTCCTGGATTGTCACCTCCTGGCTACTGCAAGCCCCTCCAGGCAAATGTGTAATATTGAGATATATAAATACAATAGACTTGACTTGACTGGTATCCTGACTGTATATGTTTGTGTTGCACGTTAGAGTTATGCCCCGTATGGAACCTTTTTCCATTTATTTTGGGAATAGAAACTCTCTTCATTTACAGTCGTGTCCTTAGGAACTTTAAACTTTGTTGTGCTCATCCTGCAACATTCCTCTCCTGCCTCCCGTAGCCACAGCTCATTCTGGACTTGATTAATTTCCTCCTGTGAAAACATAGAGAGAATAATCTGTCTTACAACCCCCATTTATAGTCACAGCCATTCTCTGTGATGATGGAAGCTTAACACAACATCATCTATATTCCTCTCGTCTTGCTGATGTGTTGTATCAACCTGTAGTTGTACCTGCACTCATTTTCTGAGAGGTGTAGGAACACTAATTATTAAAAATGAATTTTGCCAGGGCCCAAGCTGACTCATTTTTCATCTTGGTTATTGCTAGCAGTGTGGATCAGCCTTTGTGTGCCAGAATTGGTCCATTTGTCTCCGTCAGGGGTGGGCCCAAGACAGATGTGCCAATATGGCTGCCGAAGTTCTGTTCTGGGGGAGAGGCATCTTAATTCTCTATGATGTATCACGCTGGCAGCAACCAATTTAGCCCAATTGGGCTCCAAATCATCTTACTTCCCACTGCTTCTGCCAATCTGTTTCCTTTCTCTAGATGGGGTAAATATGTTAAGGATGGAAATAAATTAGGGCTTCCTGTACCCTGAACCAACACTGTATCAGTGCGGTTTGGTTTCGAGTTGATTGTTTGTATTGTCACATTGGCGTGTCAAGAGAACAGTGTGCTGGGCATGCGCCATACATAAAGCTATGGTCCGATATACAGCAGCAGCCATACATCCAGCCAATTATTCTGCTTTCCCTGTATTGGGCAGATTGATGTATTGGACCGACAGGTTTGTTGTGTAAACTTAATTAATTTAATTCCAGGTGTCACATGGCGTTGGTGTGCCTCGTGGCAGCACATTAGGCCTAGTTGGTGGCTCAGGTCCAACATAATGGATGTGGACATGCTTGGCCTGCTGGGATTTCAATATTGAGGAAGTGTGAGATTGCCAGCCCACAGGTTTCCTCTCTAATGTGGTTATGCTGATGAGTTGGAATGAGCTAGCTAGCAGCTCAGCAATTTTTTAAACTCATAATTATGATGACTTACTTTGTAATGAGTATATACCCCCCCCCAGAGGTGAGGAGTTAACTGCGGGGGGCAAGGCCGTAATAGTTGTATAATGACACAATGTTGGAAGATGTGCAATAGTTTGCTTGACTTATGCAACTGTTTGATTGACAATCATATGTTAAAATGCTGAGAGTTATGTTAGAATAAACGTGCCCCTGTAAGAGACTGAGTAGTAAGTGTATAGAAACAATTGATGGGGTGCATTGCTTCTAGTTCACTGTCGTTTCCCTGGCTTGTTAGATTGTTTATCCTGTGCTACTATGTCTAGTTTAGTGAATTACACTGTTAACAATCGATTCCTGTCTGGAATCTAAATTATAAGGACACTTGCTGTGTAAACATGCAGCCATTGTTGTCCCTGCTTAGCTTGCAGAACAACCGCAACATAGAAGAGTAATGACTGCTGAGGGGCTGAGCTGAGTTTAGAGAGGGCAATAGCTCAGAGCGGTTCAAGCCAGATGTTTGAACTGTGTTGTTTTGTTGGCTAATGGTGCCTAAGGCTGGTTGTTTTTTAACGTTTTTCTGTGTCTAAATATGGATAAGATAAGGTTGTAATTTTGCAATTATTGGGTCTATAATGCGGTTTATCAATCACACTTCTTGGGTGGCTTCAAGTATGAAGTAAGTTAAACACCCTAAATATAGCATGTACGACATATGTATCGACATACCTGCACCATTATCTTTCTGCAGTCTCAAAGACATTTATGTTAATCATGGATGATCCAGCTTCATATTCTTACAGTAGCAGCCAGGAGGAAGAAAACTCTAGCCTGTCATTCTTTGTCTTGTAGAGTCTCATGACTCATTTAAATGGGAGCTCATATACCTGCAAGGGGTAATACATAATATAGATGTATAAAGAAGTTATTGGGGTAGAAGCTACTCTTTTGCATATTGCAAGAAAGGTTTAAGCCATCACACGTTTTAGAACCCAAACACCCTCAGTAGGTTTCTGTTTCTAAAGCCGAGTGCTGGAAGAAGGCAGGATTTATAGATGACCTTTAATTGAATTGAACAAAACTTAGTCCTCATGTTGGAAACATTTTGAGTGTGCATTATGTCTCCAGTTTTCTGATCTTTATAAACAGAGCCATGCACTTCCTTTTAAAACATTTCAAGCCTCTAGCAATAGGGGAACTTTAACCTTTTGCGCCCCCACCATTTTTCAGCCAAAATTGCGAATGGTTTTTCTCATACTAAATCCTGATTATCTCCTCATCCAGGTCTATTTAAAACATTTTAAAAACTATAATATACAGAAAACCCTTGTGAAGATGGATAACAAGGCCATATATGTGTTAGTGGTATATAATCAGTCTCAGAGGGTCAAACCCAGACCCCCGCATCTGGGGGCATTCGGGGCGCAGGCAGAGAGGGCCGAGGACCTTTAGTGGGTGACCCTGTGGGTGACCCTGCGTCAGCCAGTAGCGGCCGTCGGAAACAGCGGCTCATCTTCACGTTTCATTTAGGTGGCACTGACAGTACGATGGACACAGTGAAGTTGGTGCATGTGTCTGTAGGAGAAATACACAGCAAGGGTGCAACACAGAGCATCACTGGAGGGGAATTGAGAATTCAAATTTGTACTTTTTCACTTTTATTTCGTATTTTTATGTCCATACCTAGATACCTGGGAGACCTGCCCACGGGAGCTTTAATTATGGAATGAATTTAAGCGATCTTCCTCAGCACTCACCTCTCCTCTGGAGTCAATTTTCTTTTCCTCTCCGCGAGCTCCCTCCTCCCCTCTGTCCTTTAATTTCCCTCCTCATCTATCTGTCCTAATGCTATCCGCATCTTAATTCTGAGCAGGGGTTTGCCTGTGGATGCTACGGGGGTAGTGAGGAGTGTGAGACACAGCGTGGATTAAGGATGGATTTAAAATGGCTGCTTGCTGTGCTTAGCTCAACACTCATCTGGGGATGTGGTCATGTGCTATCTATGTGATTTGTGGCCTAATTAGCATTTTTGCAGCACCCAAGGCCTGAAAAACCTGCACAGTTTCTGTCTCTGCTGCACTTAGTTAAATTCTTCTACTTTCTTGCCTCTTGAGTGTCTCCTGACTGACACATGTACCCACATATGCACATGCTCTCCCACTCTCAAGCTGCAGAAACACAAGCAAGGGATGACTGACACACCACACAAACAAGCAGCATATTTAGCTGCGAAGAGGGAGGCTTCTCCATACAGACCGTTTAAAAAAAAGGCGTACGATCTGTTTAGTTCAGGTCAAAGTGTACGGGTGAAATAAGGGAAAGATAATTTGGCTCAATTTGGTGCTTAAATCTGCAAAGAAGGTTGTGTTAAGATGGCCCCTGGCTGTCTGTTTTCTGTATCTCGCACTATGACTTCAGCTTCACTGTTCAGCTGTGATCCCTGCAGAGAGCTCACGCAACAAAGAGGAGGGCACCTATTAAATGTGCGGACTTTGTGGCCTTTCCTGTACAATCACAGAACTCCAAACGTTGGCTAACCGTTCCTGTTGTCTCACCAGATTATTCAGACTTTTTCACACTGTTGAGTGGGTTTTAGTTTTGTTTTCCATACATATGTGAATGCTCCTTGCTGATTTGCACATCAATCTATTCTCGTTAGTGAGTGGAAATGCGAGACGAGTAGTGCTATTGCAACTACTTCTCGTGGTACTTGGAAAAGCTGTAGTAACATTTCATTGTTGTCTCTCCGTCATTTAATTGTCATTTTTCTATCTTTCATCAGTGAATCCCTGTCATAGTTTGTACGCCTGTGTTTGTGCCCATTTGTGTGTTTCTGTTTCAACTAATAGAGAAATAGAATAGCTCATAAGCCTTTGGAAGATAATTACAATGTTGGGGTCTCTGTATCAGTCCCAGACAGCTTGTGTACATGTGATTTGCAGAGTTGATCTCCACTTTGTGATGAAAGATGGAAATCTGATTCTGCATTGCATACTCCCTCCCCAATTTAGTCATTCACAATCTGTCATCTTTATGCAACTATTATTTTAGACAATGTGTCCTCCACATACATTGTACAGAGGACATAATGTATGTATTGCACAGTATATCTTAGACATTTTGAGAGAGGATGCACTTTTATATCATGGGCAATTTAGGGAGGATTATTATTATTGACATTTTTCACTTGTAAAATTGGCATTAAAAGTCCAAACACTTAAAATGACAGCTCTCCTAAAACATCATGTACAAGCAGGCAAAATAAAATACCAGGTAGCATGTCATCTCAGGGTTCACCGTGTGGGTGGAGATCTTCCACCTCTGCCTGCTGACTGGCTAATGGTCTGCTTGCTGGTGACCTCGTGCTCTGAGGTCATCCGGCTGCCACGGCAGGCCTGAGTGAGAGGCCTCTGCGTGTCTCACGACCTCCGTCCCCTGGGAGACAGCAGCCTGCCTGTCTCCTCGCGCCCGTCCTGGTTTATCCTTCTGCAGTGACCCACAGTTAACGCATCCTCCTGCCGCTGCGTCGTCCCTCAGTCAAGGGGAAGAGAGCACTTTGGCAGGCATCTACCGCTGCTCCCTCCTCCCCGTCTGATGTCCAGCTGCTTTATGCAAGAATGGTGACACAATTAGTTTTGTAATGTTTGGGATGTGTTTGGCATTTTTAACCAGGCACACTAGCTGCACGGCTACAGAGATGGCATCGCCTGACCGCCTGCTGTTGGGTCACTTTGGTCCAGACTGAAATATCTCTTGGATCCAGGGAAATAGCTTCACATCTACTTGATGAATGTCCACGATAGTCGTGGTGCTCAGAGGACATATCCTCACCACTTATCTGAAGCAGCAGCAGGATCTTATTTGTGGTTTTGGGTGAAACGGCTCAACATCTTATGTATGGTATGCCATTACATTTGTTACACACATTCATACGGCCCTCAAGATGAACTACAATGACTTTGGTGATGTCTTCATTTTTCCTCTCGCCCCACCACACACGCAAAACTAATGGCATCCTGTCAGCTTGAGCTGTACTTTGTTTTTAGCGCTAATTAGGAAATGTTGTAATGCGAACACCCAAAACGTGGATGGAGCATATGGTAAATGTTACACCTGTTTAATATCATCATGTTAGCATTGTCATTATCAGCATGTGAGCATGCTGATGTTGGTATCACTGCTTAATTACAGTCCTGCAAAGCTGCGAGACCTTTTGACTTCTAGTGTGTCATTTGGCATGAATGTTTGCATGAAGAGCGTGCGGTAAAAAAGGCAGCCAAATGAGACAAAAGGAGTTTTGTATTCGGCTCTACTGTAACCAAATGTGTACTTGCAAAGACAATGAGAACATCATCTCGAGTTTCCACTTTCCACTTAACCCAGTTGGACCAAAATGATTTAATGACTCTTTCGCTAGTGGGATGACTTAAGTGGTCGGAGCGTGCTTTCTTTAATCGTCAGGTGGGGGAGTTCATAGCTTAGTTGAAGTTCCTAGAGCCACAGAAGAGATAATTAAACTAATAGATGAAGCTGCTTAAATGGAATATGAGGGTACAGCAGCTCAGAAAGAGGTGATGGCTTAGAGTGAGATAAGGTGCTCACTGAAAAGAAGCGTAACAATAAGAATAGATAGAAAAGTAAGTGTGTGTGTGTGTGTGTGTCATCCTGATTTGTTAAAAAATAGATTTGCTGATTCCTTGTGGACGATTACTAGCATAAATACATATTGTGCATTTGTCACGACACAATACAGTATCGTATCTGCTTCATCCTCAGTGCTTCATCTCGATTTTAATAACTACTGAGATACTCACTAATTATTCCTTAATATATAATATTGACTGTGATTGGAATACAATTGCAATTTCTTATATTAAAACGTCCATCACACGACCAGCTGCAAGACATTTATGCGCGCTGAGGTTAGCGTCTGTGCTTCCGACAGTTAGCTGATATGAAACAGTTGCCCTTGGACATTGTGGAGTAATGTAGCGTCACTAATCAGTGTTTCACTTTGCGGCTCTACAGAGGAGAGAGCTCTGTGTTCTGCTCGGCAGAGTGCTCACCTTTCCCTCCTGTTTACAATTAGCAAGAGGTTTCCTCGCACTGATGCAGTGTTGGATTGGTGTCAATGTGCACGAAGAGAGCAAAACCCTGAGAGAAAAGATTTACAGTTGTATACTGTGGAAAAATGGCTTTTAAATGTGCGTAAAAAAGCTACTATGAAGTTCAACAGAAATAGCCTTGGTTTGTTTGCTTTATCTACTTCAGTTATGCAAAACTCTCTCCCCTCAAACGGTGACATTACAGACATAAGGTTTGTAATCCGAAGCTAAACTAAGTAAATTAGAGAGAAGTGTATTATGAGAAAACGTCTTCTACATCAAAAACAAGTACTTTTTGAATTTCAGGGAACAAAACTCACTGGATAAAAAAGAATCACTGCAAACGAGATTATTTGTTAGACAAAGTCAAAATTGGCTACGAAGCTGTGTTGATGAATCGAGTGCTACAGGGAAGCTAGAAATCATAGAGAAACCACCGATATGTGAGGATTTTTATTGGACATAACCATCGCTGTCCTTTTTTAAACCAAAAATAAATTTCTTCCGGAATGAGAGTTATTCTGTCGAAGTTATGAGAGGCCTTTTATTTTGATTGAGATACTGATTCCACAATTGGTGGAATGAAAGTAGTGAACATTTTTTACAACAACTGTTGGCACAGTATTGGATCGGCCAAGAGCAAAATGTTGTTATTTGAACATGAAAGGGGCCCTCAGTAGAGTGCAGAGCTCCTCTGTGCGTGTGCAACAACCACCGCTGTGTTGTGCGATTGAATGAATACGACCCACAATTGGCTAACTCCTTGTGTAGATACTAAGGGGCTGTAGGTCGTCGCAAAACACCCTGAATTCAAACTCCACATCAGGCGTTGATGTATGCATCTAATTGGCTTGAAGTCATCGGATAAGACATTTCTTCTTGCCAAAATGAAACTGAAGGTGAGGAGTCAGCATGCAGCCAAGAACAAGCAATACCATATTTTTTAAGAAAGTGTGACTCACCTTAACTACGAGAGGTCCTTGCAGACTTGACTGGACACTCAAAATATTCTGCAGTTTGCTGCAGCAGAATGCGGGATTAAGCGTGGACAGACACGGAGAGGCATACTCACTCACAGACGTACAACTTAACAACGAAGATTTGATTTTTTATCTTTGCTTTGAGTTGAATACATCTACTGCCTATACACTCATGGGATTAGTACAAATAAATAGGTGTTTACATGTACCCTGCAGCTAAAAATGAAATGGCACCTTCCAGTGTGGTTCTCCAACAGGCATGCATTTTTGGCCTTAATGCAATTAACTCAGGACCGATCGGTTTGTGCCAACTCACTTGTTGTATTTAAAAAGTTACTCATTTTGCATACACATTGATGATTTGAACTGCGTGCATCGGCTGACCCATTCATGCAACAACGGAAAGGGTTGTAGCCTAAACATGCTTGTTATAATGCAGCACAATTAAATGGACATACCTTTGTCTTACTTTTTGTATTTGAGAAAATGAAATGAGAAAAATCTACATAATCAGAGGTTTACTCTCACTAATTAAATTTGAAGGATAACATGGCGCTGGGAGGTATCAGAGGGGGTCTGAAGCTAACCGTGGTGTAAGACTACTTTTACACCATAGGAAACCTATTTGCCACAGTAATAGTTATATACTAAACGGTTTCCTTTCATTTCATTTTCTTAAGTAACACAGAAACACTCTTAGTCTTGCTATTGTTTTGATATCCAGCATCATGTAAAGACTGGCTAGCAGAATATGGGAGTTCAGGGAAAATGTCCCCCATCTTTGCTTTAATTTGTTAAATGTTTTTTTTTTGTAAGTGCTTTACAAATATGTTAAAAGTGTAGACAACAAATTAAACATGAACTCTCACATATTGAAACTCACGCTGTGGACAGTTCTCACGTATGGGTCCCACCCCTTTCTCTTTCCTTTTAAAGGTTTATGTCGGCCTGAAGCTAATTACTTTGTGGACATTTAGTGTGCAAGACACTGCAGTCTACAGCTGTTTGGACTGACAGACGATCGGCCCGTCTGCTGCCTCTTCTCCAATCAGCTGCCTCGCCTGTCTCTGAACAGCAGCTGTGCTATGAGGCAGAACAGACTAACAGGGCCGCGTAAAGAGTGATGGAGCACAAACTGCACCCATCTCCGTTTCCTCCGGCATGCTACATAAGTTAGTCATGTAACATCCATTGTTTTCAAGAACAGAGGTGTGGAAGTCAGAACGAGTCTAACTAGGCTTGAGGTTATTGACTTATTCTGGCTGTGTGCGTGCCGGTTTTCACATACATAGTAACTAAGGGGTCAAGTCAGTTTTGAGCGTCTGGTAGCTTTAGCAATGATGCATTGTTACAATGTATACTCATGATTTTTTTATGGTCTCGCTTTATCTTTCACACAGGCACACAGCTCTGTATCACAGTAACTACGTAGGTGACGCAAGTTAATGAGAATAGATGTGTCATTGTTGAATTTCTGTAAAATTATCAATCAGAGATCCATACAGAAGGAAAGGTTCTGAAACGTTTGTAGGCGTGTTGGCTCTTTGCCATATTGAAGGGGAAACTGTTAACGTTTCTGAATTGAAGGGGAAGCTCTCCCTCATGGGGACAGAGTGTATTTCTGTCCCTCTTATTCTTCACACAAGGTCCTGGAGATATTTTTAGGGGGATGTTGTACTTCTGCAGCGGCCAACACCCGAGAACAGGAAGCCACAATTTCTATGAAAGTCCACGAGATGGAAGCAGATAGCGCCAAGGGAAAACAATATTTTGGCTGGAGCTCATTCTGGTGGCCAATTAGACCCCAATGCCTCTATGATTGACCACTTCCTCTACCTGCTTTTATGTGTTTGGTGCTGCTGTGTGGAACACAATGACCCCTGATGAAAGATTCAGCTCAGGCTCTGAGATGGCCGTGGCGCCATCCTTATCAGATGCCTTCTTAGAACTCAGCAAGACCACCTGAAATCAATCATATGTGTATGTATACAGTGTATGTATCTGTCTGTGTGTGAATATATATATATATATGTGTATGTATGTATGTATATATATATATGTGTATGTATGTATGTATGTATATATATATGTGTGTGTGTGTATATATAATATATGTATATAGTTTTGTAAAAAATCCTTATGATACCAATGCTATGTTGTAATGCACTTTCACTACAAAACAGTTATGGGAAGCAATCTTTGATATCAAGCATTGCAAAGATATCAAATATTGAGTAAAGCGCCGTTTTGAACACACACATGAATAATTGACTTGAAAATGTATAGAATTAGAAGTTAGTGGCTAACTATCAAAGGCCCTTTGTCTTTTAAAGCATCTACTGAGACACATTGTATATGTGGATGGTTGTTTGTCTTCTCCTCCACCCTCTCCTGCAGACAGGCTGGAAGGGAAGCCTGTATCTTGAAAGGCCGGGTGGAGTGAGGGTATGAGGTCACACTGTTAATTACATAATGAAACATGTCTGGGTTAAGATAACGCCTCAAAAATACCCTTATATAACCTGAAATGGGAACGGACTGCAACTTGAAGAAAATGTGCTGTTAGACAGAATTCGGACAGTGATAAGTGTGTTATTGTTTTGGCTGTGTTCTCCAGCACACACTGTTTAAAATGTAACAGCTTACTATCAGCTTGAAGTGCAGACTTTTTAGCTTTCAGGATGTTTTTAGGTTATCTATTATGGATGAACAGTGTAGGCTTTCTAGCCGTTTGTGTAAATAATCCATCAATTTAAGCACAATGGAGAAGAACTATGGTCCCGAATGAGCTGAGCGACAACCATGTTTTAATAAGAAAGACCTGACTGGACAAGTCATGTGACCTCAGACCGAATGAGCATGCGTTTCACTTGGTGACCAGACTGAAGAAAAAAGATAAATAGGAAGAAGTGAAGATTGTTGTAGTGTCTACGGGTTGTATATTTCAGGCCCTGATTGAAAGATTGGCAACCAATTGTGAAAACTATATCTATATATTTTGTGTGTATATTTTACTTCCTGTCCCCTTGAAATTCAGAGGACACTGTTGATGTGAGCCTTCTAGTCAATGATTCATTTCAAGTCCACTGGGTCGAGTTCAGAATCTATAGCAAGTAAATGCAGCTTTTTACTACTTTCTTTGGATGGGTATCTCACTTTAGAGTTTCTCAGTTAAAATGCTAAAATAGACACTTATCAATGGTGTGCTTTTCAAATAGTGGGAATTATATACTATGCCACCAATCTCATTTTTCTCAACCATATTTGCTTCCATTTTATGAACAATATTCAATGCTGTTCGTGCCCGTAGCCCGGAGGATACACGAAGGAAAGCTGAACATTGTTGATTCGCACATACCACACCCACAATGCAAGCACAACGACCGTTGAAAATTGGCCAAGTTTCCCTTTTATTCCACATTTTGTTTGACTGACAGACAGACAAAGTCTCCATATTAGATTGGCTAACTTGTGTCACACACCCACACTCTCTTTTCACTGAAAACCCAAAAGCTGCTCGCTTCATGGTTAAAAAAAATAAAAAAGAAGATGTTCAGTGTTGATGGAGGCATGTACTTTTCCATATCAGGGGAAGGTGATGTTACTCTACAGGATAGGAGAATTAACAGGGTATGGTATTCAAACTGTATTGCTGTTTTTTTTTTGTTAATTACCATAGTAAACACGGTGGTGTTTGTCAGAGTAATAAAGGTCAAGCCCTTTTTTTAAATCTCTGTCTCCGAACACATATACAGCTCGGCTTGTGATCTCAGCGTTCACTGAGCCACCTCCACCATAAGTCCATGTTACGGCCTCATCACACTCCTAGGATGTGATTATTACTTCTCTGGAGATTAGACATTTAACCTCCACTTCTTTTTCTAAAACATTTGGCTCCAGTCCTCCTAATTGGCCATTAGATTGGCGTAAAATGCTGAAGAGAAACCGCTAGACGTAGAAGAAGATTTCTCTTGGCACTGGTTTGCTTTATGGCCTTTATTGAGATGACCACTCGGCTCTTGTGATCCTTTTGTGGTTGAGTTGTGGGAGCTTGTTCCAATTTCTGATGAAATGCAGATCCTCCGGACTAATGAAGAAGATTAATATCTGTAGACAGGCTAAGTGAAGTACCGCTTCGGACCACCCCAGGAACTAGTCTGACTCATAATTTAAACTGAAAGGACCGAATCAGTTAACAAAACTTGTCTTATCACATCAGTCATCTCCACCAAAATCTAAACTTACTGACTCCCCGTTCTATAAAAAGCTATTTGAACTCATGTAACAGGGGTCAGTAGGTGACCCGCAGCATCAGCAAAAGGGAGTGCAACTTCAAAATGACTCTTGTGGAGTTTCATTTTGATGCTTGAGATAGCAGAGGCTTATTGATGATCCATTAGATTTGATGATTCATAGGATATTGTCTGCTTCTTTTTATATTGGCTTTAGTGTTACACTTTGGGGGGAAGTAGTTACCTTATCTGAACCTCCTGTCAGCTATCTCCCAGAGCAGCCAGGCTTTTAATCACCTGTCACAGTAGGTGTCTGCAGTAACTCGAAGGAAGCTGATACTGTACTGGTTCTGGATACAATAATGGGGAGTTATAATTACTGTAAGGTGCAGGTATTCATCATATTTATCAGATGGTATAGTGTTGTGAAAGGTCTACAAAGGAAGGAGGTTGGGGAGTGTGATGGATAAAATAAGTTAAAAAACTATTTTAAAAACAATAATGTACTTTCAGCAAATAAGAAATATTGAGGGGAAGTGCACTTTGTTCATTTACCCTTACATGACATGTGGTTACGAACAACGTAAAAGCTCAATTGGATCTGTGGAGTCATTAAGTAAGGTGTGTGCTGATTCTGCTACTCGATCAATAACCTGTGCAGATGTGTTGGTCCAGATGTGGGAGCAGTTCTGCTGTAACAGCCGGTTCTGTCCCACATATGTTTATATTCCCTTTGACTGTTTTTTTTTAACATTTAATTTATTTCCAACATGTCTGTGATTAAGTTCTACTTTGAATTAAGTAACTATGTGCTTTATCATTTAACCACATTGTGTCATCAAAAAAAATGTAATGACCGGGTAGATGCATACAATTTAAAAAAAAAAGAAAAATCGAAATAAATCTATACAAAAATTGATGAATATCAATGAATTTGATCCAACACAAAATGCAACATTTGTTTTTAATCAAAGAGTGTTTTGCACTCATTGGATGTTGTGCCCCGACAGGTTATACATTTATTGGATATTCCCTCCGCTCCTATCTTTGAACAACAAGCGCACAGTCAGCGCTAATTTGCCTCTGGGGGCATATGTTGGGAAGCTCCAAGAATGAAGGCAGAAATCGGAAAGTCAGGCCTAAAGCCTGGATTCCAGCTGATTCCATTTTAATCATCAAATTTGCTGGTTTACCTATTGTTGTGTCAGTACTTCTACAATAAAGGGAATGAACACAAAGAGAATAGTTTTGGTGCGCTTGCTTCTTGCCTCTGTTCATGACAGAACTGACAAGGTCAAACAAACGCCCCTTTAATTTGGTGAAGTGTAACTGAAGACTCACTCGTGCGTCACTTTGTGCCCGGTAGTGACCACAGATGCCTTTTTTTATTCTTGCAAACTGCGCTGATGGAGTACCTGTTCTTTCAGGTCTCCTCTGAGAAGTGGATGTGAGACAATGTTGAGAAAAAGCTTTCAAAGGCATCGAAGAATAATTCCTTGGTAAAAAGTCAGAGCCTTCCGACACCCACAATTTTTTTTACCTTCATAGTTCACTGATAATTAAGTCTTCTTAAGCATATGGGCCTGTAAAGTACTGTTCTCTATGAATGCAAAACCATGCATACAGGAGATCGAGGGCTAATAGTTGCAATTGATGCTTCACTTCCATAAACATGCTTTCATTCACTTGGAAGTGTCCTCTGTGTTCTCAGTCAGACTTCGTGGACATGTTTAACTTTGTCATTAAAAATAGATTCCAGTTGTTGAACAGGAAAGTAAAAGAAGCAACAAAAGACTCTGTCCTCGGTTGACCTGGTGTCCAGTCACATGTGACACACTGGCGTAATAGTTTGTAGTTTCAACAGCGTGACCTCATTTACTCTCAGAAAACAGTCAGTCACCAAAATTGGCTGGCCCAATTTGGCCAGGATGATTTTCCTTTACATTACATTACATTACATTTCATTTAGCTGACGCTTTTATCCAAAGCGACTTACATGCTATACAGTAGACCGTAGACACAGCAACGGTGAGCAATGAGGGTTAAGTGTCTTGCTCAAGGACACAACGACATGGACTGCCGGAGCCGGGGATCGAACCACCGACCTTCTGATTGAAAGACCGACTTGCTAACCACTGAGCCACAGTCGCCCCAAAGTAGGGTTGTGAGTTCGAGCCCCATATTCAGATATCTGTATTGTCAAACCACAGGGCTGAAACCTGCAGTTTCCTCACTTTGACTGTAGTTGCATGCGGCCTCTCATTCTCGTCTATCGGAAGAAGGAAAAATGAAACCCAGAATATCACATGGCACAGAAAACAAGAGTTAGACTGAGCCCCAGCCAAGGAGATAGTGAATGCAAGAAATTATGAAACTATAAGCTTGTGATTGGATTTGTAAACTATATCCATCCCTGGTTGTTTGCTCTACCGTGTGGTTGGGAGTCATGATTGTGGTTAAACGCTCACAGACGGCAGCGTTCAGTCGACTGAGTCGGCTCTTTTCTTCTCGCAGTCTTTTAGCTGTGAGCTGAGCTCTCTCCCTCTGCCTCATCACATCCCAGCCATTAGGTCACAGAGCTGCCAGGAAGCATGTAAAGAGATCTGCAGGACACAGAGGCGGTGGAACGAAGTGTTGCTGCAGGACGGGACAAAGTCTGTCGGCTTGTTTTGTGCAAAGCAGCTCTGTTATTGGAGTTTACAGTAGACGGGACCGGCGTCTGCCTGTGTGTGTGCCATGCCTCAGAGTTCATTCTGAATGCACCCCGCATATCCAGTAAATGCGCCATGCGTTGTGAAGAAATATTAAATTAGTCTATACTTCTGTGAATAGATGTAAGAATATGTATCTGGAGTATCTTAGAAATGGAAAAGGGCATGTTTGAGGCACAGGGCTTATGAATTCCTTGCTTATCTCAGGGGAAAAAAGGACAAAGGCCTGCCATCCCCGCAGCATGACTATAAGGAAAGCAATTTCCGTCTGTCTGTTAGGCTGTTGGTCCAACACTTTGGTCCAGACTGAAATATCTGTGTCAATCAGTCAAAATTGAGATAAAAAGAGATTACGTATTTAAATAAATATTTTGCTGCACCAAATCGTCCATATTTGCCAAACATACTGTTGAGAAGGTTCTCATCTGGACGAACGGGATTTCAGACAAATTCAATATCTCATAGTTTATTTACTGCACAAGGTTTTTGTTTTCATGCCATCCGCAGTCAGTTATGTCATCGTAGTCACCAAATAAATTGCTTGGATTTTGAAACACCGGGACGTCATTAAAAACAAATCCAACAGATGATCATTCAGGTCGTAAACAAGCTGCCAGTTTTACCAGATTAGCTTCCATTTACGTTTGATGTAAAACAAAATTGAGCACACCAGTAATGCCACAAATAATCTCTCAAGAGTGCAAACAAAAGCTAATTAAATGTCAAGGTCGAACCAGGAAGTTGGGCTGGAACATGAAGTTTGGGTAATTATTTTAGTTTTCTCTTCCAAATAAATTGAACTGGGGGTATTTTCAACCCGTGTGATCATCCAACCTTGTATACTTGTTGCCCCAATGCAGCTATTTGTTAGTGATGTTGCAGGGCTTTGAGATCCTGTCTGATATCAGTAACCGTCCTACAGTAAGCGTTACTGACAGACGTGAAAAATACAAAATATGTCATCAGTTGACTGATTGCAGACTTTTGTTCGTATTCAGCCCTCAGCTCATCAGTTGTCTAACCTGGACACATGATGCCGCTGCTACAAAGCCTGTGTCTCCACCATCTGGAGTGTTCGCAGCATATTGAAGCTATCAGCAGGAATGTTGTTCCAAATATTGCTCCGGTGCTCCTGCGAAAGGGGTTCTGCAGCATGCACAAGGCTTTGATCTCACTTAACACTGCTCCAGCTGCAACAACTATTGTGACCCCTTCCCCTGCTGCCCATATTGTGTCTTATAGCTGCTGGCCCTGTCAGTGCCACTCACACATATGGACTGATCAGCGTAGATCTTTTTGCAAGCGCTCGTGTGCCAATTCTGGAAGGTCTGCCAGGCGGCATACAGCATGGATGCTTTCTCTCAGAGGGACAAAACGGAAATGACAAGGCAATTGCCATTCTGTCAGCATTGCCATGGTAGCACAGGCACGGCTGTTTATCCCAAGGTTAATGGGATGACGCCTGGAACCCAAAGTGCCAGATTGAGAGAAACATGTGCCCGTTTTACTTAAAACAAGAGTGGCGTCACGTCACACAGAAGTGAGCTCAGAACAAACGGTACGGGCTGCATAAATAACACGTATCTTACTTCCAGCATAGGTCCTACATTACTGAATGGAAAGTATTATTGAATCAGTCAAAATATTGATGTTGATGTGTTGTCATTGAACCTGTGCTGCGACGGATCAACACACCTTAAAGGGTGCAGAATGTGACTGAAACTGGTAAAAGCAGTTTCTGAGAACTATTACTTTTGTTAAGATGGGGTGAATACTAAGTTTATGGGCATTTTAGCTTCAAACCTGCCAGAATCCATCTTGGTTATTTATTTCTGTATGCTTTGGACTATTTAACTGGCTGTGGGCTTGTTGTGCTGCTGCTACATTTGCTGAATGTCTTTGAGGTATACAATAATTCATTTTAAAGAAATATTAACACAAACCACACAACAGCAAAACTATATGATGCCACCATGGGAACACAAATACTCAAAAATAATCCCAACCTCGAGTTGTATTGTGTTGATCAGATTCTTCGGTTTCCTCTGCGTTGATGGTTACATATACATTCTGTTAAATGTTGTCATTTTCCTTGAAGGTGAGCTGTAACATCAGTGTAAGTGACTCATCTTTGCCCATCATAAGTATATAAAACCATCAGCATAGCGCGTGAACTACCTGATAGCCCCTATAAAGATTTTCATTAGAATAAGTGTGTCAGGCAGCCCGGTGTGTCTGAGCGGTGCTCTCAGAGCCATACGCGGAATGTAGTTGCCAATGTGGCGTGTAATATTATAGATAAATCAATCTACAATATTTTAAACATGCACTTGTTTTCATTTTATTTGTTCACCCCAGCCATATAGAGTGAAGGGATGTAGTGGGAAAGGCTTAACCGCGTGGATTATAGCCATTCTGATGGATGGCAATGAGACAGATTAATCGACTGCTGTGCAACCCTCACTTATCTGATTTCAACGCTGCTCCTCCCGTTTTGTTCTTGAAAAGGCAGAATTATCTCTCTGGCAGTAAATGGGGTGTAATGTGTTTTTTAATGGAAAATTAGCAAAAGATTACACTTTTCCCCAGTTACACTTTGAATAAAAGTGGCCTGTGAAACATTTTAGTGGGTTCAGTGCACTTTGCTTATTACACCATGTGGTTCTGATGTGATAAAATATTGACACGTTAATGATGTTTATTTATATCTTAGCTTTATGTTTGTATACCTAGCAACAATAAATCCAGGGCTCTTTCTTTTATAACTTCCTTTTGGGTCGATATCACAGCTGTCTCAACACATCCGACTAATAGAAGCTATTGTTGTAAGGTATGCCAGTCTCATTTTATGCGCTATATATCTCAGTAGCATCATTACAATGTTTTTTATAACTTGTCACAATTCACTTAAGACGAGAAAATAAGGAATGCAAGAAATGGCTGTTGAAACTGCCACCTGGAGAACCTGAATAGTTCCCCGTGTTTGTTTATTGTCGGTAGTCCACATAGCACTTTGTCGGTTAAGGGAATGGTAAATATTCAAAGCAACTGAAGGCTCGGTGCTTCACACAGCTCTGCCAAAGAGAATATATATTTTCTGCAAACACAAATGGGTTGGAAGTAAGTAAGTAAGTCATAACCAATTGCATAACTGCCTCAAGTGTGTACTACATAAATATACAATCAACGCTACACTGAGCTCCATTTCTTTGTCCTAGAAAAATTCTGAAACATACACTGAAAACTAGTTTACAAGTGAACGAATATAGCTCGTCCCACAAACGCCATCATTGATCAATACATATTCCGATTTTTGATTCCAATATGGATATTTAGGAGTTTACAAAATCCAACACACTGGTCAAAAGTGTAATTTTTTAAATATGAACTCTAATATGAACTCTTAACATATGCCGACTGTGGCGCAGTGGTGCAGGTTCGTCCTTCAATCGGCGGTTCGATCCCCGGCCCCGGTAGCCAATGTCAATGTGTCCTTGGGCAAGACTTAACACTTAACCCGAAATTGCTCCCGTAGCTATGTCTACGGTGTTGAATGAGTGTGTTGTCAGTCGCTTTGGATAAAAGCGTCAGCTAAATGAAATGTAATGTAACATAAACTACAATCTTCCTTCGTATAGTTGAACAATGTCCCTGTCAGTGTGGACAATCAAATGATGACAGTGTTTATATATTGATCAAACCTATTTTCACATGTCTTTCCTGCAATTTCTTGTTACTCAGCAGCAAACATGTATACCGATGCCAATATATCAGCAATATGCTGATATTGTTTACCGGTCTAGCTCTATGGCTGCAGACATAGCCTGGGAATGTATTTCACTGCAAGTCCAATGAATTAGTGCCAGAATAAATTCATATGTATCCATACTCAGGTTAGATATGAAATAGAAAATGAGAAAAAAGCGAATACATTTTACTTTGTTTTGACGTAAAAAGTAAAAGTAAGTATTGTGGAATGTTTAATATTTAACAGAAACTGGAGCATGGGAGTCCCACTGTAGTTGGGCTATCAACTCCTCAGGATAATATCTGTAATATCTGCCTCTTTTTAGCCTGCTCGATGTCAAACCTTTTTCTTCAGCTCTCCCATATTGATTGTGCTGTTGATTCTCAGTGAGACTGGCCTTGTTAGCGATACTTTTAAATTATAGGGAGTAATTTGCTTCAGTGATGATATAAAAAAATATTGCCTCACAAAGCGTTAACCTTTAATCAATATAATGTTTGTTAGAGCTAATTGAGTTTAATTGAGTTTCTAACAGCTTCCATGTTGATGGCGAGCTTACGGCTAACCTGCCAGCAAGCACTACTCAAATGGAACAGAAGATACTAGATTCATATCTAGTATCTTATGATTGACAAGCAGCTTTCTCTTGCCTTATATTAATAGTGTTGCAGTCCTAATGGACTCGGTTTAATGATATAAAACATTAGGAGTTGCACTGGAACAGACATATTGGTAAGTGTAAAGCCATGATTGACAAATGTAATCCTGCTGGCTAATGCAGTCATTTGTTAGAAATGCAGCTCAAACCCATTCCAACATTCAATTGCAATCCAGGCCTCGCTAGCCAATAATCTTGTGGGTGGTGTTTGGATGGCAATTTATCTTCATTTGTCACTGGACAAATCTGAGACTGTTTTCCTAACACAGAGACATATTCATTGGAGAGATGAATAAAACGGATTCCTGTGTATGTGTCTGCACTCCCCACGATGCATGTTTATGGTTGACATGACATCACTGGCTGACAGTGTAAAACATTGGATATTTCTAAAATAATCCTGACTGGCACTGTCTTCGAGGGTCTCGAGCACAGTGTCTTTGGCTGCAAGGTGTTTATACATTTCAGGGCATAAAGCTGTCCTTCATCCAGGGTGTTTTTAGTGGAGGGGTTCTCATATATTTGCAACGAGCCAGGAGCAAAGTTGCCCTTTATCTGTAGGGAATGTGATCATGAATATTGTGTTAACCCAGAAAAGTTAAAATCCATGCATGCTTCCTTGTTCCCCTGATCCCTCAGCTTTTGTTGTTGCATTGGCCCATTGTACCCGAGAAGAGATCAAGGGGACCCCTGTCGGTTGTGGATTATTCCTTTGTAGAAGTGCCACTGTAGGGGATAGAGGATTAAAAGAGCAGACAGTGGATGGGGATTCTACAGGAAGTTTGTTTGCAGCACACACTGAACATTCATTGTTAAATTTGAGTGTTTTCTATTCATTAGCCTATTTGGTGTAATGTTTTTTGTTTTTTAAACCTATCCGAGGCATAGGCCCACATTAACTCTGTACTTATTCTAGGCTCAGTTTTAGTTTGTGTACTACTGTGGAATCTGCCTCATTTGGATATTTATATCATATATGGACAATTAACGCAGGAGTTTCCTGTAGCCAGATAATTAATTTTCTTCAGACAAAAGGGAATTCTGTGGACTACTCTACATTGTTCATAAGCTCTTGATTCTTCTATCTTTGCAGGAAGCCATGGACCTCAAAGCTGGCCGGCCTCATACCCAGAATGTTCTGCGAGGAACCAATCACCTGTGGACATTGCAGAGGAACAAGCTTCCATTTCGGAGGAGTTCCAGGAGCTGGTGTTCGACAAGTTCAACGCTGAGTCCTCCAACCAGACCACCATGAAAAACACTGGGAAGACAGGTCGGCATCACAGATTTAGTTACGGACTAGTTTTGTCCCTAGATTGCATTAGACATTAAAAATAATAATTCCAAAATTCGGATTTCTTTGTACAGTGACAATTTTTTTTTAAATACCAGCGTAGAGTTAGGCAATATGACTACAGTGGGATAAAAAATGACCAGTTTATAAATGTATGGTGGCAATCCCTTTTATACAGTTTCCCTCTGACTGTATTGGGCCATTGCAGTGTTGCCAGATCATTTAGCAGGAAATCCTTATGGCAAAATAGGATTCAAAGGATTTTCGCATCACAGTTTTTTATTTACTGGATTAGACAAAAGTGGTCATATTTTTCCCATAAACAGCTGAATGTCAAGATAGTTTCCACAAATACATTCCACAATATACATTATACTGACAATGTAATACATGTATATACACAGTGATAAAAGACGGTGTCCATATCACATACCCATTTTCCACCAATCGCAAATTGTAAATCCAAAATGTTTCAGTGAAGCAAACAACAATCACACATTACCATATCAATATTTCATGATTATTGTCCGTCTATCGTGTTTTAATGCTGCCTTTATTGTTCTGCCCGCTGCTCTCCTTTTCTCTTCTATCCTCTTCATATCAGCCTTGTTTACAGAAATATTTTGAAGCTGACTTGATAAACTGCTTCTTCAAACCATTGCCACTATTTTATTTTTCAATCAGCTAATCCGTGGACCATTGGTGTGAAAACCCTGACCTTAATTGATCTCCTCTGCTTCTGGCACTGTTTCTCTCCGAGTGTAGTTTCATCTTTTGCGTTTGATCATAATGAGAGTTGTTAGCCTCCATGACAACCAAGACCGCTGGGACAGCCGAGCAATGCTGCTTATTTACAAAGATGGAAATAACACGGCTGGCTGTAATTTTGGGCACAAACAGTACAGAGGGAATTTTAGATGGCTAAGCACTGTGAAAATCAGGAAAATGGAACAATGTTACCACAAAATATCCCTGTTTAGAAGAAGTCAACTTAATATTTCGCAAATTTGCCTCACAGTATTGTAAAATTGGTTCAAAAATAATTTTCTCTTAAATGTGATGGCTTTTATTTTGTTTTTTTTTCGTTTATTAAACGTTGCCATTACTACTGCCCTTTTGGAAATACCATATTTTTGGAAATAAATTACTTTTACATACAGAAGTATATATATATATATATATATATAATGTTTATATTAATAATAAAGGAACTATTACATTACCAAGATTAATGCACTTCAGAATATAGTGTTTTAAAATATTTAACACTTTTAAATTACATTTAAAGATTATAATTATTTGGACAATTCAATAATAATGGATGGATGGATCAATCATATTACAGCGAGTTGGCTCTGTTCATTAATTTGTTTGCTGATGCTCATCTGTAAGCCTAAAAACCAGCGTTCAGAAAGCAGTGGTTAACTTTCGTCAGCATTTATTTTCAGGGCTGCATTTGATCGTCTTTATCACTTGAAATGTGGACGAATGTGTTCATTGCCAACATTGGTTAGCGTTATTGATCCTAGTAGATATTTGCCCTTCATGTCCTTGGACGACGGCTTCAAAGTTTCAAATGTGACGCGTTCTTCAGAGCGGTCTTAAAGCTTCCTTTGGTGCACTGTGTATGTGTCAAGTCTACAGTCTGTGTTCATGCGCTGTCCCTGACCATCTTTTGTCATTGAATTGTACTGAAGTTGGTAAAGATGACGTCAAACATGGCCGTGTGTCTCAAAGCCTATCGCGTGATTGTCCCAGTGTTGCTCCGGACTCGATCAGAGTCCCGTTAGTGGCACTTCAACTTCAACTTCGATCATGGATTTTAGCAATTTGTATCATGAAAATTCAACCGTGCAGCGTGTCCTCTCATCTTCGCTGCAGTGTTTCACACATCACAATATGTCTCCTTGTCCATTCATATACAGAATAGTGTCATGAGACAGGACTACGTTTTGCTTGCTTCCTTTGTTTACATGGACTGCTACATAGTGATGAAGGGAGACGCTTCTATTCCCAAATGTTAAGACTCATACGTAGAACCTTCAGTCAGATGTGCATCGGAGTGGGACCGTTTTACATCTATATGTGAGCAGTAAACATTGCTCATACCAGTAAGATCTAGCTGGCTTTATCAACCTTTTAGTTTACTTTTGATTTCATAAATTCTGATTTTGTATGTGTCAGTGTGCCAAGCTAGTGAACTAAGGCGGCCAATGCAAAAACTTAAAATAATGACCCGGGCTAGAGCCAGTGTTTGGTTGGTCCGCTCTAGAGACGTGGAGATGACTCGCTCCCTATATATACAGTGTAGTTGAAGTTAATGAAGAACAATGGTTATTTGAAAGTGATAAAACACTAAAGATAACACACTTCTTCATATTATATTTCCGTCAATAGATCCCTTAAAGGCGGCACACTGTTCCTTTAACGGTAGTGTTTAATCTCAATGTTACATCCATAGTCGGACTGTCTCGCTATTTGTATGGATTTACATCAAATATGGTAACGCAGATAAATTGCCTTTACTGTCCATGGACCGATTATGCATACTGCCGTGCCTCATGCTTAGGCCAATTCTGAATCAGGAAAAACCCTGACAGTGTTTTTTTTATTTTTTTTTTACCGCAGCCACAAGGGGCTGCTGATGTCCAAATGTTCAAATCCTGGGCTTTAACATCTTCCATTCTTCTTTAAAAGTCAATGTTGTAATTAAGAAGTGAGTGAATAGATCTTAGAAGTTCATCAGATTGATTTCACATGGTTCCCTTGTGCCTTGACCTGCTTTGAGATTGAGCTGACTTGCTGCCATTCGAGCAGTGTTCCTCAACAAAACATTTCTCAGTAAAATTTCTCAACTCACAACTCTCAACCAAATTCATGGAATTGGAAGGCCCTGGAGACGTTGGCATTGATCAAGGATTTACTTTCACACACACTCCCCTTCTCTCACTGGATGTGATTCAAGGTCTTTTTGGCTTAACTTCTAATTCCTGCTCTGCTGTTGGAGGGTTCAAACACACCCAGGGCAGCATTTCTAATGAAACTCCCATGACCGGCCGCTATCCCCTTTCCTTGACTGTCCCTGTGTTGCAGACAGGATTACACTAACTCAACATCAGCAAAACAAGGAATTACTACCATCCTTGTGAATATATGTGTGTTTTGCAAAAGAGTTGCTCAAATTATGAACACGTGATGGGTAGTTTGTGACGCTTTCAGTCAGAAATATCCCCCATCTATGCCATCAGCTTAAGCAGCACTGGCACGTTAATACTGCTGGAAGATTCTTTCTTGCCTCACGAGGGGCTCAGCTCCTCCTTCATCACTCACGGTTCTGCTCTCCTCAGATCTTCCGTTTCTCTCTCGTCCTCTTCCCTGGAAGATTCTGCCTGCTAGTAATCCCTGCATGGTGATCTGTTTCACTTATCTCGATGTCATCCATTCCCTCTGCACAGCTTGTTCATCATGACATCTGTGTTTACTGACAGTCTGTTTGCTTGTACAAACGATCCGACCCACGGTTTGCTTTGTGTGATATAATTATAAGTGCGCTGTCCTTATTCAGAGAGGCTGACTCTGCTTGTAGCGGCGGGATCAGCCCACAGAGCACCGGTACCACGCTGGCTAATGATGTCTTATGTGGACGTGTTAAAGGTTTATGAATACATGAACAAATAACCTCAGCCAGGACAGCAGAAGGATGATGATATGCCGTGTCATGGTGGTGTTTTGGATGTCATGGAAAACTGAAGAACTAATGGAGCCTAAACTCGCCCTTTCATGACACCGCTGAGTACATTTACAAACGTCGGCTTCCAGGAAAAGCAGACAGGCTGAACTATTGAGGGGAATCCAAATTGCCGTTGTCATGTAAAAATCTCATGAGGGCAGTGATGTCTGTTTTAACCTCAGGAGGCAGATTACACGGCCCACTATACATTATGAAAATGTTGTGACCCTTAGGAAATCCTCTCAGAAGACACTGCATGGTTTTAAAAGGGCTCAAGCTAGTTACAATGATGTATTTATCATCAGGAATTTGTAATTTTGGAGTTAATGGACCTTTTTAGGCAGATAGCAATAATATGCAAAGCTGTTGTGTCGGTCCCTCTGGGATTATGCTGTTTGATATGGCCAGCTCTCTTTAAGCAATATTTAGAAACATTTTACATTTTTGAGGATACTGAGGTTAGAGTTCAGTGTTTCTCAAGCAGTGAAAAGGTTTTTTATTTTTGCTTAACCCAAAACACCTAAGAAAACACATTATACAGAACAAAGACAATAATTCTGGTTCACAGTTTGGTTTAAACATAATGTATCATTATTGAACATTAAAATATATAGAATTGTGCAACAAAATATTAACTGTAACAAAATCACAGATAAATCAAGTGCTTTTGTTCATAAACTCTGTCATTCATATTTCTAAAGCCATATTCTTCTATGTACAGTAATTAAACTCAATTACTGTAAATAATTTTACAATGTGTTCATGCCACATTAATTACTATAACTAAATAGTGACAGAGCAATTCGGCAATGAACATTTAATTACAAGATCTTGTGGAGCAAAATGTCAAACCTTCAGCAATGCAGAAAATGGTAGCAACCTTGCATGATACAATTCAAAAATGCTTGTTATTCTCCAGCTGAAGCAACGGCCTCACAGCCTTGCAAAAAGCTAGCCGGTGGAAGAAGATAACAAAGCAGGTTCTTAGAAAACCATGCAACAAGTTCCAGAGACAATGGCTTTGCCTCCAGCTGTTCAAAACAGCTCCCCACAGTCTCAAGGCCACTGGAAGAGGCTGGTGTGTCATTGTGAAGTTGCCCACCTCTGACTTTGTATCTAGCGATGATGTTTATCCACATAAAGCATCCTATAGAAACAAATCATGTCAGGCGGTGGGTTGCCAGGTAGCGTAATGTCCCTCTTGCTGCTCTCGCATCCCCCCGAGTCGAGATCATTTGTGAGTTTCTTCGCCCTTGGAATATCCTTGAAGGAATTATAAACACACGTTGATGCACTTGAGCAAGACACTTAACCCTCATTGCTCACCGTAAGTCGCTTTGGATAAAAGCGTCAGCTAAATGTAATGTAATGTAATTAAATATATTCTGTGTAATAATTTCAAATTGAAACCAAGTCCGTCTTCAAGGCAGCTTGTTTGACATACGATATCATCAAGAGAATTAAAGTAGCAAAGGAAATGTGGAGTTGAACAGGTCACATATGCATTAGACACTAAAACTAATCACAGCGAGTCTACAATCTTTGCCAAGTTGTTAGTTCACACTGACAATGTCTCAGGGAGAGACTACGACTGATAAACACATTAATAAGTGTCTGAAGCAGGTAGATATTGCATTGTGTCACGTTATCATAGCAAACAGATTATGTTTGATATTTGGAGATAACAAAGTTCATCGTCTCTGGATCAAAAGCTTATAGAATAAAATATGAACACCCCAGAATTGAACTGTGTTATTTTGAGATCATGCGATAACTGAGTTGTCGTTACAGAAAAAAAAAAACAGATGAGAGTTTAGATAAGAATTAAGTTGTGATCTTGAGATAACGGATAACAAAGAAAATGAGCCTCCGCCGCTCTGAGCTTCTGTAGAATCAGATCTTTGACTATCTCCCATTTGCTGCTATGAACTTCATTTTCCTTCTTTGTTTGATTCCATCTTTTTCTTTTTGTTTGTCTCCAGTTGCAGTTCTCCTGAAGGATGACTACTTTGTGAGAGGTGCTGGACTGCCGGGGCGTTTTAAGGCTGAGAAGATGGAGTTTCACTGGGGCCATAGCAATGGATCAGCAGGCTCAGAACACAGCATCAATGGCAGAAGGTTTCCTGTCGAGGTAAAGCATCCTGTCCCCACAATACACTTTGACAAATGTGCAATATGGGGCCGTATTGAACATTGGAGCCACGTACAGAATTGAGGCAGCGCATTGATGCTGCTAAAATTCAGTGTACCTCTTCTCCAAGAAGTGCAACTGGGTTGAGTGCTGATTGTTGAAGAAAACCCAATTCAGTGTGGTCAAAAGCTATTTTTAGGTAAACGCTGGCTTCCAATTGATGCTGAAGTGGACCCACTGAAAGGTCAGGTAACTGCTGATGTCATCAGTGGTCATCTCAGTTTGTGTTTGGAGACTAGAAATATACAACACAAAGCCTGCTTGACACACTGGGGGTGTGCTGTTTGAAAGATGTGGGTATTTACACAGCATGAAGAGCCTCACAAAAATAGGAATTTGAGTTGCATTATGGGAAACATAGAATCCAATATTCTTGATACTTAACCCAGACCAGGGACTAGTAGTATGACTAGTTCAGCCCCTACAGCCTTTTTATTAGTTTTGTATTAGTCTGTATGAAATTACTGGAGAACCTCAAGACATTACAGATATTAAAAACAGTGCTGGAAACAGACATTTAACAAAAAAAAAACAAAAAAACGGCTTCTATTTTTCAAAAATAATTTCCGCTCTTAGTGGCAGTTGTTAATACAAAATACAATAATAACATCTTTCTTAGTAATATATTTTGAACCGCCAGAATCAGTTGTTTTGTTGAATTTACAATAGAAAATATGAAACATGTCATCAATGAAAGCAGAGTGAAAAGGCGTCAAGGAAAAGTAAAGTTTAGTAGAGTAGAGATAAGATAAACAATAAAGCAAAAGTTTCTACTTTTGTTGCTCTAAGGATGCGTATTGCACAAGGTCACATGGCCTTGTTCTTTGGAGCCCTCTATGCCAGCACAGCTTCTGATGCTCAATGGCTGAGTAATTAGATTTATTTTTGCCACATCACTTTGTGTTCAATGTAGTGTTAAAGGGCACCGGATTATATACAGCCATTATGAAGCTGTTGTGCGTATGGCTCCTTTGATAGTGTGCTTCTAAATAAGACAATGGCATTCTCTTTAATGACCAATTTAGGCGGTTGTTAGAAAAAAAGCTGAGCAAGAGAAGAGAATTATGCCCTTTTTAGAATCATCATTTATAAATGTGAAATATAGATTTGTAGCTTTGTGTGTTTTTGTGTGTAGTCCAAGGTTTTTGCATCAGCCTCTCTGTCAAAGAACATGCATGCCAAGGTTAATTTAAAAGGATGAAGCTCTCTTTAAATAAGAAACATAAGCCAATGAGGAGCAATTGTGAAGTCGCTTAGCTAATGAAAGGAAGAAAAAATAGAAATAAGGATATGAAAAAAAATATGTTCACAAATATGTGTATAAGAGGAAAATAAACACATACATAGGATTACGTATTGTTTTAAAATGTCTTGTTGTAACTGCACAGGAGACACTAACAACCATTCTGAGTCTGCTGTAAAACCTGAACACTACGTGCTACAATATAAAAACTAGTTTACAAAGAAGTAGAAATGTTGAAATACACAACTAAAATGAATGGATACAATATGAATGTAAACTTTGACCAAACCTGTTGAAACAAAGAAAGGGATCAAGACAATAACAGGATTAGTGTCCCGGGACAGTATAAAGACATATAATAATCCTATCCATGTTTATAGGGTTCAATACCTATCAGTTTAAATCCATTTTAAAGACCAAAATTGGGAACATTTAATGAAAAAAAAAAGACAAAAACGGTTGCTTTTGAGTGTTTTTGCTCATGCATCTGTGTATTTATTGCTGATGTAAAAGTATTTAAATTGCCAAAAGCTCTGCCATTTGGATATAAAGGTAGTGTGATTATTTCTTCCGAACCCGTGACAAGAATGAGTGACCCTCTTCTCGTACTATTTAATCTGTGAACACAGCCCTCATAGGACTGACTCCTGCAGTACGATGGAGTTGAGTCTTCGTAAATGACACCATGAAGAAATGTTCAAAGGAATTTCAGCATTAGTGAAAAGAGGCCCAATAAAAGACAGCCACGCATGGTGACCTAGCGGTTACGTCCTCATGGGAAATGCATAGTCAGGAAGCACAAAAAGGAATATTCCATCCTCATATCCGCAAAGATGTTTCCTGTTAACTACATACTGTAGATGAGCACCATGTATGCAGAAACAGCGCGCAATGGGAGGTCTGCTTTTTAAAATGATTCTCGTTTTCCACGGGTTAGGCTAAATGTATCAAACATGATGTATTATTGCACACACTGAATCAGAAGGTGAAGGGAGGATGAAAGGGGGGGGGGGGCATTAAATGATGTATGGTTGAAAGGGAACATGGTTATGCAGGATCTAGCCTTTGGCCATTAAACTTCATCCTGTAAGATGTGACATTTTCATATCTGTGCCTTGACACAGCTTGATGTATTTAATATTATATTATATTCCGACACCAGATACGCAGCAAAATGTTATGTTCATAAATGTTTGTGTTTGACATAGCCTTTCCCAGCAGAGGTTTGCTTTTGTTTTGTATATCTTCAGTTATTCGAGAGTTGAGCAGCATGACCTTGGAGGTTGAGCTCCAGGGCTTAAATGTCTCTGCTAAACAGAGACACATTCAGCCCCGAGTCACTTATAACACACCACCTAAAGCATTTATTCTTATGGCCCAGGAAACAAAACCTCAAACATGTTTATTCCACAGAAGCTTGAAAACACATATACTTCACACATCGGTACAGGGGCTGGGAAGAGAAAAATCATAAAGCTGCATTATAGAGCTGCTCTGCCTTTTGTAACATGGCCGTGTAAAAAAAAAAAGAAATCTAAAGAAACAACAACGACGGCTGCTCGGCCTTTGGTTCACGAGCTTGACATTAATCTAACCACGGCCTCTTTCATGGGAATGAAGTGGGGAAATCGATAGATGGACCACCTGTTCGCTCTAACAGCACAATGAAAAATGAAACAGTGGATTTCTTTTTTTTGCCTCAGGGTACCATAAGGAGATATTTTCTAATAATATATTAGGGTGTCACCAAAGTTAGATTAATTATACATGGATTACAAATCACACCTCGGCAGGGTACACACAGTGCTGCGGGTGTATGAAGTGTTGGGGTGGGTGTACAGTACGGTGCATTTCAGAAAGAGAAAAGCTCCAGTAGCACCGAGAGCACATCTGCAGCCAAGACTAATGTAGGTGGATGTGGCAACCCTGAAAGCTCAACACATGCACACTAAAAATACAGAAAACACAATACATAAATGTGAATGAGCTAAAAACTGATGAATATGCAACTGGTCTGTGGCGCGTGCCGTTACTGAAGCCCCGTCACTGGTGTTGGAAAGACTAACGCTAGCAAACATCTGCAATAATATCTGAATTGCGTGATCAGAATGATTGTTTTCTTCATCTGCTTGTGTTTTGCTTGTGTTAAAGTGCAGTGTATTGAGCACTCAGGGCCACCGTAGCAGTAAAAGGACAACAGAATAATGTGTGTTTATCGCACCTGATTTGCACCAGCCATCATAGCAACGCTAACAAATCATCAACATAATGGATATGTTTTAACATATGATCATATTTCCATAAAGTGGGGGACAACACTACTATTGCTCACGGCTTTCTGCATTGGTGTTGGTTGTTCTGCTGGGACCAGTTGTGATGTTTGTTGACCAGTGGCAATTGTTTAGCAGCTTCAGGTCAACATGAAAATGTGCAAAGTCATGTAAATCCTGTTGGGAATCTTTGTGCATTCGTAGGGCTTTGTTATTGTTATTTGTAAGGTACATGCATAGATTATAACTACATTATGTGTTTACACCTAATCCACTCATCCTATGCTCTATGCTCTTTTTAATTGTCCATGAAGTTGTCAGTTTCCTGGATCAGAGTAACACCTACTGTACAAAGTGTGTAACGCTTCATCCTTGTTGAATAGCTCTAGCACTTAGTAGGTGCTCAAGTGGAAGGACAAGCTAGATGTTCATGAGATAATATAACGGTGTCAAATGAAACAGACCCATGTACCAGTTGTCAACACCATGCTGCAGTAGCACCGTTGTAAAGTGAGGAAAGAAGAATGCATTTGTGCTGCTGTGATAAATCTAAGATCGCTCTGCACATATACTTATCTCTTGTAGTTTGCTTGTCTCGCCTCAATATCTCGCTGTCTTGGGAAATCAGGCCAAACACGACTTCACCAGTTTGCGCTTAAATGGAACTTGGGAATGCAGAGCAGCTTTCAGAGCTCGTGTTTGCACTCGCTTTGTGTGACGTCTGCTCCACAGACAAAACTGGAGGTGAATTATAAAGCTCAAATAAGGTTTTGTTTGTCTTTCAGTTTCCTCCGGTTACATCTGTTCTTGCGCCAGCTGTCATTGGTTATTGGTACCCACCATTTTCAGATTGTCTTATTCATATTTCTCTGTACAACAGTATGGCACTGACAAAACAAACATGTATGAGTGTGTCTGAATGATTTAAGAGAGCTTAAAAATTGGTTAGACCACCTGTCTGTCCTGCTTGAAATCAACAACTTCCGGCGATATCTCAGGATGTGAATGAAGTTTACTCTAAGAAGTGGGCTTCGTGCCAGAGCTTGCATACATACAGAGAAACAAAGCGTGCAATCAAGTGATTCAAATAACTTTTGCCAGCGTGCATTTTTATTGGCTGCAATGCAAGTGTTTGACAGTTGAATATCACGTTTCACAGCAATAAGAGCAGGTCACGTGAGCCAATGCCACTGAGTAAATGAAGCCTAAGGGGGGCAGCTTAATTGGGTAATGTAGTTAATAGCATCTGAAGGGTGATGAATAGCTGGATCTCTTTCTTGCTGAGTTCTCGCACAACAAATTAGTTCCATTAAAGGCTGCAGTTAAAAGAACTCTGGAGGAAACTGATTAACTTAAATTTTCTGGATTGGGTATTTTCTACCTGGTTTAGGCTTGTTGTTGGTTTGTTCTTTGTATAGACAATTGTGGCCCATAATTTTCCTTTGAATAAAGAAAGAAGGCAAGCCTACCCTTTAATTAAATCAACATCGAGGACCTTTTTTTTATTGCCAATTAACTTGGTTCACTGACATGAAAGGGTTTTTCATTTTAAAGAGGCTAGAGACAGCGAGATGATGGACAGCTCCAATTGCTACTTTTAGAATCATTTGCCGATTTTGATCAGCACTCCCATAATATGTCTGCTTCAGCATGACAGGAATGAAAATGTGTTTTTATTGGAAACCAGAGCCATGACACATATATGATGCATTCGGTCTATGGCGGTTTTCACGTTATTATATACACACATCACCGAATCTTTTTTTTTGTGAAATCAGAAGCAATGTTGTTGGTGATTTGAGGTAATTGGAAGCCATGATTATAAGCATACAATTCTCTTAGATCTCACCACAGGAAAAGAGCACATTCCTATAGCTCTTCTTCTCAGCTCGTAACTTGTCTCCGTGAGGACATTTGCCCTGAGGAATGGGATGCTGAATCTCTCCAACGTCCCCCAAGAGTGGCAGAACACAAAAAGGAATGACACAGATTATGGGAGATTATGGGAGATTTATGGGAGCCCTCTTTTATGCCCCTCAAAACAGCTTTTCATCAGCTCCCCAGCAGTGCGTCCAAGTGATTGATGACTGGCCTGTTGGATCTCCTTGTCCACTCCTCAAGCTGTTTATGCTCTGTTTCCCATCCCAGATGCAGATCTACCTTTACAATTCAGATGACTTTGACAGCCTTAGTGCTGCCATCAAGGAAAGACGCATCATCGCTGCCATGGCCGTCTTCTTTGAGGTAAGGTATCGCCGGGTCTGAAGGTCAAGACAAATGTAATCTGTACAAAGATGAGGCAAGTGCACAGTGTACTTGAACATGTGTGTCCATAATAGCAGCATGGTTCTAGGGCAGTGATATTCAACTAAGCCCCCCCCCATAGAGTGCCAGGTGGTCCGCCGACCATTTTGTAATTCAATATGAAAATGGATTGATTCACGATGGGATTTATTTTTGTACTTACAAGTAAAATAAGATAAACAAGATGCCAGAATGCATACAAAGCAAGGATCCCCTGCATGTTAGCTCAGCTCAGCTGTACAGCCTCGTCGAGGCGCTGGCGTGGCTCTAGACTCTTAGTCGTGTTAAAACTGTATTTGCTCAGAAGAGTCGCACTACTCCGAAGGGAAACCTTTTGTAGTGGCTCTGCGTTTACTTGTTGGTAGCCGTCACGGAAAATATATTTCTTTCACAGGCTTATTAAATAACTTTATTTACACAAACTATGCTTACCGTTATGAATAGATCACAAAACCAACGAGATGAGTGAGCAAATATAACAAGAGCAGATGAAAACAAACTGACAGAAATGAAAGGAAAATAGGAAATCATACCAAGAAAATAAGAGAGTCAAATGTGCTGTAAAACAGATCCAATGAGACAATTATGACATCAGGGGATGGTTGGGATTGTATTAGTCCAATTATGAAACAGATGAAGATTTGAAATTGTTTTTGAGGTTAGTAAATTATAGATATTTATTAGAAATGGTCTTTGGCACCTGTGTTGCGATAGCATAGTTTCTCTTCACTTTGCAGCTGATTATTTTTCAGTTTTACTGTGGCACATTGCAGATTGCGTAGCGAGATACAACAAATTGTCCCCTGAAGGTCTGCGCACATAAGCTCCTAATGGACAAGAATGGTCCTAATTTCTCTTAACAGTAAAAACACCTCAGAGATTTATGAACCGTGAAAACGCACACACCGGCAGCACGGTACACTCTTAATTTCTAGTAGCAATATCGTTGCGATTGATGGCAGGCAATCAATGTGGGCTAAGTTTCAGCTTAATAGCATATAGGCAAGGGTCAGCTCTCAGGAAGAGGGAGGCGAGAATGGGGACACAGGTGTTTGTAATGTAGGTCTACTCTTAGACACTAATAAACCGCACGTGTACGAGGACCTAAATGCCTCCGCTGGGTCCTGACAGCCCTATTGCTTACTGCAATTAGCACCCGCATACACAATCCGCTGAATAGCAGTTTACAGTGCGAGCATTTTTAAGCGGGCACACACACATTGGCTCAGATTTACCATTTCTAATCAATGAGGAGAGTTCTTCCTTTGCTCCCTAAAGGCCTATTATTGGCCTCTAAGGTGTGCATATTATCCACATTCAGCATTCAGTTCCACACAATTATTCTCCTCTGACTGACCTGAATTAATGTTCAGCATGGGAAGATTGGGCCTCGCATCCCAATTCTGTTTTGTCCATTCCTGTCTCCTAAGTAGGACATTGGGGATATTGCAGAATGCGCAGCTGAACAATATTTGCTTGTCTTCACTCATTTCAAAGAATTAACAGTCGGTCTTATAGCAAAGGAGGGATTCACCACTGGTGTTAGTCCTCCATTAATATTAGAGGTAAAAATGTAATCCACATTTTAATTCATTAATTAATTAGATAATCAAGGTATTTAATGATAAACGTCATGACATATATACACGTCAATATAGCCATCAGGCTGTTACATCAACCTTCAATATCTCACCAAAAATAACCATCACAGACTTTCCAAAAACAAAATATGGCATTAAATGCTGCTAGATTATAGTGTATCATCAAGATGTTGGCCTCATTGAGTCCACCTGCTGTATTTTGTTCATATTGATTGTCCTTAGTCATTATGTTTGATTATTACTCAAGTCTTGTAATCCCTTTTGTAATCCTTTGTCTTTGGATGTTTCCTGCAGCTGGGGCAAAAAGACAATCCAGCCGTAGAGCCCATCATCCAGGGATTGAAAGGAGTAGTGCATCATGGTAAGTAATGGGAAAGTGTGTGTAAGTTATATATATATATATATATATATATATATATATATATATATATATATATATATATATTATTTACTATCTACTGACATCTTCTGTCGAGGTAAAATCGCTTCTACATGAAACAATACTGTGGAAATTAAGTTTATGTGGGATATTCAATCCCTTGATATCCCTTATAAAATCCCTCTCAAACATCAACATGAACAATCTTGTTCTTGGTTGATCCCAGAGGAAAATTCCTCGCCACAGTGCCGACATCGTGCTCCTCCCCTGCTGTTTCTCCAAAGAACAAACATAGATGCTCTTGCTTTCAGCTGCGTAACCACTGGTCTTCATTTTTTTTAAACCCCAAATTAGAGTCTAAACACAAGATATGAGCAGAATTTAACTTCAAAAGGAGGCAAAATTTGCAAGATACCGCCTCAACCTTGCTTGTGCAGCTGCACAATAGGAGTCTCTCTTACTGGGAAAGAGCATCTGAGCCTCAATTAGACTCCATGTTATTCTGACGCAGACATACATGTGAACATTGTGGCCCTTGGCTCCTGCAGAGGCTCATACTCACATAATAACTGTCTTCATGGCATATTGCAGCGCTGCATGCATGCCTTTTGCACACCATAAGCAGATGATATAACATGACTTTGTTATATTTTACTGCATATTGGGTCACAGCAGCTTTGTTTACAGGGACACGTATGGCTTGTTTTACAACCTGCCGCCGACGGTCTTAACTGTATGTGAGCATAATCAAACACTGACAAGGACATGTAAATGGAGCAGGATGTATAGGAGCATAGAGTAATTGCACTGGATCCATGCTGGTTTCACAAGACTAGTGCTGGCCTTTGTTGGTCTGTTTCTAATTATGATTTCACTCCCTGTGCGTTCTGGAGATGGATGTTTGGTGGTGTGCGCTTGTACGGTTTTGACTTTTGTGTTGAACATTGTAGAAACTACTTTTACAACTTTCTGAATGAGGGTGAAAAAGTGAGAGTAAAAAAGCTCACTTAGAGACCATTAGAGATTCTTAAAAAGCATGTAAATGTGCCCGAGATTCAGAAAATGGGTCGCTTTGTTCAATGAAATTTCTGCACTCAAAAAATTCCATTGAAGTAATTGCAGTAAGGAAATTGGCCTATTTTCTGATTGCCGCGTTATCAGCTGGGAGGCCGTTTCACCTGTGGTTTTAATTTCACAGAGGTATTTCAGTTCCACTTTTCTTTTGTTACAACCTTGATAAAGGCCGGTTGCCAAAACCTGTTGGTTTTACTAGATTATTTGATGAATCTCCGTCAGCCTCTAAAAGTGGCTGAACCCTTCACAGATGTTCAGTATCTCTCATCTCCCAGATGAGAGAGGGCTCAGTGTGGGTGTGGGGTTTTTTGGACTCACTTCCTGCTGGCTGCTAAATGCTTCTCGCCTCCTCCCCCGTTAGGGTGGTTGGTTTTTCCGCTAGCTCGTTATCCCACAGTCATCCATCCATCAGCATCTCGGCGGCCCATGAGCGATAGGGCACGTACACTGTCTGAAGACGGGGAGAAGAAAGGCTGTGAATACTGAATTTGACTTTGAGTACAGATGAGGCATGGGGCGAGGCATCCAGTGCCTCAGTAGTTCTATCAGTCCTATCGCCCAAAGCCTCTGCTTCTTTAGATAAGTTAATAAGCTGTGCGTCATTTTTGCTTTATTTTATTAACGTCATAATTCAATAAAAAAACAAGTCCACTTGCATAGCTCACGCAGGGATGAAGGGATCTTCCTGCTGTTTTGTCTTGTTGTTTTTTTTTGCACAGCCTTGCCTGGTTCTGATCACGAAGGATAGAACAGATCCGGTAATCATTTGGATCTGTCTTAATCCCCATGGCCCATGTGACAGTTGTTACAAGTAACGGAGCGGGAAACCACCCAGCCACAGATCAGCTGTCAGAGCGGGCCATTTTATCTGACTCCCCTCCCTTTGCTCCTTTCTAAAGAGGACCAAAGGGAGATCTCTGAGTACAGAGATCTGGCCAGAGTGATAACAAGTGGTGAGGCTTTTAACTGCTGTCACCATCGTTCCACTAGTTGAGGCTTCAGGACAGCGGTTTAAATGCCACAGGGAGAATGAAATGAAACAACCATTTAAAATGCAACTGAAGATATTTCGGGGTTTTTGGCATAGCATTTAAGGGCAGTAAAAATGTGGTGTTTTTGATCCCATGCTCTCCCCAGAAAAAGAGACCAACCTCAGGTCGTTCATCCTGAGGGATCTGCTGCCGTCGTCACTGGACAGTTATTACCGATACACCGGCTCTCTGACCACACCGCCCTGCATCAAGGTAGTGGAGTGGATCATCTTCTCCAGGCCTGTGTATCTGTCCCACTCACAGGTACGTTAAGTCCACACACACACACACACACACGCACGCATGCCCAGACAGCTATATTCTCCATTTTCACACATTTGGTGGATCGCTTGCTGTCCCACAGTATCGTTGCACAAGCATCTCATCTCCCTCTCCCCCGTTTTTCCTTCGTTCCTCCCCAACTCCTCTGGATATGAAACCATAACTGCCCTATATAGTGGATGAGTAAGCAGGAAGTGGGTGCCAATTACTGGCATTTAAATGATAATGTGAGATAACCTTTACACGCATCATGTTTTTGGTCTGAGACAGGGGCAATAGGGTCTTAAATAGAATACTGCTGCCCATGGAGGCTGGTTATCACACTATTAAAGTGGTTCAAATGCACAATGTCCATTCATTTAAATATTATAGTAAAGGTTTAACATGTGCTCGATGCAAAATGTGGTATTTTACTGGATTCACCGATGGGCTTTCGAGCTGTTTTTTTGTGCAATTTGTGTTTTTGAGAGGTAATATATGCCAAATCATGCCCCGTGCGTTTTGCTGATCCCATACACTGTTGCTACATCTTTTATACATACAATTCTTGGGTTACCCAGCTGCATAACCTCCAGAGCGTTCGGTGCTGTAGAAATTTGCGGGGCTCAGTGGAATTTCTATTAACTTGCAGGAGGACAAATCTTTTGTTCAGAAATGACTTCTGCTGCAAGAATATTGACCACCGCCACAACGTTTGTGACGCCCACAGATAGGCTGTTATGAACCTGTAATTTATTTCTCCAAGCACGCGTAGGACACATTGATTCCACAGTATCTGTAATGTGTAGTCATTACAGCACGCGGCAGGAGATCATTCATGGCAATCAATGGCCACAAATTTGCCCCATTGAGAAGTTACAGCCCGGTAGGTAGCCAGCATGATGATTGAGGTCTCTGCCTGCTGGTGCCTGTGGTGGGAATGCTTCTTGCGAACCCTCTGCTCCAGTTGTGAACAGTCATCTGCTGTCAAGTGGCTAAAAAAGCAGGCCTGCATGATATATTATATTCTGTTTCTCCCCATCTAGCTGGAGGCTTTTTACTCCATCTTTACAACAGAGCAACAGGACCACGTCAAGTCTGTCGAGTACCTGAGGAACAACTTCCGGCCCCAGCAGGACTTGGACAATAGGAAAGTCTTTAAGTCGGCTGTAAAAGATGCATGGCAGAAAGATTTAACTGAAGTCCTGGGAAGCCCTCACAGCACTGAGGCTTCAAGAGGTAAGCTGTCTTTCCTGCAGTTGCACCTTAGTTTAACCCAAGGGTCTCCTGTAATTACGATCATGACTTTTTTATTAGTTCTCTAGCTTTAGAGAGGCTGAAAAAAAAGACATCACCCTCCAAACTCGTTAAATGGCAATCGATGATGTTGTTAGACTCGCATCGCTTCAGCATTTGGAGAGTTTTGACAGATCTCTGTTGGGTTCCACATTGGCCCTCATGTGGAGACTGTCAAACTGTCCATTTTAATTGTGTCCAACGATGCCTCCATACTAATGTAGAATGAAAAATCCAAAAAGAATGTCTTCTTAAATGATCAGCTTTTGTATTTAAATGGCATTAGTATCACAGTGTTCTAGAATACAGTCTGAGCTGCACACATAAGGGACCCCACATGCTCACATGAGGACCCCATCCTCATGTGATTTGTTGTTGATATTATTTATCTTCTCAGTTCGGTGTGAATCTGAGATTCTGAGGGTGATAATTCAATTTAATAATGCATCGCCTTTGGGTAGATCGATATATGTAATAACCTTTATTGTGATAAAAGGTGTTGGCCCAGAGGTATCGCCCAGCCCTAGATGTCTATTATGTGTTAATTGAAGTTTTCACACATCGTCCATACTATTCACAAAGATAACTTGATTTACCATCACTATTTATCTAGGGACTTCAGCGAAAGTTATGATTTTGAACTTCAATAGTGTTTTTGTGACAAATTCAGGAAGCTCATCTAGCTGCTCAGTATGTAGACCTATCCATAGACCCCACCCACATCAGGAGATCAATACATATATTAGGACCATAAATGTGTATTCTTTTGTTTCCCTTTCAGTAGGGTAAAAAATTAATCCCGGGAACAATATTATTCTGCGATTTAAAATCCCCATATTGAAAGGTTTTTAAGATAAAGATTTTCCTGTCCGGAGATTGTAGGTCATTCTCCCATTGTTCCAACTCATTTTTTATATTTAAGAACATATTAATACAAAGCACAGACGTCATGCAGGGATTGATTAAAGTATTTGTGTTCGTCTCTCTTTTATGTGAGCATCTTGCAGCGCTTGCTTTAACAGAACAGTACAGGAACTATGGAGACTAATGAGAAAGGCTGCTGCGCTTTAAAGTGGTGTTGTTGGTGTCTGGCGGGGAGAATTGATTGGGAATGCTTGTGATGAAGTTGGAGCACTCTCACAAGGCCGATCAGCAATCATCATTAATACGTGGCACAGCCAAAATAGACCCATACAAATTAAGTTGTGAAATTGCTTTTGTGGCATTATGTCAGTAGGCAGAATGAATGCGGGACCAGTGTCTCTCCGTTTTATTTCTCGCTTGCTCATTTTCTTTTTGTGTCTCTCTCTCGCATTTCCATTTCACTGTGCTGAAATGTAAGAATTCACCCTTAACGGGGGGACGCTGGGAGTAAACGGTGTCAGTCTTATCTTCAGGGGTGACATCTGTCAAGGTTGTATGGGGGGGGGGGGATTTATCTGTGCACAATAAATGATGGTTTTGCTTCTCAATGTTGTGAGAGCCAGAGCCATACCTTGACAGAATGCCCCATCACTGTGGCGTTTACAGCCATGGAAGTTGTTTGGCCATTAGAGATGTATAGCTTCTAATGCAACATACAGGTTGTATAGGGCAATTTGCTTTATTGTGTTGATATTGTATATATACATGTGTAGAATCAAGCTATATCTAACCCTAACCCTGTTCATGCAAGCCTTTTTCTCTATAAAATGTCAGTCAGTAGGGAAACATGCACTATACTTGTTTTTTGTGCATGCAAAATCAGTGAATACACAAGTTTATAAAGAAGCAAACTCTCAAATTGCAACTGGATCTGCAAGGTTGTTTGACATAGTAACAATGACTCAAGTGTATTATGTTTCAGTCAGAAGTCCTCTGTGGTTCTGTTGTCAGTTTGTGACTGACTGTAGCAAGAGCCACATTGTATAATGAAATAAGTTCTGTAGTTGCGGTGTTGGTATTCAGCCCTCAGATGGCATACATAGCTGGCCATTCCCGCAAAGTTCAGAAAAAACAATTATTTATGTCAGAATCTGCGTTCTTTCTGTTTTCAATGAAATTGTTGTTTTCCCAACCATTCCAGTGACTATACTCTGTCTCCTTAAAACAAATTGTTCAGCCTTGAGAGGATAGAAGCAGAGGAACTGTTTGTTTACAACTGTCAATTCATGCCCGTTATGGTTGAATCTGCCAGGAGAAAGAATCTGTGCTCTTGTTGAGTGGTGTTGCAGACTGAGGTGAAACCACTATGAGGCGGATTTTGAGATGTTACAATATATCTATTCACAGATGATTAATATGTTTTTTACTAGAGAGGCTCTAGCATGATAAGTAATTGTGCCGGTGATAAAACATTAGGAACTTTTTATGTGATTCATACTGTGTCTCGAAAGTTTTTGTTGAACATGAGATGAAGTGACAAATTGTAATTTGCATACAAATTTTTACCAGATTTAGACTTGTTAATTCAGCTGGCAATCTGCCATTATATTAAAAGGTTTTCATAAAATGCACAACTATCTTAGATCAATGAAGTTTATAATTAATACAGAGACATCATGATTGCTCATCAGTAAACCAAATGAAAAAAAAAAGTTGCCCCAATTATAGTGAACAAACTTGGCATGTGATGATATGAAACTGTCATGCCCTGATTATCATGGCCAAATTAATTTCTATTCACAATGTTATCCCAGTAATCATCACAGATATGCCCACAACTCTTAAAATGGCACTAAAACCTACTCAAATCACTTTACCTTACATTTTGTTTAGAAATGCATGTATTTATCGCATCACAGATAGGATGTGAAGTGACTAACAATTAAATAAGGTTACCATAAATCATTGCTCCCCCTGCACAAATAAAGGATAAATATTATTTGTTTAAAGTTAATAATCCCAATAATGGAAATTCACAAAGAATTATTTATTGTGAGTGTTTTTTATTGCCATCCACCAAATAAATCCTATATTGCCCTTTCAACAAACTCCACATTTTTTAACAAAAATACAAAGTTGTATTTCAAGTTGCCAAATAAGAGTATAGAGCTACACCTGCTGCTGCTGTTAGTGTTACTAATGCACCGGTGTTGCTGGTGAAAAGGATGATGGCTGACGTGACGGTAATGAGGCAGGCTGTAAAACCATCATGATGTCTTCAGCTGTTATTAAACAGGCTGTTTTGGAGCTACTGTAGTTGACAACGAACATCCGACGGGTTATAATGCATTTCACACCTGTCACACCTCATCAACACCTCAAGATATTCTTGCTATTGTGTATTATTTCCGCCCTGTGTTCCTCTGTCTGATTCCCTCCCACCCTGTCTCCCTTTCACATATCATGGTGCATAATTTGCACCAGAGCGTCACTTCGTAAATGGAGCACTGTGGTGACAGTTTCAATTTGACAGAAACCCTTTGTGCACTTAATCAGCTGACACTGGTTCCTGATTGCTGTTGCCCTGATGTGCTGAGAAGCATGTCCAGATTGTCCTTTACTCATACTGACTGATCCCCAACATCCGTGCTGCAGCCTACACTGCCACCTTGAGGCTGACTTCCGGGTTTTCATCCTCCATAATTTACGCATGAGCAGGAAACTGCTGTATTATCTGCACCACATTTTGCACCACGTTTAGCACTGCACCCAGCTTTTTGGTATTCTACCTGGAATCTCTTACAGTGATGTGGCATGAAAATGACACGTGTCCAGAGCGACAATCTGCACCGAACCTGACCCCAGTCAAGCCTCCAGGAGTGTGTTTAGTTATTGAGTCACTGTATTATTGTGCACCTCGAGGTTCCTCAAGTAGAAATGTCTTTGAGTGCAGTCAGCTGCAGACAGTAATGATAGGCTTGTTAAAAGGCAACGTGCATTCTGCCAACACACTACAACAAACACAAATGCATGTGGTCAAGCAGTCCTCCCAACACAGCCTTTTTTTCATTTTCACTCTGTTGTGTTCACGTAGTGAAAAAAGTGATGTTATTATTATTTTCTTCTTTTCATGCTGCTTTTATCAAATCTTACGCCTTTTTACTTTCTGGTCTCTCAGTGTGCAGCAGTGCCCCAGTGAGCATGAAGATCAAGCCGCTGAACCAGACAGCATTGCTGGTGAGCTGGGAGCGCCCTCTGGCCGTTTACCACCCCCCCATCACCAGCTACATGGTCTCCTACAGCTGGGTGAAACGGGATGTTGCCGACGAAAAGACCTTCACCAAGACCGGGGACCAGAGCATGGTGTGTATTGGTGTATTATCGGCTGCCACTAACAACTGCTCCCAGCGGTTTCTCAGACGTGTCTTCATGGATATGGTTTTAACAGCTCTGATTGCTTTGCAGAGCCCCTGATGTATCAGGGGGGCTTGATCAGTGACAGTGTGTATCGGAGGTGACAGGTTGTGATGAACTCTGCACTCGGCTGTTGCTTGATATGAGGGGCCAGACAATCGTCTGTCACTCACCTGTCTGGAAATAGACACGCGGGACCGTCGCACACATTGACAGGTTTAACTGATGTAATGTGTTGGCAAATGTGCCTGTGGCCTCGGCTGAGTTTAATCATTGTCCATCTATTTATTTACTCGAGGCAGGTATAGGCTCAGAGATAATGTGGAGTAAAATATATCAGATATATATATTACACCAATGTAAACCAAATAATGTAAGGATATATATGGGGTGCATACATTATTGGCAGATAATGGTAAATGGATAGCATTGTATATTATTCCGATAATTGAATTGTAAATTTGTTTGCAACCCACTAGAAAACAGAAAAAGAAACGAGCGCTTTCCCAGAGAGCCAAGCATGTTTTTTTTAATTAATTTTACGAGAAAAAATAGTCAATAAAGCAGACCTATTCTTGGTTTTTGTTGCATTAACAATAGTAATGCCAGATAGATTTGGTTAGGTCAGAGCTATAGAATATTAAATCATCCATCTTTGTTCACTGCATTTTCTACCCTCAGGTGTGCATTGACTAAGGGTTATGGATTTATTTTTTAAACACAATCGTGAAATTGCTGTTTGTCCTATTGATATTGGAGATGAGAAGTAGGTTCGTATTGTTAATGACTGGGGGAAAAAAATCCATTATTTGTATTGATTTATTTTTTTATTTTCACAATTTGAAAACTTTTGAAAATTACAGTTTGATTTCAAGCGTCGAAAGCAGCTTTTTGAAGACAAACTGTCATCTTTTAGCAACCAACGCAGGCAACTGTACAAGTGTATCCTTTAGATCTCAGGGAAGGTTTTGACACCAGTGATCACACAATTCTGCGTGTGTGCCTTAAACGTTGCGTTGCCACATGAATCCTTCTTGTATCCATCCAACAGAACATCCACTGTCTCCACAGAAACATATCCTCCCCTGCAGGAGGTTACACCTACAGGGCTGTTCTTTTTCCACGCTACATATTTTCTCCCTGGTCACATATCCTTCCATTTGAGGGAACCCAGCACCCAGCTGTGCATCTCTTTTAAAGCCCACTGACCCCCAGCTGTCTTGACGGTCTGCATGACTAACTCTTTAGATATAAACAGTGCAGGGGCAAAACTCTCACCCACTGGTTCAGAGACCTGGGATCAGTTCCTTCGGGGCAGGACTACATCCAGCATGCGTTTCAGTAAACACAGTTGTTTGTCGTGTGTGGGTAGTCTGTAAGGGATCATGCAATGTCGCTGCACTACTGACTACTGCTGGTTGATTAGAGCAACTGCACAAAGGTGGTGGGATGTGAAGGGATTGATGTCAACCGTTGCACATATTTCATCCTCCCTTCCTTGTACTGCTTATAAACTAGCTAATGCATTAGCTAATAACTCTTCCACCCAATAATGTGTTTAGCTTACTTGGATATTTAACCTTGGCTGTATTATGCATTGCAGTTTGACAGTAAAAAGCTATTTTCACATTTTCAAGATGCAATTTGTGGTCAAAAATGCAACTTACATACAGATACAGGATGATGGGACTATATCAGTGAATTAGGAGACACTTTGTGTTTAGTGGTTAAACGGTTTCATTTAACAATATGTGCATATGTATATATTCTGATAGAGAGGGGTAGTACATGTCCTTTTGTGGAAATACTTAACCAGACACATACTATTAGTCCATGTAGTTTCATGTATCTCTTAAAGGACTATATGGCAGTCAGCTTGTGGTGCTCATTGTGGCCCAAAAACTCAACCACAATGTCTCTTTCAGGATATCATGTCCCAGTTACTTAAGATAATCCCAAGACTTTGCTCTGAGCAGCTTCATATAGGAACTATTGTCTTGCAACCATTGCAAACTAGTTACCAAGGCTTAAAAACTATAGATAAGCAGGTGGAAATTAATAGGCAATCAGGCTTCCTGCAGTCAAGGGCACCTACACAACATGTAACTAACGCTCTCCTCAGCCAGAGATATTAACGTGTATTTCATTCATTTAACTCCAACCCTCAGAAGTCCACGTCCCACCGGCCGCTCGTTCAGAGACCGGCCTGCCACAACAGCTCTGTCTGATGTTAAACATAGAAACCATCTCACCGCAATTTCAACCTGCTACTCTCAGCGTCCTCCTCCAGCTACATTTACTGACCTTTTAGCTCCCCATCAGCCACACTGCTCCCTGAGGTCCTCTGGCAGAGCAGTCGTATCTCTACAGCCCGAGTATTCACGTTCTGTATCCTGTGGTCTTGGCATGAGGCGCCAGCATTCTCTGTTAGTATCCCCCATGCTGTAGTATAAACTGGTTGAGAAACACAGGCGTCGAATATGAAGTCATCATGTCTTAAAACCTACATTTGAACACACGTTGACTGGTGGGACTTGTTTGGCTACTTGATGACTTTAATAGTTTTCAGAATCCCTGTCTTTTAAAGCATGGATACATAATTATTATGTATTTGTTGTTTTTATATAATATATGTATTTTCTGCTGGGAGCTTTGTAAGTTTATGTTGCTTTACATGTATTACAGATGGATGACTGAAAGAATAATTAATGTGTCCATGAGGTGCTCAATGTGGTTACACTCCACAAATACACTCGGCCAGTCGCAGAGACATTATTCTCTCTCTGCTGTCGGCCTTTCTTATTTTACCCACTTCATTTCCATTTCAATTTTCATTTGCTATCTCTGGACACCTTTTTATCTGAATTATGTTTGCAAATAACTAGCTCTCCAACACAAGAGGCAATCACCCATCATTTCTGAGGGCCGTTTTAATATAAGTAAAGCCATCTGCAAAGTGGACAACACAATTAAATTAGGCAGGAAATGACTTTCAAACTGCATCAAACTTGTTGGTCGTAGGTGGTTGACAGAACAGGGACTTAGCATAGTGTGTTTTCATTTTGACCAGCATAAATAAGCAGCCTCCACAGTTTGAAATGTTTTTTCATTTACAGTTATTTACAACATGTTTGCAAGTGGTCTTACGTGTACATGCATGTGCATCTTTTATCTTGCAGAAAGCCGTCATCACGAACGTGTTCCCTGATGTCCTGTACCTGTTCAGAGTGCAGGCCGTGTGTCATCATGACCTGCGCAGTGATTTCAGTCAAACTCTGCTCTTCAGAGGTACCCTTCCATCAAGCCATTATTTATTCTGGAAGGAAAAACTAATTTTGACGCATGGTTTGTATTTTAAGTGCCTGCTTGCTCTTTTGTTTTTCAGCGAACACAACAAGAATATTTGAAGGGTCTCGTATTGTGAAGACTGGGATGGTGAGTTGACCAGAAGATGGCAGTGAAAATGTATTTTTGTACGTTCGTAACATGCATGTGGTTCTGTTGGATAACCGCTTTTTCTCTGCTTGTATCTGTCAGCCCACTATTTCTCCAGCGTCCTCGGCAGACATGGCTCCCATCAGCTCTGGTTCCTCTACCTGGACGTCCTCTGGCATCCACTTCTCCATTGTCTCTATGGCAACGGGGATGGGCCCCTCCTCTAGTGGCAGCCAGGCCACAGTGGCCTCGGTGGTGACGAGCACCTTGCTGGCAGGCTTGGGCGTGGGCGGAGGCGTCATCTCGTCTTTGCCCAGCTCTGTTTGGCCCACCAAAGCGCCCCAAACCACGCAGAATCCCACCCGTCCATCCATCCCGCCTGCAAAGTCCAGCACCGAGCAGGCAGCACCCCAGGGCTCCGAGACAGACAGTCCGGCTGAGGAGAAGCAGGCTGCGCATGAGGACGAGGAGGAGGAGAAGGAGGGGGAGCGAGAGGGAGAGCAGGAGGAGGGAGAGGATGAGAAGAAGAGAAAGACCAAGACTGCACCTGATAATGAGGAAAAGCAAGCCAACAGCACTGTGGTCAAAGAGCCTTTAATCCCCACCCCCGCGTCCACAGCCAAAGAGAAAGGAGAAGGGCCTACAGTCAAAGGCACCACGGTGCCCACAAGCTCTGGTGACGATCAGTCGGTCGACATGGAGGAGAATCCCACGGATGTAAATGCGTTCTCCACCGCGGAGCCTCGTAATGAAACTGCCGAGATGCAGATTCCCCAGAGCTCCACTCTGTCTCCAAAGATCAGTGGTGATGGAAAGAGTCCCTGGCCTTTCTTTGTCCACACTGGTGAGCGGACCTCTCGCCCCCACACAGATATAACACCATATCGCTTGTTGTCCCATCATACGAGAAACCTGTTAGCACTATCAAAGGTTATTGAGCCCAATGTAGCATAACAAATGCATTGATTTAAGAGAGTGGTTACTATTTTAGTCAAAGATAAAGCTCCAGGCTTCTGTGTCATTACAACACAGAGGCCTGAAGGCAGAAATAAGCCATCAGCCATAAGGATTCTGCCTCGAGGAATCCCCTTTTAGCACATTTCCAAAGAGTTTGCTTCGACAGAGAGGATTTAAAAGATGTTTTTGCCCGATGTTGTACCCTCACAATATTAGATATCTGTGATAATGTTAGTGGGATTTACCAGGATAGACCTATTGGTTTATTATTCATCAAAGGTATATTTTAATAAATATTAATCTCGGGCCAGGCTCAGGTTGACATTAGATATATAATAAAATATGAGTAGAATTAACCTTTTCTGACTACTCCCAGTGGTAGTTTTAAAAAACACACTTTGGCAGACCTTGTATGCTAATACACCCCTCCCCTCCACGACCTGGAAACACAGAATAAAGGACCAAAAACACACAGAAACTGCACCAATTTTCACAACGTTTATCTCATTGTACCCAAAAAAAATTTGCCATCGGAGTAATTTCACACATGTTATACTTTGATAAAGGTCCTGCACTCAGTCACTTTAAAGTTGGCAAATGAGCTGATGTAATTCAGTAGAATATGTTTAAACGTGTATTTACGTGCCTGTGTTGCGTTCCAGACAGGACCATTTTGTCCAACGTGACCCGGACCCCTCACCCGGGCATAGGCAGGATGGTGTGGATCGTCCCCTTGGTGGTGGTGTCTGCTCTCACTCTGCTCTGCCTCATAATGCTGCTGATTGTGATGATCTACTGGAGGTGAGTTCAGGGTACCAAGTGTCATTCCAGATGGGACATTTTAGGTCTTAAAGTTTGGTAAAATAGTAAAATCAATCAAGTTGTATTCCTATAGCAGCTTTCAAACAAATCAACTCAAAGTGCTTTGCAAATTATTGACAAGACTGAAATGGAGGGAAGATGAAGAGACTAATAAGCAATAATAATACAAACCATAAACGTTTACTTTCTGTTTAAACATATTGATATTTTCAGCTACGCTCAGCTCCCCTGAAAGCTGTTCCAACAGTTTAGAGCATAGTGGCTAAAATCAGCTAAATACTAACAATAAAACAATAAAACTAACAATAAAAGAGAAGTCATAACCAGTGAAAATATTTTTAAAATAGCCGTCATATATGCTCTGTCATTACATGAAGTGCTCATACATACAGAAATGCCTCATCTTAATAAGGGCATCACTGATGCCTCCCTCAGTGGTATGAAAACCTAGCTGCCTCTATCCCACACTGGCCCCTCCCATAAATCTCACACTTGGGGTTAACTGACAAGCCTACATGCATGTCTGAATTTTCCAGTCAGTCTGCTCCACTTTCAGACCCGTCTAGTGTGGATGCGTCCGTTTTATGCACATGCATGCATGGCTGCGCGTAGATCTTAAACTGTCTGGTAGGAGACTGCTGGGTGTCGTACGTCAGGCCCATCAGCCACCTGGGTGAGGGTCAGGAGACCTGGAGGCCCGGCAGAGCCAGCAGAGGTCCCAGCTGTGTCTTCATCTGCTGGGCTAATTTCCAGCAATGCCATTGGAGCCCCTGAAATTACACAAACCCGACCATGGGGGATGGTTAATGAGTTACAAATAGCACCATATCCTCAGCTGGTCCCATGCATATTTACTGTCTGCCAAAGGTCTGTTTCTGGTTGGGAAGCATTTTCTCTATTTACAGCCTGATATTTATTTCTACTTGAAATGTGTTAGTTGCATTTCATAAATTATTTCCCCCATGACATTTTTCTAAGTGTTACTGCAGCAAATTTATGGGCCAACAAAACCTTACTGTGGCATTTTGTGGTGTCAGGTAATATAGGAGTGCGGTATAAATAACAGCCTGGTTATCGGCTCCATAGAGGTGTTCAAAAACAGGCCGTTCAAAAACAGGCCGCTGAAAGCCAGGCGACTAGCAGATTCAGTCAGTGGATGGATTACTGAGAGTTGTGGTATTTGAGTAGAAGAGCAGGGACAGCTTTGAGATTAGAAATGGCTATCACAGCTGTTATTGTGACAACTCTTGACAGTTCACAGACAATGCCTGCATCCTCTGGGGAAAAGACCAGGATGAAAGATGAAATCAAGCCATTCACACTCGCTTCACTCTTCAAGCTCTGCCTAGTCTCTCTTGGTGAACGCGCAGCTATTACAAACAGTGTGTTTCTCTGCTCTCGGATGTTTTGGTCATTAGCAACTTAATATCACAATCCATCATTTCAATTTGTATTTAACATGTGATCAGTTGAGCATCTTTTGAAGATGAATTGCATTGTCCTATTTTTAGCGTGCTCATTTTCACAGTTAGTCTACAATGGAATGAATTGCTTACAGTGCACATCTGGATGCCTCATAGGCTCGAGGTGTTTGTTGAAAACCAGCAGATGTTCAACTGAGAAAAAATACCCCAGTTCATGTTAGTGACTCATTGCTGCTGACACCGGTGTTGAATGGGATGCACCTCTCCACTGACATCCACGCAGAAAGCCTTTTTCATCCCAGTCGCATTCCCCCAAAAGCAAAATCATGGAAGAGAACCAGAGAGGGGGTGTCGACTATGCTGTTTAGTTAGCCGCACCACATCTGCACCCACAGGGGGGCCATTGGATTGGGAGGCTGTGACGCAGGCTAGAGAGGGGGGCTTTTTGTTTTTCACCCTCCCCTTTCAGTCTTTCTCTCCTTCCCTCTCTCTTTCTATATCTTTTAAATACAGTTCAGCCATTTGTATTTTTTCTCTCTATGCTTTGCTTTATCTCTCTTGAAGAATGACAAGCATCTGCTCTCTGCTCTGCATCAAGTACAGGTAGGATTCAACCTGGGACATACTGGCACTGGGTTGGAACACAAGTCTTTTATATGCATTCATTCGTATGCATTGTCTGAATAAGGAGGGAGTTGAGCTGTGCAAGTTCAGGACCTAAAAAAGTATTTATTTTTCTGGAGCTTTTACAAAAATTGAGGAACTAGATTGTTTTTATTTATTTATTCAATTTAGACATAATCTTAAGATTTATTTATTTTATTATATCAATTGGGGAAGGACATCTTCTACGTGGAATGTTTTAGCCTAAAAGTAATTGTACAATGTATCTTTTTACAAAGCTGTAATGTGCACATCCATTTAAGTTAGATATTCTCTAAACAGCATGGCTGCCTTCAGCTTATCTGCATTCAGCATTGATATTACAAGTTTTACAGTTTTTCCGTCTGTGAACTATGAAACTGTGGAAAATTGTAAACATGCAAGAAGCTGCACAAACATTTTCTCCCTCTGGATAAGTAGCAAATGTCAAAAGTTTCACCTGGTCTCGGTGATGACATTTTCCCAATGCAAGTTTTAATTTGAACATTGAGCAGCATCTGCTGGCAGCAATCACGCACATTTTCGCCATGAAATTGACTCGAGTAGATTTCGCTGACCTCAAGTGGAGTGGGATCTTTTGAAAGAGGTGTATATGTTGACCTGAAGAGAAAATCTGTGTTTGGATAAGTTGTCTTCAGTTTGAGTAAAGAGCTGAATTTGCCGCTCCTCTGTGTGTTGCTGTGAGTTGTTTTCCTTTCCACCGTAAGACCGTTTCCAGGAGCTGCTCTGTGTGCGATCAGCTGTGTCCCACTCACTCTGGGGTTTTCATTAGCGGTTTTCTGTCGTTCCCCACCGTGTCATTCTACAATATTCAACTTGTAGATGATGTTGTTGACAGACCGGCTCTGAGCACAGTGTGATAACGACTCCCTAATAGACTTCACTGTGGCATATGAGCGTTCTTCTCTCTGTGTCCCTGTAGGAGATTTTTCCAGACAGCTCACTTCTATGTGGAGGAAAGCAGCTCTCCACGGGTGGTGGCCAATGAGAATATACCAATCATCCCTATACCAGGTAAGTCATATTTATGTCATGTTTTTCAGTTTTCTTGATCACTGATTCCCAACTAATGGCACTTATATTGTATATAATATGTATATATAGTACATATATGGCACATGTGGGGTACTTGAAAACTGCAGTTGTTTGCCGATTATGTAATAGCTCAAGACATTGGAAGAAATATAAATTACAATTGGGATACATAAAAATGCATCCTAATATGAAGTCTACAATACCAGAACATATTATTCAAGAAAGTGAACAAACAAGCAAAGAAGTTGAAACAGTTTGTTAATGTAAAGTAATACATGGATACGATGAATGGCCAACATAGATAAAAGTGATGGTTAAATAGTACAAAAAACAAAGTTAGCTGAAAGTAGTGGATATATGTTTAAAATGGCTAGCTAAAAGTAACACAAGAAACAGCTGAAATAAATAAACAGATGCAATAGTAAGCTTAAATTATTGCATAGGCATTTGAGATAGTTAGCTTAATTAAAGTTTAATTCGACAGGACTGTGGGTGTACATGGACAAAAAAGATTATTATTAATATTAGTTGTGATTAGTGTGTTTTGTAAAAGGGATCTTGATTGACTTTAAGTGGAATATGCGTGTTGATGAAGGACACAAACCACCTTGAACTGTTTTCACATGGTTTCCTCCATTACCTGGATGTCTCCATTTACATGACTCTCAGAGCACCTCTGTAGGAATTGTGTAACTGGCCTTTTGTCGCCAGTAATGCCCCAGGCAGCAGCGCAGTGGCAGCTAGTCAATATCAGACTTTACGGCTTTCACAGCTCGGGACATTTCAGGGCTGTGATATCACAGTTAAGGAGCTCAGTTGATGCCAGTATTGACTCCGCATTCATTAGGCTTTTATTGCTTGTCTTTTTCATTCTTTGTGCCTTTCTTTATTCTTCCCCTTTTCTTTCTGTCTGCTTTCCTCCAAAGAAACTATAGCAATTTTCTTCCAGCACAAATATTCCGCATGACTGACCATGTGCTTGATTGGAGTTGAAAATGTGCAAGAAAATGAATTTCATAGAACAGTGGCTTCACATGCTCAGAATTTAGATCACTTATCTTCATGGATATTTATCTACATTTAAATGTTTCAAGTGCAAAATGACAGGATGGGTTCGCTGTTAAAAGCACGTACATTGCACATAGGGCTATGGGATATGCAAGAATACATGTGCACGTACCTCTGTACAGTTAAAGAAAAGAAAAAATTGAAGGCTAATCAGCCTTACTTAATTTCAATGTCTAGCCCCTGAAGCCACATTTCAACCAGAACCCTTCGGATGAACCGATTGGACTGATAAGTGACTCTTGACACTAATAGAGAGGAGGACATTCTGATAAATGAACAGATTAACAATCCAGAATTCACCTTTACGCTGTAACCACTGAGGCAAGTAAGAGCCCTAAAAGCCCCAGCTGCGAGGGCGTAGTAGTTAAGACATTTGTGGGTATCAGCAGCAGTGGCAGCTGGGTCCCCTGCCCTATTGTCCCAATGTGACGGTGACCAGCCATCAACGATTCCTCGTGTGTGGGATTGGAGGCTGATTTGACTCAGATGAGACAGATGCTCCCGCCTATGAATGCTCAAAATACCAAATCTAAATATTTGTGATAGAGGTTTTATTTCTTATATTTTCTTAAACATTTAATTTTAAGATTTGATCCTCTTGCCTATAAATGCTCAAAATACCAAATTGAAATATTTGTGATAGTTTTTTTTTCTTTGTTTTCTTTGTGCCTGGTTGCATTAGAATAATAATAAAATTAAAATAAGAGATGAATCACATTTGTTACAAGGATTGCAAACCCATTTACACATGTACAGACAATCTCAGAATAGATGTTGGCTAGAAACAAACCCTAGTGATGCACTACAAACCACACACAGTAATGGGCGCATTGCTAAGTGTTCTGTTTGTCCTGCAGACGACATGGACGCCATCCCCGTGAAGCAGTTTATCAAACACATCATGGAGCTCTACAAGAACAACCTGCAAGGTTTTTCTGAGGATTTTGAGGTACATGTTTAACTCCACTTCAATAATTATCCATTTTGATGCATTGTTAACACTTGTCAGGAATAGTGTTGCTGGTTTGTACATGTCATGCATTTCACTACATTTGTAGCGGCTGGATTGTTTTCGTGACAGTTCACAATCAGCAGATGAATGTATTAATGTTTAGCTTTAATGATTTAAAATGAACTATCAGCAATGATCTAACAGTAAAGTCCAGTGGTTGTTCCGCTTTGATTTCACACCACAAACAAAGCTCTCCAAAGCCTCTGCTTGGAGATAAACTAAACATAACCTCCATTTCAGGTGGTCTCGGTTTGGTTGTTTGGTCCAAAGTTCCAATTTCAGCTTTCACAGCAGCCTTCAAGGTCTAGTGTGTATGTTTTTAGCAGCATCAAGTGGTGAGGAAGAAACAAACTGAATACCAGAAGCGTGTCTTGAGCCAGTGTTTGGTTTGTCTGCTCTGGGCTTCTGTAGAAACATGGCGGTGCAATGACAACGATTCTCAGGTGATAATACACAACAGAGTCATGGCTATTTTAATCCATATCCGCTACTAGACACCCCTAAATCCTACACATTGGACCTTCAACGAACTGAACCAAACAGGCAAGTACCCGTTTTCCTTTGAACTGAACCAAACATGCTGTGACGTGTGAAAGCACCAAACGGTTGCACAAAACAAAGAGCTACTTTTCAATTTTTTTCTGTGGTTCAGAAAGCACTGATTGACTATTCCGCGCTGTTCGTCACCCCCTGTGCTGTGAAGTGGGCCTGGTTCTGAACACTGGATAGAGATTATTTTATGTGTTTGAGTGCAGACTTACTACTTTTGAGCAGATGGTTGTGAAAGAGACGGCGAGAAAGATCAAAGAGAGACGGGGGGTTAATTAGAGACGGTCTGTCTGCTGGTGGACTGGATGGGAACACTTTCTCTGTGTAACCAGGTTAAGAAACAAGGCAACCGGTTTGCCCCCAGAGGGTTCTTTCTAATTGGGGTCATTTGATGTGAAGCCTGTGTGCATAATTTTCCAATGCATGGCAATGAAGCTGTGTTGGAAAATGGATTTTAGGCGTGGATGGGTGTTGGGAGGAAGAGGAGATGAGGGCTGTATCACTGGAGGCCTGAGTTCAAGCCCCAGTGGCAGAAAGCATCTGCTCCTCTGAAGTGGCCTTGACCGAGGAACTGAATCCCTGCCAGTGGTTCTGCTTTGCCGTTAATCCTGAGCTCCTTATACAGGAAGCAAGTTTGCAAGAAGAATCATTTCCCTCAGAAGAAAAATAGAATAAAATAGAAATCTGAGAAGTTTGACTTGGTTTCTATAAAATCAATGTAACAGTTAGCGAGGGTAATTCCATAATATCTTTCCTCCTTGTTTAATAAAATCCATCTCTGTATCTTTTCTCTCTCCAGGAGGTCCAACGCTCCACAGCAGACCTGAAAATCACTGCAGAACACTCAAATCATCCCGACAACAAGCACAAAAACCGATACATCAACATTGTGGCCTGTGAGTCGGCTGCACAATCCAATAATCTGTTCATAACATGTTTTCATTCTTTAACTAAACCACAAAAATATATCCATTATCTCCCTAGATGACCACAGCAGGGTGAAATTACGAGCTCTGGCGGGGAAAGATGCCAAACATTCGGATTACATCAATGCCAACTACGTGGATGTTAGTGACTAGTTTTCTTTCTTTTATGTTTTTGTGTTAGAAAGGTTGTGAAATTCATCTGCGTAGTCCTCTCTTGTGTCATGTGCTCGGTTATAAATGCTGACTTCTTCACTTATTTAGAATATTGATTTGGATATCAAAATCATACCAGCGACAGACAGAGCAATAACAATTGTGTATCTATTTTAAGAATATTGATTAAATGTATGAATATCTACAATTTCTGCCAGCTGAAGGAGTAGATTTCATGACCTACCCGTGTCAGTAAACCTACATCAGTGGTTGTGAATTGATCTATTCTTTCTCTTCTTTTTCAGGGCTACAACCGGCCCAGAGCTTATATAGCTGCTCAGGGACCTCTCAAGTCCACATTCGAGGACTTTTGGAGGATGGTGTGGGAGCAGAACACAGGAATCATCATCATGATCACAAACCTGGTGGAGAAAGGGAGAGTAGGTTCACTTTAATGTCGTTTGCAGGAGTAAAAATACAAAACAAACCCCTTACTGTATTTAATATATCATGTATTGTGTCTGTTGTGTCCTTCAGAGGAAATGTGACCAGTATTGGCCAACGGAGAACAGCGAGCAGTATGGAAACATTGTGGTGACGCCAAAATGCACCAAAGTGCACGCCTGCTACACACTGCGGCGTTTCCTTATAAGGAACACTAAAGTTAAAAAGGTAACTAGAAGTCACATTCTAATATATATATATATATATATATATATAGACACATATATTTTACATTTGTTATCAGTTTGCTTCAGGTATTTGTTACTAAGTTGATGTGTAAAGTCATTTTTATATTAGGTTCAAACTAGTGATTTACTGAATGAAAATGTATAAATGTAGTCTTAGCTAATAAATACTTAAGTAATTTGTAAATCGTTTGCTAGTAAACAGGAAGTCTATGTTGTATCACAGGGTGCAGCATAACATCCTAAAATAACAGTTGTAAGGGTCAAGCAATATATTGAGCTTGTGTTCTAACCATTTACAGGTATGGCTTTTTTTTGTATACAGTATATACATGCTCAGACATACTGGTTAAACAACACATTTTGTAATTAAAGTATATTGTTGTATTTTTGTGGTATGTAAACACAGTTATAACTAAGCTAAGTCAGTATATAACACAACCTTTATGTTGGGCCCATGATCATATCCTCCATGTACAGTAAATGAATACTTTACCTTGTGCACTCACCGTGGTCCCACATCTGCTCCCATGTCTCAGAGTCAGAAGGGGAACCCCAAAGGGAAGCTAAATGAGCGCATCATTGTCCAATATCACTACACGCAGTGGCCTGACATGGGAGTACCAGAGTACACCCTCCCCGTCCTCACCTTCATCAACCGCTCGTCAGCGGCTCGCGCTGCAGACATGGGCCCCGTCCTGGTGCACTGCAGGTACGGTGCTCTCCGCATTACCGAGCTCCTGTGCTATATGAGTGTTACTTATGAGTGCTGGAGCCTCATATGTGCTCACTTCATTAACGGCTCCCTTTATGAGACTGCCATTATGCTCATATTGCTTTATGCTCTGCTCCTCAGTGCAGGGGTTGGGCGCACAGGAACATACATCGTCATTGACAGCATGCTACAACAGATCAAGGACAAAAGCACAGTCAGCGTCCTGGATTTTCTCAAACACATCCGCACTCAACGCAACTACCTAGTTCAGACTGAGGTAAGAACCCCGAAACCATCCCTCATGTTGTGAAACTGGAGTCCTTATTTTTCATTCGAAAGGTAATGTGTGATTAAAGAGCGTTATGAAAGCTGTTCAGTTTGATACTGTGGGCTGAGGTTTATGTCACACTGCAATTTAATTGTAGGACGCATCAGAAACTTTTCTAAACTCACCACAATATCGACGAATGTCTATACTGACTGTCCTCAGGGCACAGTTATGTATGTAGGGTTGACGTTATTTCTGTGTCCTCCTACACTCGCCACCAGGGTCTGTCCACAGATGGCTCTGTTACTGTGATGAAGCTTCAAATAGCCTTCCGACTTTTTAATTCTAATTCAATAGTTTGGTTTTGTTACTTGTTAATTTGCATGTTTGAATTATGAATACAAAATATAGTGAACTACTGAGTCATTATTATAGATTTAGCTACAGTACATAAAGTAATGAAAATGAGCTCCATCCATTTTACCAGCTTCAATATTGAAGTCATGCCGACACATTAAAGCATCCAGAATCCCCAAATGAGCTCTTACATTTGGTACTTTAAGTATATTTTGATTCTGATACTTGATGTACTTTTACTTGAGTAAAATGTCCAATGCTCACCATGAAGGCAGAACTGAGTATTTTGTTACTGTGCTTATGCTACATTTACTTCAGTAAAGTCATTTCAGTTACAATGTTTTCTATGTTTATTTCACGAAGACACTTTTCTCAATTATCACTTTATTTCCTAATGACAGTTATCATCACAGTCTTTGTCCATCAATCAAAAGCAAACAGGCTGACTGACATTGAGTGTTACTTCCATCTGGATAAGTTAACATCACATCACATAACCATTGAAGCCGTGAGAGGCAACTGAGAAACACATTCTGGTGATATTCTTCTTTTTTTTTAAAGTCTGATCTAAAATGTTTTCCTTCTTGTGTTTATGACTTAAGAAAGATTAATATTTTTTTTTAAGCAGTTAGTCAGGATAATTTTGCTTTGAAAACAGGTGTTTCTTTATTTAGTTTGCATTGTTTGTTATTGTGATAGTCATTTTGGCCACCATTATTATTAAAGCCTTACATTATTATTTAACGTTACTACGCTCAGTACGGTTTAATCTTAGCCGTTGTACTCTGCTTCTTATGTTGTCCACCGTTTTTTTTGTGTTTCTCCTGCTTTCATTAATGTAAAGCTGCTTTGACAGAATGAAAGAATTGTGAAAAGTGCTATATAAATCAAATTTAATTGAATAAATAGATGAGCTATAATAATAATCACTTTAATTTATATAGCGCCTTTCAAAGGACCCAAGGTCGGTTGCTCACTGCACTGCAAAAATGTCTTTCTTACTTAGTATTTTTGTCTTGTTTTCAGTTAAAAAAAAATCTTAAATATTTTCTTGAGCAAAATTACCTAGGAAAATAAGCAAAAAAATCTGCCAGTGAAACGAGAACTTTTCTAAAATTAAGTGTTTATGGAAAAAGTAAACTTATTTCAAGAGAAGTTTTATTATATTGACAGATTTTTTATTTGTTTGCTTGTTTTAAGCACACATTTACTTAAAGTTTATATTTTTTGTCTAAACTATACTTATTTTGCTAGGTCATTTAGCAAATCAAGAAAATACATCTTTATTTAAGTTTTCTTTTTTTTTGATATTTTTACTGAAAACAAGACAAAAATACCAAGTAATTTTTTGCAGTGTGACTCCATTAAATGTGTGTGTGTGTGTGTGTGTGTGTGTGTGTGTGTGTGTGTGTGTGTGTGTGTGTGTGTGTGTGTGTGTGTGTGTGTGTGTAGATTAAACATGAACGGGCCAAAACAGACATGGCAGCAGGTCAAAATCAAATACAACAACATCATCTAAAAATCATTTTTTATCCAAAATCATTGAAATTAATGATCACAAACGTTTAAATAATGACAGTGGGTCTAGTTATATGTGATAACAATGTATAGTGAGCAGTGAAATAACTATTGGTTTCCATTTGTGGTGACTGCTGACTGACATTAGGGATGAGATTAAATAGATCCTGGAATTTAGCCTGGTCTGGAGCAGGCTAGCTCCACAGAATAAATCTCCATGGTAATTTATACCATAACATATCCTCCTGCCCCCTATCCATCTTTAGTGCAACCGGATTACGGATCAATTGAGCCAGGATCACCAAGATATCCTGGCTTAATCCCTTATCCTAGTTATGTGCAACAGGCCCCAGAGGCTGAAGTGCCCCACTACCCCATGTTTTAAATAAGACATAGCATTCCTGTTTGCTTCCGGGTTAGTTTTACTTTCCATATCTTGCATAACTCAATAAATGTACCTAGAGTTTGGAGTGCATGGAGAAATACAAATTCACCAAGAAGAAAATATTATTTCTTTCCCATTTAGGTGTGATGATTTATTTCCATCTTTTGTGGCCAAAATGAGTATCACAGCAACAAAGCATTTCACCTTCACCATGTTTTTGTTTTTTTTACGATTTTTTTTGAAAGGAAGTTAGAAACATTATACTGACAAAACCTTGTTTCACGTGTTCTACAGTCAGAGCCACAGGTAATAAAAAAGACATTTAGATTAGACTTAAAAAATGTGTTTGTCACAGAGTGCCTATGCCCTGTGACAAACTGCTGGGAATAAATAAAAATGACCACCTATAAAAAGCTGGATGAAATAGAATTTCACATTAGCATTTTGAGTTTAAAAAAATGTATGTATTGTTTTTGTTTTTTTAATAGGGTTATATATATATATATTGTTTTATTATGTTGTCACATACATTATGTATTTCAAACCCATTCCATCTCAATAACCTTTGGTCTCCCCTCAGGAACAGTATGTTTTCATCCACGATGCTCTGATGGAGGCCATCATGAGTAGAGAGACAGAGGTGCCCGCCTGGCAGCTGCATAGTTACGTCAACAGCATCCTCACGCCCAACTCGACAGGCCGCACGCTGCTGGAGAAGCAGTTCAGGGTGAGTACATCTTCTGGGCGTCTCACTGCTACGTTTAGATGAGCTGTCACCATCTGCAGTGTCACCACCGGCAGCTGAAATCAAGGCTGTCTTCGGATCAGAAGCTTGTTAGCAACGTGCGCGGTGGCTTTCCAGTTTGAGACAGGAATAGATTGATGTTGGCTGCACTAAAGTCCTGTCTGTCACCCATGCTGCCTTATGCAAAGCTTGATGAACGATCAGGAGAGGAACACTAATGATGTCACTTCCTGCCGATCCTCACGTGTTCATTATTAATGTGAAAGTCTTAATCCTGGTTGTTCAAACAACATTGTATCTCGTGATTTTAATGTGCTGTGACTTCCGGGACTTAAATCTGATTTTGTGATCTTCTGCTCTTTGCTTTCCGTCTCACCAGCTGTTGACTCAGTGCAACGCACGCTTTGTGGAGTGCTTTAGTGCCCACAAAGACTGCAACAAGGAGAAGAACCGCAATTCCTCAGTGGTTCCCTGTGAGTATCTTATCTTTTACCCCGGCGCAGTGGAGCTGAGGTTTTTGGAGAGCCGAGGTCGTGTTGAGCTTGTGAAGCTGCTGGAGTCGGCACGCACGGGCGCCAAGAGGGCGGCTTGTAATGAGTTTACATGGAAAGTTACTGCGGTCCTGAAGAGTCATACGGCAGCAATATTTTAACATTTGAAAGATAGAGTTTGGACACCATTAAAAGCATTTCTACAAATAGAATATTTTCTGGTGTTGGCTACTTTTCTTTCATTTTATAAATGTAAGAAAATGAGACTCGGCATTTCCTAATATAGTATTTTCCTTTTTTTCAGTCTGTATTATTAAAGACAATCCTTGTTCCAAATTTGCAATCTATTTCCATAATCCTATAAATGTATCTTTCTATGCGTTCTCTGCGCCCTGGCAGGGAAAAGGACTTACTTGTTGCTATAGCAACAGCGAGGCCTGGTAATGAATGTCTGCATTATCAGGCAGTGCGATACTATAGAGGCCTGGGTTTGTGATTTAATGTGTTTTCTCTGCCTCTCTTCAGCGGAGCGAGCACGGGTCGGACTCGCCATTCTGCCTGGAATGAAAGGAACAGATTACATTAATGCGTCCTACGTAATGGTACAGTTTAATAATCCAGCTTCATCATACTTGCTCACTTTTGTTTTTTTTATTGAAGAAGTATATTGTCTGATCTTACAAATATTGATGATAATTTCTTAGAAAAGGATCAGTTGAGTCTGTCATCTTTTACACTCATCCATCAGTATGAAAGCTTTGGAAATACTAACAGCTCACATCTGTCACCTCAGGGTTACTTCAGGAGTAATGAGTTCATCGTTACCCAGCATCCTTTGCCCCACACCACCACAGACTTCTGGAGGATGATATGGGACCATAACGCTCAAATTATTGTCATGTTGGCTGACAACCAGGGCCTGGTAAGTTACCCAAAAACATCACAATGGACTTGTAGTCTTTATTGTTTTGTTTTATTTGCTCATTAGATCTAAAATGTCTAATTAAGGATGAAACTGTAATGTAATTTACAAATAGAAGAAAAGCATATTGACAGCTCAACCAGTGAAACAAATAATTGGCTATAGAATTGATTAATAAAGGTAGTGTAACAGATTTAGTTTGACTCTTTTGTCTTTTTTTTTTGTCTTTCTTTCTTTGCAGGCTGAGGATGAATTTGTCTATTGGCCGAGTCGGGAGGAGGCCATGAACTGCATCGCCTTTACTGTCACACTCATCAGTAAGGACAGACTGTGCCTCTCCAACGAGGAGCAGATCATCATCCACGACTTTATCCTAGAGGCCACACAGGTACCTGCAGCTCTCCTTCTCCTCTCCTCTTCTTCCTCACGGCCGTACGTAGATTGCTGTGACACGAAGCATCACAAGTCGGGTGTTCTTGGCCTTTCCTGGTGTTTTGATTGCATTGTCATGTCACGCGTGTTTAAGTGACTCTCCGACTCCTCTCCTCTGTGTCACAGGACGACTACGTTTTGGAGGTGAGACATTTTCAGTGCCCTAAATGGCCCAACCCCGATGCTCCTCTAAGCAGCACCTTTGAGCTCATCAGTGTCATCAAGGAGGAGGCCATGACTCGAGATGGCCCCACCATTGTGCATGACGAGTAAGTGTTTATCTCTGTATTGTCCTCTGTCACCACAGGGAAAGTCTACTTGTACCAGAGATCCAGTCATATACTCTGTGAATTTATATCCGTTTGATTTTTACCACACATTGTTGGTCTTTACCAGCTGCGATTGCGACGCTGTCATTGTTTTCACCTTGTGAGTCTAGGTGTTATCTAGATTTTGTCAATGCAAGATGCAGTCACAAAACTTTGCCAGTACGTAGTTGAGATCAAAATAAAGGATGAATGGGAAGATGGGTGTAGTTTGAGTAAGGGTGCTGGAGGTAGGGTGGTCAGAAATTGGCCTCCCCACTTTACGGCCCTGCTGTGTTCTCATCGCCAGATGGTCTCTTCTACTTACTGTTTTAATGCTTGAGCTGGTCTTTAAGGACTCAGAAGTGGAAACAGAATCCTGAGACCTCTAATTACCTTTGATTTGTCCATGTTACACTTTAGTGCTTGCACTAGTAGGATGGAAAACAAGCCACTAAATGTGGAGTGCTCTCCTTGGCATCAGGTTTGAGGGTCCTCTGGGGAGGCCAGCACTAAGAATCTACTGGCATCTACCAAGATAATCATAAGTACTAATCTGACATATCTTGGAAACCAGGCAACCATAACAATTTCCACAACTGTTCCCAGATGTCTTTCCTGCAGACCTCTGTGCCTTCAGCACATCAGCTGCTGATACTGAAAGCATCAGCTAATGGAAGAGTCTCCGACACTGAAGGCCCTAATAATCAATCACACTTCATCCCTCATTTACCGAGAGCTGTATCTGAATTTGCCGCAGACTAAATAACGGGCCGCTCTGTCTCCCCAGTTACTTACACCAGATGCTAATGCGATGGGAAGCTAATTGCTAACAATCTGTGTGGAAGTAGCTGCTTACCTCACACATGTTTTCATATACTGTAAGGTGTGTTTTATCGACAATTTCTTGTTTGTGACAGATGATATTATTACTTTAGTCTGCAGTCGGCTAATAATGATGGGATCTAAACACTAAAACTACACACAAGTCATTTGTGATAGCGTTAAACTAAGGATTTAGTAGGTGTAATGTAACACTGTTTAAGAACAACTGAACAGGAATACAGTTTAGACACACGGAGCTGAGTTTGAACATGTCCACACAGGTATGGAGCTGTGTCAGCGGGCATGCTCTGCGCCCTCACCACCCTGTCCCAGCAGCTGGAGAACGAAGGGGTTGTCGACATCTATCAGGTGGCTAAGATGATCAATCTCATGAGGCCGGGAGTCTTCACTGATATTGTAAGTTCATCAGATGATAATACATCAACTTTGTGTTTAAAGCTCGTTCTGCTTCCCCCAAGGGGCCAACAAATGAAACGACTACTGCTGAAGGCTGCATTGGTCAATTGGTCAAAACCAGCCCACTTCTCATCCAGTAGACATAGAGCATTGTTAGCCTTCATTTGAAGTCACATTATTCTAAACCTGTTGAACATAAGTCCAATATTCAGTTCAGATCAACTTTTGACTAACATATCTGGGCTTTAGCTGTGAAATGCTCCACTACGTTCACCAGGTAACTTCCTCTTCTTCCATTCAGTTCACTTATTGTAAGTCGCTTTGGATAAAAGCGTCAGCTAAATGTAATGTAATGTAATGCTGGGTAGCTTTTCCGACAGTTATCTAATGGAGGGCAGTGAGTTTTGTTCACACCAAACTATCCAGTAATGTGGATGTAAAACCAAAACAATGAGCTAAAAGAGACCCAAATGGTCCAGTGAGGTGCAGAGTTGGGTTCATCACTATCAGAATTGGCTTTATTGGCCATGTGTGTTTAGACATACATGGAATTTGACCAGGGTTTCACGTAGTTCTTCGTACTTATATACATACACAATATACAATAAACTAGATAAATATAAAAAAGACATTAAAGACAACAGAGACAAAAAGACAATTAAACAGTAGTCAGAGTAGTGTAAGTAGTGCAGATGGAGGAGTCTGATTAGTTGTGGCGCCAGGACCAGTACCAGTTTTATTCAATGTTTGCATCATCATGTGTTCCAAGACATACAACTGAAAAATTGCCAAAGAATGTGACTGTCTGAAAATACATGTTGTTATATTGTTGAAAACTAAATAAAAAGTGAGTAGTGTAAAAAAAAAAAAAAAAAACTGTGATTAAAGAAATGCCACAATCTGTCAGAGTTCCAGGATGTGATCTGTAATGTAAACCCACCGTGTGTTTGTGTTCTTGTGCACAGGAGCAGTACCAGTACCTTTACAAAGCCATGCTCAGCCTGGTCAGTAACAGAGAGTTTTGCCTGAGCCCCATGCACATGGACACTAATGGGGTGGTGGTGGTTGCAGACGAGTCGGACCCCGCCGAGAGCATGGAGTCGCTCGTCTGAGGAAGTTCTCACAGGCACTTAATTTGTAAAAACCCGAGAACTTTTCTGAGGCCTTTTTTGCCAGACTATTGATTAAATGAATAACCTTATTACTTTTTATACTGATAAAAGTTTTTGATATTTATGTTTTTGTCATTTATTTCTTGTTTTAAATGTGATCCTGCTGAGCGTTTGCACCTGTTTTAAGTTGACGTGAGGAAAAAGCAGCTCTGTCCAGTTTGCACTATACTATCAGTGTTACTGCCTATATCCAGTGAGTCGTGGCATCACAACCGAGATCTTTGGACCGCATTGAGACAAGCCTGAAGCATGAAGACCAGGATGAGTTGAAGCGATCCACTTCCAGTAATTTCTCAAAACTAAAACATCACATTACAATGTAGCCCAGCACGCATTTTGTCACTTTGTCACCTCAATGAAACAAACTGTTTTGAGGCTCCGCTCCACCCGGTTAAAGCTCTTTAACACATGCTAAGAGACTTTTACCTGCTTAATATTCATATATTGTCCAAATATTTCACTGCTGTCTTGTACAATGTTAAAGTGTGTCACAAGATCTAATGTGAACAGGAATTTCTTTTTACAGGGATTTATATTGTTACATTGTTCATTGTTTCATATCCTGCATAGCCAAGCGATGTTTGCTTTTTTAGTGCTCATGCCTTTTTGTCCAGTAGCAGGGCATAGATTCATGTTTTATGAGATTGTCATGATTCTTTCCAGCTTCTTAAACCTCAACTGTCAAAGCTCAACTGTTAACATGTGTAGTGGGTATCCGTATTGACACAGTACAGTGTCTACAAAAAGTATTCACCCTTCACAAACGTCCATGTTTTATAGTTTCACAACATTAAATTGCAGTGGATGGAATTATGATTTATTTTTGGTTGCCAATCAATAGAAGAAATTACTTTCATGTATACGTGAAAACAAATGTCCACACATCTATTTAAATTCATTACAACCCCACACTGATTGATTTTTATTTTTTGTCAAACACACAGCTTTGTACATCTTAAAATGTATGCAGTTGATCACATGTTCCACATCAAACTGTGAATGAGCAGCAAGTTTCATGTCCTGTCACTTAATCTGGACCTGACTGAGGTCCTCGACTCAGACTAGTGCTCTCTATAACATTATCATTATGTTTTTTAAAGATATTCCTATGTAGCTGTGGATTCATATTGTATAATTTTTATAATCGTTTTAGGGATATCCAGTGCCTTGGGAATGTTCTTATGTTCTGCTCCAGTTAAGTACTCTTAAACTAAGATGTGTTTATTTTCTTGGTGCGGCTTTTGCCGGGATATTGACTTTATAGCTGTTGGATCCATAGTATATTTGGATATATATTTAGTTTGCTTAAAATAACTGTCACTGGATTACAGATGATCTCCATTCAACTTGTAAAAAAGCGGCTGCACCAGTGATGATCTAGATCTGACAGTAAAGGACTGAATTCATTGTTTTATGTTTTTTATAAGTCTTACTTAGTTTGCAGTTTTTCTTTTGATCAGTGTAGAAAAAAAGAAATCCTAATTGCATCCACTGTGATTCAATGTTAGAAATACATAAAACATAAAAAGATGAATAGGAGGTGAATACTTTCTAATAGGCACTGTAGTTTCTTGTTGGGGGGAGGGGAGTGATGCTTTATTTGTAACCAAAGATGTGGTTCTAGTTTGCGACATGTAAGTGGTTTTGTCTTGAGATATATTTAATCAACTAGATTTTAAAATCAAAACGGTTAACTCTTTCAGTGCAGATTACCGGTGTCAGAGGTGTGAACTGAACAAGAGTTAAGCATGTTTCTGTTCCTGCCTCAGGAACTCACCTCACAGTGAATAACCAGAGTACAAGATTTAAAAAAATCTGACTGTAAAATATATTTTATTTGGGCTGATATTCTGTCTCAGCATTTTGTGACTATTAATTACAAGCCCTTTTCAACCCTGAACATCCCTCTCTCTTGATTGATTTATGTGTATTCTCATATTCTGTGATGTACTTTCTGGTTAAAAAACAAACTAACTAATTCTGTAAACACCCACTTCTCTGTCAAAGGGGAGTTTGCTAAATTCAGTAAAACCTCTCCAACATTTGGAGACAGAAGTCCAGCTTGCTGATCACTTGACTCTGCAACAAACAAATGTTTTTCTTTTGTATTGATTCCAACGTCCTTTCTGTTTGATATTTCTATGCTCGTGGAGTACTGTGGTGGCACACGATTGCTTCAAAAAACAATTATCTTCAACTTTGATGTAATCTTTGTGATCATAGAAGTTTATATTTTCATACAAAGATTTGGTTTGTATAGTGGCCCTGTAAAAGATTGTACTTTTTGGGAAATTTACTATCCAAATCCTTACAGCAAATTCCCCACAGTCATACCTGCCCCTCTGAAGTCCATGCTGATATTTAAATCAGACATTTCCTGACATTTCCTCAATGGTCCAGGGATCCAGTGTGTTCGCCTCAGTGCATTTCTGCCAGGTTGGTAGTGAAGTCTATTTTGTAACTTAAATAAAAAATAAAATGGTTTTGTCCATCATATCACATGTTTATATGATACTATCATAGCATATATTTCTATGATGCTGTCATATACCATATTATAGTGTAATAGTGTTATTTAATAGGTAAACTGTATTGCTATTCATGAAATAAAGTTTGGGTTTGGGTGCACAGCATCTGTATTACATGGAACTACTGATGGAGGAGTTTTCACTTAAACTGATGAAAAGTAAATACGCAACCTGTTCATCCAGCCGTCCCCTGTCAGCCTGTGACCAAACAGAGTGGTGGAAGAAGTTTTGAAGGGGATAAAAATACAGCATCAGCAACAGCATGCGCTTAAAATACTTGGAGTAATTTGGAAGAGTTTATACTGTTGGCTTGTATAATTCAGGGGCTGAATATTGACTTCAACGGTGGGCGTGATGATGGTTGGGAAAAAATATCTTTTATACAGCAAGAGTGATGAAATTGACCACATAGGTGAAAAAGTGACGCATAAAACCAGACTCTTAAATGCAACGTTTTCATAGGAATAAAGTTCACACACTTTTTTACAGTAAATGTACTTTCACTTGAGCCAATGTAAGGCAAGCAGATTGATAAACAATAAACAACATTGTAAAGCAATATGTGTAAACTAAAAAGTAAAAGCCTTTAATGTTCATATATAAATAAGTGTGCAACAAAAGTATATTATATTCAAAAATATGTTTGAACTCCATTAAACTGTAAAGAGCTCAACATTTTCAAATAAATGTCCCCTCTTTCAATATACCAGACGCTCCAATCTTTACAATAAAAGATACTATCACCACTTTTTAATATTTTATATAGATTTGTACATACAGGACTATGACATTTCATAACTCATTTTTATGATCTACCGTACTTTGACATTTTCTCATGACATACTATATTCTGTTACATAAAATATGATTATATTAATTATTCATGGTATAATATAGCTTCCATTTATTCGGAGCAAGGTTGCGGTGGCAACACGCTTGGGAGGGTGTTGCAGACACCCCTCTCCCAGCAACGGAAAAATATACAAAAAAAATATTAAAATGAGATACTTTTATCATCTTACGGTTTAAGATGAGGTGACATTGTTTATGACAAACTATACAATTAAATAATTCATGACATTTATTAAATACTTTTAATGATTTTTTTCCAATGATTTCATCATTTACATTATTATTTTATAAAGGCATACTTTAATAAATATTGTATGACATTCTACACTAATACATTTTACGACATTTTTCTGGCATACTATATTATTCCATTTATTTTTTAACTCATAACATACTATGGAATTCTTGTGTTGTTTTTGTGGCATACTATCCTGTGACATTAATATAACTCTTTTTAATGGTAAATTATATACTTATTATGTACTTATAATTATTTTTAACAAAATTGTTATATAAAATGTATTATTAAATGCTTGTGATAATATGTTATTGCATACGATAGGATGGAATTGTCTATCGATGACATACTATAACTTTTCTTTTAAATACTATACTGTGGCTTCGTGTCGAAAGGAGTCAGCTGAGGTGGTTCGGGCATCTCCATCATCAAGTTCGCAGACGACACCACGGTGATTGGTCTCATCAGCAACAACGATGAGACAGCCTACAGGGAAGAGGTACAGCACCTGGCCACATGGTGCGCCGAAAATAACCTGCTCCTGAACACCAGCAAAACCAAGGAGCTCATCGTGGACTTCAGGAAGGAGAAAAGAAGCAAGCATGCGCCCATCCACATCAATGGGATGGATGTTGAGCGTGTCTCCAGCTTCAAGTTCCTGGGGACCCACATCTCAGAAGACCTGTCTTGGACCACCAACACCTCCAGCCTTGTCAAGAAAGCTCACCAGCGCCTCTTCTTCTTGAGGACACTGAAGAAAAACCATCTGTCTTCAGCCATCCTGGTGAACTTTTACCGCTGTGTGATCGAGAGCATCCTAACCAACTGTGTCACAGTCTGGTATGGGAGCTGCTCTGTTGCGGAGCGCAAGGGACTGCAGCGGGTGGTGAAAACTGCCCAACGCATCACAGGAACTCCACTTCCGGCCGTTGAGGAAATCCAGAGGAAACGCTGTCTGCGTCGAGCTCGCAGCATTCTCAAGGACCTCCACCCACAAACCCATCTCCTCGTCATCTCCCCCCACTGACCAAAGACTTTACACCTGCACTCAAACACTTTTGAACTGTCTGCACTAAAAACTGAACATTGCACTAGTCTAGTAATGTTAGGCAGCTACTGTTTATTATTATTATGCACTATTTAACGTTCACTCAATCTGTATTACTTAACTTATCATATGCCCATTTGCCTTTTGTAAATTATGTTTATAGTTCCTGCTTATAGTCTACCTACATTTAATGCACAAATCAACCTGTATAACATGTACATATTACCGCAATCAATCTGTATATCCCGTACCTATATCACTAACCTATTATCTGTAAAATACTTATTATTATCTGTATATTGGTATTTACTGCTATTGCACTTCTGGTTGGATGCTAAACTGCATTTCGTTGCTCTGTACTTGTACATGTGTAATGACAATAAAGTTGAATCTAATCTAATCTAATTAGGATGCCTCCAGGACGCCTCCCTTTAGAGGTTTTCCAGGCACGTCCATCTGGTAGGAGGCCCCGGGGAAGACCCAGGACACGCTGGAGGGATTATATCTCACAGCTGGCCTGGGAACGCCTCGGGATCCCCCAGAATGAGCTGGTAGATGTTGCGGGTGGAAGCCTTGGCCGGCCTGCTGGACCTGCTGCCACCACGACCCGACCCCGGATAAGCGGTGGAAAATGGATGGATGGATGGATGGATACTGTGGCTTAATTATGACTTTTTACATTTTTACTTTCTTTTCAATTAATGATTATTTTTCCACATGATATACTTTGGCTTTTTATGACTGTTTCGACCTAGTATTCTGTCTTTTTCAAGACTTTCTTTGATATACAATGCTATGACTATTTAAATATTTTTTCCAGAAATACTTTATTATGACTTTTTTATGACTTTCTTCGACATAATATATTTGGGCTTTTTTACGTCCTATGGCTATCTTATGGTTTTTGATGACCTACTTTATTAAGCTTTTTTTTACATACTTACTTTTACTTTTTTATGTTTTTTAAGAATACTATATACTGGCTTTTTATGACATTGTTCAACCTAGTATAATATGACAGGATAAACTTTGGCTTTTTATGACTTTTCTTATGAAAACTATACTATGTCTTAATAATGATTTTTTTCAACATACAATACTAATACTTTATTTCAATATGATATTGACCTACTAATCTATGATTTATTTTGACCAACTATTTTTTCAACATACTATTCCATTTTTAAAAAAAATACTATACAAAGAGTTTTCAATTATTATTTTTTTTAATTGTCTTTATAAGAGACCAAATTACCTAATTCTGTGATATTGGGATCTGGCCTAGGATATCATCTAAATAACACATAACAGATGGAAGGATGAGCATTAGAAAGACAGCATTGCCTATTATGGTCTTGAAAGGTATTCAGTTTTCTCTGGAATCTGTCTTGACATGGTCTCGACTGCCTTTGGACATGGTCTAGACTCAGACTCGACTGGACCTGGTCTTGGACATGACTTGGACTTGATTAAGTTGGTCTTGACTACAGCCCTATCACACACACACAGACCTCTCCAAAAAGTATATTTTACAAACAGCTGGCACAAAGTGAGGTACCAACAGGACATTTTGTTTGTAATATGGTTGATAATTATTACAGTAATCACAATGATATGAGGAAATGTCGAGTTAATTAGCCATTGTAGAAACTACTTAATAAATAATTGAGTAAACAGCCAATACAACAGCAGTGTTACACATGTGAGAATGACAGAAATTATGTTCTGTAAATCAAAACTAATAAAGCTGATGCTGAGCACGTTACACTCGCAGAGAGTAATTTACCTTAATAAACCAAATTTAAGCAAAAGAAAATATATAAACAAAATGATGTATGATGTCTGTACAATAACTTGCATTATCACACAGAAAGGGAAACAAGCAACAGACTATCGATTTGTCATTTAACTGCAAGAAGTTTTCAAGCATTTCTTAAACTTTACAATCTGACATTAATTGTGAGTATTGTTTATTATTATTACTAATTAAGTGGTTCTTTCTCAAATCTTTCATGTTTTCCAAGCATCTTTCGGGTGAATTTGACCTTTGGGTAATTGTTCGCTCCAAACAGCCTAGTTGGCCGTGTGTTTGTTTGTATTTCCGTTCAGCGTCTGAATGATCTCATAAGTCACAAGAGACTTCAGGTCTCTCCATTGTTTTCCCCCAGCCTATCCTTATATGGCGTGTCCTCCACAAGTCTTTGAATAACAAGCAGGTCCATAAAGGACAGGGGCCGCCTTTCCTGCTGAGTTACACAGACAATAAATGATTTCCCGAAAATACAAATTAAAAACATGAATGTTTTCAGTGAAGAGTGGTGTACTGACAATAATACTATTCCCTATGGCTAACTACGCAGCCAATTTTTCACGATGGAATGATATCCTCAGAATTAATTTGTCACAGTGAATCTAAAAATATCATGACTGTGTTCAAGTAGCCAGCAGACCTAAAATACAGAGTAAATGTCCTTAGTTACCTTCCACCACTGCCAAAGCAACACTTAAAGTACTGTTCAGTGTGTGTATAGTTGTGTCTCAGGTGGACATGCAGCTGGTAAACATGACAGCAGATGCACATGTACAGTAATTTTTATTTAGAGGCAACAGCTCTTGCATATTACAACTGTTGGCTTTCATAAGGCAAAAGCAAGAATGAATCCACCAGCTAATTCACACAGAAAACAGAAAGCGTTTAGGGAGGGTGGGAACCCACAGGCATGCAGCGATGGCTCAGAATGCAATGTACAGCATTTTATATTTATATATATATTTATATAATATATACAAAACAACAGTGAGACCCAAACAAATGCCAGACATCTCATTCTACACAATTACAGAACAAACACAGACCAACTTCTTTTTTTTTTAATAAAAAAAAAATATTTTTGCTCTTTTCATTGTAAAAGTGCAACTCAATTAAAATAGAACCTGTTTCAAGGCCTTTTAATGTTGAAATAAAAATAGAATCTCCCAAGTTATCAAAATGGACCTATGAGAATATTGCATCTCTAGAATACCAACTCGTTGAAGTTCATGAGTCCTGTTGAACCGTGTCTAATTAGTAATTGAGATAAGATCACATTGCATTGACACATGATAAAAATGCAGGTCTGGACTTACTGTTGATGTTAAAAACAGTGAGTGGACAACAGTGTATCTGTAACAGCCGTAAACAAATACAGAGGTTTATTTTCAGTTTGAAGCAGTTGGCATTCACTTAAAAACAGACAAGACAAAGAAAAGGGTCCACACACTCATCATCACGACAATGTACCATTAATGAATGTAGAATACGACAAAGAAGCGCCATATAGGTTTGCATTGGACAGGGACACACCTATTAATCTCACTCAACATCGTCAAACAAATGGTTCTCCATATTGCTTAGTAACACATAGAAATTAATTTAGAAATGAATGAATCAAAGATATGTGCTATCTTTATCATGACAGCTAAACTGCCAATCATGGATATTTTTTAACATTTTTATTTCGATTTTCCTCAGTATAAGTACTATTTTTTTTATAGTTAATAGTCCCTTCATAGGCATTTCGAGCTGACAAAGAGGTCCTAGAGTGGCTATCTGAGTTGGTACATGCATCGGTAACCAGGCTAAAGTCAAAAGTGTGAAAGGGGGTCGGGGGTGAACGGGTTCAGGGCCGAGGGTTGGAGTGTCAGTGTACAGGCTCTAGTCGTCCTCTTCATCCTCCTCATCGCTGTCCTTCATGGAGATGCCCTGCATGCCTCCTTCCCTCACTGAAGCAGTGGCCTCCTCGATGGTCAGCCTGTTGCGCACCGTGTCGTACATCTTACTGTTCAGGGTGGAGTCGAGGACACCCTGCAGGCGGAAGTCCCGGTACTTTTTCTAAAACGGGACAGAGATACATAAGCAAAGCATGGACACAAGTACTTCTGGGTGAGTCATCATCATCATGACGGGTGTTTCCAGCCGTACCTTTGTGATCCTGATAAGGATTTTTAGCTGGTAGACATGGAGTTGCTGTTCCATGCGTTCAGTGAGCCAGGTCCCCAGCAGGTTCATGGTGGCAGTGTACCATTGCTGAAACACATAAACACAACACTCTCCAGCAAAACACACACCCACACACAAACTCAAGGTATCATAACGTAAAACTAACCTTTACGACACACATAAAGAACTACTACTAAACACATACAGAATATGACAATAGCATTCAAGCATCATCTAGTGTGCATTGAAGCATCACCTAAAATAGAACCTGCTAGCAGTTTTAAACCACGTGAGGCTACATTTAATTTACCCCATGTGAACAGTATGAACATCAGCTGGTCAAATTTTGTCAAGTCTCTATCTGACTTCACAAGACAGACTTTCCTGCTTTTCACGAGTCAGAATCGACAATTAATGCAAGTTAACAGGCGGCATTAATGTAGGAATGAAGTCATGTTCAAAATAAACTAATTGGTAAGAGTTACAAGCTACAGTTACGTGTGCTTGTTTCATTCTGTCATGCAATTCAAACTTAAGAAAAAAATAACTATGATGTCTAGACTATGATTTCCCTCTGTCTTTATCTAGTGCTTTTAAACCAAGCAAATTTGAAAATAAACGACTAAATAAGCAAAGATCAATTGTTTGGAAAATAATCATGCAGTAAATAAATTTAAATTCGGAGATCAATACCACTCTCATGTCTGTAAGCGTAGTACAAAGCTACAGCCAGCAGCCAGTTTCCTGGAGGAAACCACTTGCCGGCTTCTGTCACCTATAAACACACCTGTCTGTAAGATTTGTACAAACTTGAAGGAAGAAACTCCATGACGTTACTGCTCCGCCTCTATAATGTTGAATTTTAGTTTTTACTCTTTAGTTTTTGCACAAATTTAAAAAAAAACAAGTTATAAGTTTTATTAGTGAACTTTAGAGGTGCAGATTGTGTTACCATTGGACAGTTGGTCAGTTTCCAGTCTTTGCTGAGCTAACTGTCACCTGGTCCAAGCTTCATATTGAGCCGACAGACAGGACAGCGGTATATATCAATAAGCATATTTCCCAAAGGGTCAAAATATGTCTTGCTCATAGTAAGAAACTGATTGAGAAATCTATTTTCAGGGCCTTTACATATACAGTACTGTGCAAAAGTTTTAGGCAGGTGTGAGAAAATGCTGTAAACTAAGAATGCTTTCAAAAATAGAAGTGCTAACAGTTTAATGTTGTCAACACACACACACAGGCACACCATGAGTGTGACATCCACACACAAACCGTATATATAGCACTCTGAAGAGGGGAAAAGATCATTTTTACTCAGAGCACTAATGCTTTTTGCTACTTGAAGAAAATTATGAAACCGAGGACATAAATAAAGCATAAAGCATTGACAGAGCTATCTGTCTTTTATAAAGAAATGTTCCACATGTCAATATTTTGTAAACGCTGCATGGCCCATAAATTATTGAAGGCAATTACTTAGCCTTTATTTATAATTTATTCAAGTAAAAACGCAAAGCTGCATTTAAATACCTTACACTGAAGATGGAAAACTACTACTGTATGGGGAATTGAAATTATAGTTTTGACACGCGTTCATTAGCAAAAGAAAAATAGAATGAGTGAGTAAATGGTTAGCAGGCAAGGCGCAGCGGTGCTTTTTTCTTGTACCTTTTCTCTACATTACTTTGGGTGGCAGTTTTCCAGACTGTTCAAGGTTTAAAGTTACAAGAGAACAGCACACAAGTCTAATAGCAACAGTTGTCACACCTCCAATTTCAAGATAAAGAAGTCAACTTTAAACATGTGAGTATAGGCAGGAGCACAGAAAAGGGTTTCTTTGGCCCGAATTAGAAGTAGGAGGTTTTCATTTGTTTGGTTGTTGAGGTTTAGTTTTGAGTCGAGGTTTTCTTAGATGAAGTTTAGGTGAAATGTTGAAAGGTTTGAACTTGAGGCCGGATATGCAGATGCCTGTCCACTTCACAGTCGAGTTGAGCGTGCAGTGCATGCAGACCTCGCAGGTGGGTGGGTGGCAGAGTACGTGCTAAGGAAGACTGCTCTATGTGCAAATGAGGAAGAACTCTGAGAAGGAGGGTCATGCTAGAAGATGTACACAGGAAGATTATTTGACTCTAAAATCATGCCAACCAACATAATGTGATAAAACAACGCAACGCAACACTAGAGATAAGTGCCACTTTTTTTTTTTTTTTTAAATAGAGGAGGCAGCAGGAATGGTGTTAATCAGAAAAGAGGAGATAAAAATCTTGAAATTAATTAGTGAAAGAAAGAGAGATAAAGTAGAGCCTATGCAACATCAAGGAACTGATTTTCACATGCATGCAAATGGGTGGATGGAAATGCATTCAGATGAAATAGAAAAACATAGACATCCTTGAACTAAAATTATAGTTTAAAATGCTGAAACTGAAACATTCACAGCTTGAGAAATCTAACATGACATAAGTGAGTAGGATTTTGGTGCACTTTGGGGCCACACAGAGGACACGAAGGGGAAAACTCCACACAAGAAGAACTGACACACAGACGGAGACAGGGGAGCTAGTGTGGACCTCAAAGACAAAAGCAGACCCACTTCACAACAGCGTCACTGCTCACTCCAAAACAAACAGAAAATAATTTATATTTATCTGGCACAAGACTCCTGCTTCTACAGCCAAACACAAAAAAAAATACATGACAAAGGGAGACTTCTGAGTATCTCTCAGACATAAAAACGTCACGTCACTACCTCACAGAACTGAGAATCAGTCAAACACATAAAGCCGTGACACACCTGTAGAGACACAGGTCTGTACAAATAGTTTCTGAATGACATGAAACACACACACATCACAGCATTATGTGTCGTTTGAATCACACATGGAGGAGACATTATTGTCAATGTATCCCGTTAGGATTATGTTTTTGTAAGACAGTGCTCTCTCCACCCCCTAACACACTGGTTCCCAACCCTTTACAGTCATATTGTGCTTACTCATAAACCCCCATAACGCAGGCCGTGTATTCCTATTAACTGTGAGCTGTTGCATCAGGAAGAGCAGTACATTCTCCCAGAGCTTGAATTTAGCAATATTAGGTATTTTCTGCTTGATAAATCACATTTTCACGCAATAATTGTTTATCAAAATAGTTGCCAATCATTTTTCTGTCATTCGACAAATCAATTAATCAGCTCAGGAGATAGACACTTTAGAAATATGACACCTTCCCTGTGAGTCGCTCCTCATTAACTGCAGACAGTAATGATGGGAGAAGTTGTTGTTTGTTATGACCCTTTGCTATTTATGAGTCATCTAGCAAACGTGGATCATCATAAGCAATCAATACATTATTTGTATGTTAATAATGAGGACAAATATGTGTTGTATTATATATTATGTTATTCATAACATAGATTGTTTCCTTCTTTTAAATTAAACAGTATGGGTCTTCACGTCTGTCACTTAGTAGTGGGTTTCTCTCCCGTTTAATCAGAATGATTAATAGGTAAGGTATTAATAGGTATTAATGTTTTTATAACGTTATGCTCATGTAAGTTCAGATACTGCAAACATACAATGAAACGAGTGAGTGTAAAACAAACTCGTTACTAGTTCGAGCAGATAGTGTTGACTTTATATTCAAATTGGTGCAACGGGGTGCTGAAAGCATTTCACAAGAGAAAAGCTCAAATCTTGGAAGAAACGATACATTTACATTATTTTGTTTTCCTATCCTGTAAATCATGCCATGACCCTTCAGATGTATTTTACGGCCACATAGTAGGGCCTTAATCCCCAGGCTAGTAACTACAGACCAAGGGTATACGACATGTCCGCCTCAGAGTTTGACATCATTATGTCACCCTGGCCCATCCAGCAGTGCAACCTGCACCCAGCATACACAGTGCACAGAAATGTGCATGGGTGCTGTGGACTGAGACCAAGAGGGCTGAGTGTCATTTACTGAGGGGGCTGACATGCTTTAAGTGGGATGTATCTGAAAGCAATGGTGAGCTAAAAAAATATATATAAGTTGGTGTGTTGGTATGAGATCACTATCGGATAGTTTTGTCCTTTCCAGAGAGCACTGTTTTAGATAATCCTTTTTTGAGGATGCTTTTATGGACTCTTTGTTTTTTTTAATACACAAAAGCCCAAAAGCACTGTGCCAATGCACACCATAATGCAGAGGGCAGCAGCTAAGGTTAAGAGGGACAGAAAGTAAGAATGAAAGAGAAAAGTCAAGAGGGGTAGAAGATCAGAAAAGCCTTGTCTGCCAGGCTGAAATACATTTCCTGCTCTCAAAATGGGACTTATCCCCCTCTGCCCTGTTGTTTTGCCACATTTTGGAAGGCCCCTCCCTTTTTGTTAGGAGGAGACGGCATCTTACTTACATCAAATAACCTTTCTATATACACCTCCTCATTGACCTTATCACGAAGTATATCCTGAGAATGGCGCACAAAGGTCACGTAGCCATCGGCCACGTCCATCCCAGGTTTCTGTAAAACAGAAACAGAACAGGGTCGGGCCTCAGGAGAGGAATACGCAAACACTGGCCAATGACTGAAATCCCAAAAGGCAGAAAAGAAACATTGTTGATGATTAAAACAAAAAGTAGCTTGTTCAATTGTAAGTAAACACAGGGTAGCTCTCGAGCACACAGGGAGGTAGGGTGTAATTGCACTTACAGGTACATCCACATATTTAGAGGCAGCTTTCACCTGAAATCAAAACAAAATTGGCAAACACAGGTTGAGAGTTTGTTTTTTTATTTTTCAATTCTAGTGCAGATATAGTACATATAAACTTCTATAAACCTCTTGGAGTAAAATATGGTCTAAAATTGAAAAAAAATGAAGACAGGAACTGTCTCATCAAAGAAAACGTGCAGAAGAGTAGAACATCTGAGGAAGCTTTCAATGCCAGCTTTAGAAACTACTCGCTGGACACATTTCTATAAATGTTCAATAACCAGCCCTAAATATAACTAAATCAGCCCATTAAGGTCAATGAGGCAACACAGGGCTGAATAAAGAGAAGCTTCATCTCACCGTGAATGAGAGGAATGAAGAGAACAGGGTGCCTTCATCATATCTGGAAATCTTTGCCAACACACTCTCCAGAATGACGACAAACTGAGAAATAACAAGTTTCATTCAACAATTTAAGGCATACAGAACATCCATGCGAACACTCCTATAATAGTTTGGATGTTATGCATGCTCGCCATGTTAACATTTAGCATTTGATAATAAGCAACACAAAGACCAGCTGAGGGTGATGAGAATATCAGGAGTTTTGCTGGTTTTTAGTCATAAACAAAGTGATGTGTGTAGCAAATTTCATAGAACTTTAAATGAAAGTCAAAGTTATTCCTCATCTGGAAATCTTTAATGTCTTCCCACAATTTAGTGATATTGTAGATATTGAGAAATTTCACAGAATAAGTATAAAATTAGATCTAATGTTGGCGCAGGATGAAAATTCAGGGGGTCACCGCCGTCATTAGGATTCCTCCGGGGATCATGACAACCATAATGGGTTGTCATGAGAATTCATTAAATAACGGACTGAACCGCAGTCAGACTTCTAACTATCCTAACTTATACTAACAAATGATATAATACACAATAGATCTATTTTCACAGTTGCTATACAGTCGTACCTTTGCAACCAGAAGCTGGATCATGTCTTTCACACTCTCCTCAATCAGTTCATCTATTTGGGTGTGGTACTGTTTCTGCGAAGATAGGTTTCAACAACACATCAGTGACAAATACTAACTACACAAACTAATTGTTATTTATTAACATGCAGTCTGTGTCCCATGTGCAGTTTTTACCTCTTGGCCCATCTCCATTGCGCACAATTTAGCTGATTGGTCCTTGGCATCCACCATCACGTTGAACATGGTGCATAGTGTTGGAGAAATGCGGAAATCTGTGGACTTGCTGCTTTTTGTCAGCTTGGACTCAAATGCCATCCTCGTGCTGCAACGCAAGTGAAATATTTACACCCACTATATTATTAATTATTCAGTAAGGAACTCATTCTTAGTATTTCTATGTCTGTAAATCCCTCTATTTCTCATGCAGGGACACACAAACGCACCGCTTGACGCAGTTCTCGATCATGTTGCTTGACATGAGCTGGATGCGACTCTCGAGGTGTTTGGCGAACTCCTCCTCAGGCCAATGAAGGTCCCTGATGAAAGTCTGGAGGGCGTCCAGCTTCCAGAAGAGGTCCTCCGACGTTCCGGAGCCATTACTACCATCGACCCAAACACACACACACACACACACACACACACACAGGTCAGAGGGCAAACGTCATCCTGCTGGAAAGGGGATGCGGGTGGGGTTGCGGTGGCAGGTGCAGAGGAGGATGCTGTTCCTCCACACCGTAACAGTGTCAAACTAGACTCCGACCATATACTGACTGGTTTGTCGAAATATCTGCCTGAATACAGGTGTTTGTGGACAGTCAGTGTATGGGGGAAAAGGAGTGGGCAGGGTTTACTGTAACAACTCAATAACCATGCTGTAGAGTGTGATCATTGACTGGGATGTGAAGTGGCCACATGCAGGTAAAGTCACTGCAGATACAGCTGCTAATCACACTGTGTCAGGACAAAGGAGATGGGAATGGAAAAGTGAGGGAGGGCATGTGCAAATGGCATTCATAGGCCAAGTCATTTTCAACCACAATACTAATTCTCCAAATTGATTCTCTTTTATCACAGGCCCTCTCTCAACATCCACGTCCCCAGGCTGGTGGGGCACCTGGAAGAATTACTAAACAAACCATGCAGACCTTTTAGGGCCTCCTGAGTAGAACTCATTGGGAAAGAGCTGCCGGAAAGATGTGGAGTAGGGAGGGAAGGAGATAAAGCGGAGAGGTCGAGGTCTGAACACCAGTCGCCTAGTCTCTCCGCACTATCATCTCCAATCCAACCCATTTTCTTCCCTCCCAATCAGACTACTGGCAGGTGGTCAAGGTCAGGGATGAGTCTACGGCCATTTACAATCTACAGCGCGCTAAGAATCACTAAAGCAAATGTCTGTGGACAACCACTCTGGGGAGATACATGTGTATAACTGAGAACTTGACTTGTGAATGTGTGTGTATAATATACATTATTTTGTTGTGTGTTTGTTTTGGCCTGTATCTCCACACCTCAGCTCAACAACATGCATGTTGAGAGAAATGAGAGTGTTTCTCATTTTAGGAAGCAGAACCCCATCTACTCTAACACCTCAGAGTGCCCTTGGCATGAACATGGACGTCATGGAGTATTTCAATGAGAGTAAACCTCCAGGAATTGATTGATTGATCTCCAGTAAGAGTCATACAGAAGAAATGTGTCTTTACTTGAAACATTTATTTTTTTATTTTGAATGATCTTTGGCTGAGGGCATCTTCATACCAAGGCAGTCTCTGCTTACTTCATGTTTCTAAAGCAAACTAGTTGAATACACACTCAGAGTCATATATTGCAGCCATCCATGACGGGGTAGAAAAGCTAGGCATTTGTGGAAGGTTAACTGATAGTCCTGCTACTGGCACTGGCAGATTTGGTACTTTGGGAATTTGGAGGTTCACATTTGGTAGATTCACATTGGGCAGATTACTTGTTAAACTCCTGCAGAAAAGACAGACAAAAAGAAAAAAAGAATCCATAACAGTGGAGCTGCAAAAAGCCATGTAACACTCATCATAAAAGTAACGTAAAATCTGAAATTAGGTAAAGACATACAGTGGCACACATAAACAAGACCAACAGTAATTGTCAAAGACGTACATTATACAAAGACCTTCAGTAGTAAAGAGGTCACAAACACTGTATTAAATGTAGCGAGAAGGAGAAGCAACTTAATAATGAAAAGAATAAACACAAATAAAAGCAATACCTTAATAAATCTTAAATATAATACAATTTGTAAATGATAATAATAATAATAAAACAAAAGTGCGAACACCACAACTAATAAATTATAACAGCAACATAACAGACTGGAGGCCTTTTTGTTTCTGGCAACATGTCAAAGCACACATTATGAAGGTTAGTTCACAAAACAAAACAACAGGGATATTAGGTGTTGCCCTGACCCGAATGTGTCGGAGAGAAATTGGTATGGACACATACATTAGTCAAAGACTATTTTCAGAATAAATAACCCATTTCTTTCAGAGGGAAAATAGGTTATCAGCCCACTCCTGGCTCACTCAGTGAACATACAGGAAGCCTGGGTGAACATTACAGCTGCTCTCCCAGATTCGTCAGCCTCCACACAGTCTCACATCTGAATATAAAAGCCTTCCATCTCCAACCATCCTACAGCCTCGCTATAAAGACGGCAGCTCCTTACTTTACAGGCTCCCAGGACTCTCGCTCAAAGCCCTTGTGAATTGACTGTGCTATGGAGGACTCCATCAGATCCACATATCTAACCACCAGAGGAGCATACAGATCCTGAAGGTGTTTGTGGAACTTTCCATTGCACAGATGATCTGCGTTGAAAAAAGAGAAAAAAGAGGCAGGGACAGAAGAGCATTAGTCTCTTTGTTTAAACATAAAAATAACCTAAGTGTCTAAAATAACTTGGGAGCTTACAGTCGTTTCGGAGGAAGTCATTGAGAAGCTGGAAGAGGGGGAAGCTGTCCCAGCTCTCAGGTGACTGGATCTCAAGAGCGGCATCCATGTCGATGGCGTAGAGGGCCAGGAAGTTCTCTGCATGCTCCACCATGAGGTCTGTCCACCATGCAAAAGCCTACAGACACAGCAGGAGGGAGGAAAACCAGGTGAACAAAGAGCTCCAGTTAAGACATGTAAGCACGCAACAAAGAAGGACAAGGACAAAGGGAATAATACACACAACTGGAGCTCATTGGTTCTTAAAAGCAAATACCTCGAGAGTTCTGGATGCTTTATGGTAATCCATCTCAAAGGAATAGAATAGTGGGAAATATGCTCATTTGTATTCTTGCCGGAAGTTAGATAAGAAGATTGCCCTCTTTCATGTTTGTCCCATTATGAAGCTATAACCAGCAGTTCGTTAGCAGGAAACGAGCAACCTGGCTCTGACTATAGTTAAAAAAACATAACAATCCGACCAGCACCTTTGAAGCTCATTAATAAAACGTTATATCTGTTTTGTTTGATCCATTAAAATCAAAGTGTATAAATAATACATTGTGGTTTTACGAGGGGTGACTTCCTGGAGTCACCACAGTCTACAACATAGTGGTGCATACAATTCAACAAACAACATATCACTTCTTAATTTGTGATCTGCAAGGTGGATTTTGTTCCACTTTTGGACACAGGCCGGCTCGTGGTTTCCCCTTGCTTCCTTGCTTTATGCTAAGCAAACCAGGTGCTGGCTATGGCTTCATACAAAACTAATAGTTATAACATTGGATCTTCTTATCTAACTCACTCTGATGAATAATGAGTAACTGCCTTGTGCTGTATGTGGACTCCTTTCAAATACAGTTTTCACAGAGAGGAAAGGCTACACCTGTCTGAATTATTTGTGTATTGTGTGTGTTTTTCCAATTGCATTCTCTGAGATTAATAGTTCTTATTGATAAGGATTTAAAGGTGGGATTAATCGTTCATTTGTGTAGCAAAATAATCACACAGTAGGATTGCATTTCCGTACCTTGTTATATTCATGACAGCATCTATAGATATTAGGGAAAGGTGCTTTTCTCATGCAAATGTGGAGCTCCATGCATGCCTTTCTCTCAAGCTAAGAGATGAGGGGTTCCACCATTCACATCACTGACAAACCCATAGCTCCATCCTAGATGTGAATGTGACTCATGCACATCTTCTAGTAGGCACACCAAAGACTGCAGCACACAGCATCTCTTGAGTTGGAGTGCATCCGTTCCAATTAGTGAAATAAGTCTGAGACTCAGCTGACCGTTTTCTAGCAGTCAGGATTTGCTCTCCCTAGTACGGTGGTTGCTTTGCTGGCAGTCTTGGCTTGGCTTATTTGCTTATCATTCAAACTAACATGTTGCCAAGTTCAATAAAGTAAGCTTGATCTTTGCAAATTATGCTGCATGCTTTATTTTTACAATGTGTCTGTTATTTTCCCGTCTGGCTTCACCGTCACAATTGCAGTCAAACCCTGACTTACCTGCCTACTTACCTGCCCACTCCCAACATTTTAAAATGCTTGACAGCTCTAGAAACAGGCAGCAAACAAAGCTCTTCTCCATCGCATTCAAGGAGAGATACTCTTATTGCGGACCGGGGGGGAATTAAATGGGAAGACGGGAAAAGTTTCCGATAGATGACGGGGACGGGGACGGGGACAGGGACGGGAATGCTCAAAAGTCGCCAAGCAGAGAGGCGTCCAACCTTTGTCAGAGGTTGAGGGACCATACAGGGCCCTGAAAGCTTTAGGGCAGACCAGTGTTCAGCCAGACAGACTTTAGCACTGTAACAATGCAACCGTGTCAAGGGAACAATCCTGAGGGAGTGTACTGATGCTGAGGGGTTAAGGAGACGTGGCATCATCTACTGGACATGCACAAAGCATTATGGGAATTTCTCATTCAACTTTACTACATACCTCTTTTCCCTGCTTGGACAGTCACCAATCATATGACAGTGAGAACACAGGAAGATGTACAGAACAATAAAGTAGTTTTGAGGCATTTCTCTTCAAAGGGTTTTATACTAAGAAGACAGCAGAGAGGGATGGAGGAGGAGAAGCTGGGGAAGTAATGCTTGAACAAGGGCGGACTGTGAAATTAATCGCTGGATGGAGGGGAAACAAATGTTCATGGTGGATCAAACTTCAAAAAGTTCACATGGAGCATACTTTGGGAAATTTACTGGTTTAGCATGCTGGAAGATAAAGGAAACCTCTTTATGGCCCGATGAACATGCTTTATGATCACAATTATGTTGTGCAATCTACAGTGCCTTTTATTTTTAAAACATGTTTTCTCTCACTTCTATGCCTGAAAACCCACCCATTGCTACAGTATCTATGACATCATTCTCTGTCTAGGGAGGTGCCTCTTGCCATAATGGCGCACATGCCATACAGGGGGGTCGTGATGGGGACTGAAGAGGAAAAAGAAATTAAAATACTGTACCGATTGATCTCCAGAACTTGTGACTGCCGCCTGTCAAGCATATTCAGAGAGATACAATAAATCTGCTTTATCTGGATACTCTAAGATCACATCGGATCACCTTCAGATCTACACATCTACACATGCTCATCATGCTTTCCTACCTGCTCAATGATTACAGAAGCAAACAGAATAAATAAATAAACTAGTATCATTGGTGGCAATGCTACTTTATACTTGTACTTTACTTGTTGCTCCATTACATTTATCTGACTGCTTTACCTACTAGTTCATTTTCAGAACAGAATTTAACAAAAATAAAAACAAATGATGAACCTATAAAATATGAGGCATTGTTATTGTTATGTATTAAACTGGTGCGTTGCAATCTTTTTTACTTGTAACCCGTTAAAAAAACAAATTTCGATGTGATTGAACTTCCCCTCCAAACTTCTCAGGTGGTTTCAACTGTATAACGGTTGAAAGTAAAATGTTCCAATATTTAACAAAATTAAACCAAAAATGAAATCAACATAATTGAAATTTGAGAAGCATTTCATTGTATTTTCTTCATTCATTAATAATAACAATCAAATAATGTAATCTTGATATATCCCAATCAATCCCATCAATCTCACTTTTGATACTTCAAAATCAGTATCTTTAGCTGATAATACTTCTGTACTTCAACTTAACTGTGATTTTGAAAGCAGGACTTCTACAGGTGGTGTGTTACTACATTATTAAATAGGTAATTGTACTTTCATATTTTAGCATTGGGTATTTTCTGCCAAAAGGAGTTTTTATTATTAAATATTAAGATAACGCAGATATTGTGAGTAATATGTATTGTCCTGTATTTCTGTTTACCTTCCCGCCTTCTGTTTATACTGGACTACTTCTAAAATATTACCATTTTGAATGCTTACGTAACATTGAAACACAGAGTTATGATCTGAAGAATTGCACACATGATATAATTTTATGCCTCATTTACAGTCTCTCCTCAAACACGACGCTTTGATTCCATGTAGCCACGGTCTGTTGAATACCAATTAGAGCTCTCCTAAATTAAATTCATCTTTGTTACCCATGGATGAAAGCAGCTTTATTTATAGCGGGCTGATAATAAGACTAACTCTCCTGTTGAGGGGCGGAGTGAGATAAGAGTGAGAGTATAGAGGGAAAGTGTTTTGAGGAGGAGAGGGTTCTCACTCACCTCCGCATGGTGTTCCTGGTTCTGCTGGAGGACCTCTATGACTAACTCCGCCAGGCGAATTGTTTCCTCCAGCTTTTTGGCAGGCGTGACTAAGCGGCCTACGTTCTCTGAGACAAAAGGATGAGGATGAGGGATGAGTGGTTAGTTAAGCACAGAGAAGGATTCCAGCGGGATTTTTATGACTACTGAGAAGATTTTTCCTGTTTATATTTTAACTGTGCCTACACTGTGATGTTAATCTACCATACCCTCATTATAAGTCAAATGTGTACTTATTTAGATGCATTTTGGGCTGCATGACATAGGGCAAGATAACTTGTGTGAAGGATAATTAGACTTATGTTGGAAGAGAATCAGGCACGAGAATAGTGGCGTTGAGATGAAGGTGCAATGGGGCATCGGAGACATGCATAGTGTGAAGTGGTACTGAATAATCCATCTGCATAAGGAGCTGTCGCATGGCAAACAAAACACTCAATGAGTGCACACTGTAAAAATTATTCATTAATTCTGTTGAACAGTTTCAATTCCTATCCAAAAAATATATATCAATCCAAACAGAATCAAGCGTCATACTTACTAAAAGTAACAATAATGTCATGAATATATGTGCAGACATTTTTATAAAAATAAACTATATGTATACAAATGTATTCAAATTACATTTATAGCCATTTGTATGTAATTTAAAGACTTAATGACAATTATGTTTTTGTTTTTATAATGCATTTCCAAATTATATTGAATTTCATCTTTTAATCTCTGTAACAAAATACTTTCTTAAAGCAGGTCATAGATTTTGATTGTAAATACGCTACTTTAACCCAAAACCCAGACAAAATGCATGATATGTTTCATTAGATGCTTTAAGATTGTTTAAATGGTATAAGTCTGCTATTATCTCATAAATAATAAACTAGTAACCAATCATTTGAATGACGTTCAGGTGTGTTTTAATGAATATTTTTTAAAGTGTGATGGTGTTGGGTTTGTGATCAAGTTTGGCGCACTAAAAATGGCTTCGGCACTCTTTCACTTGTCAACATTGGTCTACAATTTGCAAAAGCTCCAAATCACTTGCTTGTACCTCTGCTGACAGAATGATCTGGTAAGACAGTTAGACGTCATGAAATGGGATTATTCAAACAGCACGACTACGTGGAATGATTTGTGTATAACTGGAACATGGAACTGAATGCAAATCAAAAGCACATGTATACATAGCTCTACATACAACAGTTGTGGTCTTTACACTGCAGTTCTGGGGGTCTGTTGTTGCTTTCACTTTTATTTTAGTAAGGAGTATTATTGTATAATAACATTTTTTTTCAGATATTTCTACTCAAGACAAATGGAAACATGTATCTATTTTGGAGACCTGGCTGTAAAATACATTTTAAAAAGGTCAAATCTGCCACTTAAAATCATCATGGGAAATCTGAGGTATTTTAAGATAATACTCCAGACATTGTCTTTATAGGGACATTTAATCAACACTAATGGATGGACCACATGGTATTACAGTAAATATATATTGTGTGGTCGTTATGCCCTGTGAAGGGCAGCAGTGGGAGCAGCTCTGAAAATGGTTGTATTGTATTTTGTCTAGAAGAAAAGCAGAGTGGACCTTTGTGGCTTAACAGCACCGTGAACGTATTTTAATCAGAAGATATACAGTATGTGATATGTCTATTATGGCACTGCTCAAACACCAATATACAATATGTATAACTACTATGGGATATTAAAGAGCCATTTCACCAATATTACAATAAGTCTAAAACAAACAATAAACAAAGCTATTTAAAACAAATCCTTGGTTTATTTAGCCATGCAAATGTTTTTGGATTGTGACAAAAGTCAGAAATCTGAAACCAGCGACAAATAGTTTGTCCATTGAATTAAGTTTTGCTGTCTTCTAATTGGAATTGTTTTAAAAAGGGTGGTGTTGTGGGTTTTTATCTTTTGTTTTTATGATTTTTTATTATGTTATATGTAATCTTGTTTAATCACATTTCTCCTTGGAGACAATAAAGATAAGATGCAGTTTAAGTGTAGGTCACATAAAAACACAACTATTTGCAAGACTGTATACCAGGAAAGTAAGACATAGTTTGCTTTTTTGAATATGGTTAACTTGACCCTTTAAGTATGGGTTTTAATGACATGTATTTGTATCTAAAATGTTATTTAAATGTATGATTATTAGCTTTATCATCTTGAAATGTTTGGTAATAAGTGTTGCAGTTAATGATGAGGATAAAAATAAAATGTTGCTCATGTCCCTATTTTACATATGTGATTTGTTCTTTTTTGAAAGATATTGTATTACTCTATAATTCTTTATGTAAAAATGTCAGTTAAATATATTTTCCAGTCACATACAACCCCAAAACCACATAACTGTTCTGTGAACACAACATTCCACTAAAACTGAATTAAATGGTAATAACACTTCTCGGACAAACTAGTTTTGAGCCACATCTGAAATTATATAAAGTAATACAATCTCCAAGTATTTATTTTATAAAACGATGCTTTAAACATGCCAAGACATTTGAGAACTTGAATGAGCGTGTATATTTCAAGGGTGTTTAATGTGCTATATGGAGATGTGCTACAGGTAAATTCGGTGCATACATGCATATGTTCTGTTTCTATTGACAAAAGACGTGTGTGTGGAGGGGTGAGGTGTGTGCACTGTGGCTAAACCACAAGCTAAATATGGGTTCACCTGGATCCTTTTGATCCTTTTGACCTTTCTCAACTTCAGGGGGACAAAGGGAGAGAAAAGATAAAGAGGAGATATTTAGAATTAGCACGGTTTTAGGGTTATTTTCACGATACAGGGTGGTGTGGGGGGGGGGGGGGGGGGGTTGTTATTCATCACCATGTGACCCTTTCAAAGAATCTGCTGGGATGATTTCAGCTCCAGGGAGTGAGGTTTCTGGGCAACAGACAAACGTCACAAACATACAATAAAGAACAGAAACACTGAAATATTAGCCTGTGGAAAATTGGAAATTAAAAAAGTGATAAGATGTTTGTTAACAAACAGACAAAGGCTCAGACTATTGTAAACAGGTAAGACACACAAACAGCTGCCGACTTCATAGACGGGACAAACTGAGTGAATATAATACACAAACAGAAGCTGTCTTGTCATCCCCATACAATAGATGATGCTCCTTCTCTATCTGTGGTGTCACGGTGAAAGAAAAGCCTACCTGTTTGGCACAGCACACCATTGACACAGACCAAATGACTGGAGGAGATAACAATGTAAGCAATGTAAAAATGCATTCAATTCAAAGGAATCGGCATCCAACCAAAAGAAAGAAGCTTACAGACCAGACTGCTCATTCATGTCCATCACAAACAGATGGTACTACTAAGAAAGGACCCCGACTGATTCAGTGTGGTACTGCTCAGATCTCTTAACTGGTGCGCTCCCCACTCACTCTCACAGACAAAAGGCACAGATAAAAACAAGCATGGCAAGAGCAACAACTCTGAAGGAAGAGAAGAGGCAGAGGGGGGATGAGGTGACAGAGTGCTTAAATAAGGAGGAGAGAGACTGGGGAGAGGATGATGAAGGTACTCACGGATGGTTAAATCCATCACTTGAGACGCCAAGCAGAAGACAGGGTGCTCATACATTTCCCTCTTTTTTCCTATAAAAAAGGATCGGGGCATGCAAGAGGCTGGGGTCAGAGGTGGGAAGGCAAGAGGTCAGAGGCTAATGGGAAGAGGGTTGTCCAGGTGAAAACGAAATTCTGTTGGCCAGGAGGCAAAGTCAAATGTTTGGTTTATTTTGAAACCGGCGCCTCACAAGGACAGTGGAAAATAAATTCACATAGCATGGCAAGATAGTAAGGTTTAAGTCCTTAGTATCTTTAGCACCCTGGGGGATTTCTTTCAAGGCATAAACAACATCAGAGTTTCCTATGAAAAATGTGCAAAATGCATGTCAATGCATTTAATGCGTATACTGGAAGCAAAAGACACAGCAAGAGAGAATAAGACATTATAAAATGTCTTGCATTGATATAATTTGGGATATGTAATCCATGCCAGTAAAGAAAGGCTGTGTTGTTATGTCTCAAAGCACATGCAGGTGGCTGATGCTGGTTTGTAGGTGTTCAATCCCAGCATTCCTTTGGTTAAAAGCCACTTATCACATCGTCAAGAGGTCGAATAAAGTGATAACTGTGGTAAAGCCCACAACTGTGAGGGAGGAGAAAAAAGCAGGAGCAGAGAGAGCAGGGAGGGAGAGGAAGAGTGTGGTCTTCAGCAAGAACATAAGATAGAGGTGAAAGGAGAGCTGCTGGTATTTCAAGGCACGGAATAAGGGGGTGTGGGCAGAGTCAAATCAGAGAGGTAAGAGCTACAGTAAGATAGTGGGAGAGCGGGAGTGTGCATCGACTGGGAGCTGGGAGTCAGAGAGGACATTCAGTTAAGCTGAACTCACGGTCCAATCATCAAATGTCAGAGGCCAGGAAACTACACAGCTTGAATAGTCAAGGCACAGTGAGAGATCAGCACATCAACAGATTTCAGGGCTTTGGATTTGAATGCATTTTTACTCACACACCTCTACACAAAAGCCAACTTGACCTACAGAACAGCACAGAGCTAAAGCAGGCCTGAAACAAAGGAGAGAGTTATTGGACTGAGAGACAGAAAGTGACCGACAAACTGTCACAAATAATTTGGGATGCGACAAATCATTTGGGATATGGACACAAATATACCATATACCAAGTGAATTCACCACGTGTAAATAAATAAATAACAGTGACAAGTACAATCTCATACTGGAGTAATAAAGAGGACGTCTGAGAACATACATTCATTGTTAAAAAGAAAAAGAAAAATGTCCTATCTTATTCCACAGACAACCACTGGCTGAGCATTTCAATCTGAAAGCATACATGGTTAAATGACTGCATAACATACACTTACATGTATACAATTTTTCATCATTATATAATTAACCCATTTACTCCAGCAGTCATTTTTGCGTGTTTCTGGTTACCTTCAATTGTAGCATATTCTTTAATCCGCTCGTAGTTCAGCTGAGCGGCCTGCTCCAAACATTTGCGGATCACTCCTTTAACTTCTTCTGGTGGAACTGGGGTCACAATGTCCTTCATCAGGACCTGCAGGCCACATTAAAGAGGAGTTATGTAACCTGTTTTATTAAATTACAGAGTTGTTGTCTCATGGAGTATAAAATGCTTTTTATATATATTTACAAACCCTCTCCAGCAAAGATAAAGTTGCCTTCAGTGCTCCCTCCGGACGACCGAAGGGGAAACAATATCTACAAAAGAAGATGTAGGCAGAAAATGAAATTAAAGTTGAAACCGACGGACATACTGTTTTGGGACTTTTGTGGTAAAGTGCTGTTTGAGAGTCGGCAGTCACCTGAAATTTACAATCTGGTTTTCCAATATCACACGCAACCTCTCCTTGATGTCCTCAAAGCGCTCCTTCTCGTCCACTTTCACTGTGCTCAGCCCGTCTGGCCTACGAGGATCACACCCACACACTTTAAGCCAGCTGTGAGCCTGAAGAGGTTCAAGTTATGCAACCTCTCATCTGAGTCCCACGGGAGCAATAACCAAAAATGTAAATAAAAACACTGGTGGAAAGCCTTGCGTATTTTTTTAGTTCCCCTTTTGTTACATATACAAATATAATTCAATGTCTCACCTTGTTTGCCCTTGCAAGAGTGGTATTTTGGAATCCTTTCGCTTTCTAAACTTGAATATGCGTGCTTGTTTAGAGGCAGTGCGAGGATCTGGGCTTTGGGAGGTCTTTGGGGAGAGTAGGGTCTCATAGCCCAGCGGACCCCAGTAATTGCTGCCCTCTCTGACTTTAACGTACGCATGGGAGGATGAATAATATGGACAGTAAGAGACTATGGCAACAAAGGATAGAGAGAAAATAAAACAAAGAAAAATGGTAGAAAACAAGGAAATATGTAGATATACAATTGATTAACAACCAAACATGTAACACAAAAAGCTACAAAAGGTTTACATCAAATTAAACAAACATAAATATGGCAAAATTAAATAGATGGAAGACAAAAAATGCAGAACATGCCATGAAGCTGCCTTCTCTATTCTGTTCTTGTCCAGTGGGAATTAGTGCATCCACCTACACTGTATGAGCTATCAGTTTGCCTAAAGGAATACAATCTATATTATCATCTTAATGTGCTTTCAAATCCTGTTCAGCAACGTATTTTACAAAGCACAAACGAGTTAAAAGAAGGGATTAGGGCACACCTGTTCCCATGGACATGGGATGCACAAAAAGCGAAGCTGTAGTGAAGAAGAGTGGGGTCAATAATAGCCCCACTTTCTGCTCTTTCCAGCAGATCACGCAAGTAACACAGATGTCTGTGACAACCTCGAACTCCGTTCCTGGCACAGTACTCATCCAAGACAAACACCTGGCCCGGGCTAAACCATCCCTGCACAACACAAACACAAGATGGGGATTACATTGCTGCATATCAGCTAACAAACAAAAGCCCACTGCTATAAATGCACTTATGTGGCGATGTTGTGGGCATGGGGAGTCACTCACCAAGCAGCAGAAGGTGTCATTGAGCCTGTGGTCCAATGTGAGTCGCTGCACCATCTCAAAAAGCGAGGCGTGGTCAAAGCTACAGGGGTTAGCGGAGATAAACTCATCCATGCCATGTTTCTGAGCTCTGTCAGCATCTATCCAGCCAACGGCACATGGGGAAAGAACACGGTTCAGAGGAGAAGACATTAGTGAGGCACGGGCAAACAGCAAGTCGTCACAACACAGAAATAGGGATTTGTTTGTACTACTTCTAAGGGCAAATTATAAACACTTACAGCTTACATTGTCAACTTGCATTATGTCAGACAGCGTAAAGAGATTTAATGTATTGGTGGATGAGATTCTATCGATCTGAAGCTAAGCACAAAGGCGTAGGTGCTTTATATTGTATGTGCATGCATGCAACTTAGTACAGTATGTCACATTCCCTGATATTTTGCATGGGAAATAAACCTTTAGAGATCCAAAACATGTTTGGAAAAAGTGCTGGTTAGGTAGATTTAGATGCATTTTTGTATTCAATAGATTCTGCCATTCGCGATTGTTGAATGTCACTCAGGTCCTGACAAATATTGGGATGTGTGCCAATAAAAAAAATACAGAAATATGGCAAAGGAATATTTCATCTGAATACACTGTATTGATAAGAGTATCAAGTGCAAATCAAAAGAAAAAAGTTCCATGGTAAAAAAAGTTATTGATTGGAAATTTGCAGATTCTTCTCAAGTATGGATCCTTGGAAGTCATACTCTTTCAGATTTGTATTGTTGTTGTCTTGCTTCATAACTTTTGCCATCAAGAAGATTTTCAGACTTTTAAAAAAACTAAACCTGCTCTGTGAAATTCAATGAAGAAAGAACATTAATTAGTAACATCAAATTGTGAAAGAAAATAAAAATGTAATGACACTTTGATGAAACTCAGGGTGATGAAAACATGATGGAAAAATCTGCTTTTTATTTCTCCAAACCACCAAAGATAACAGCAACTAACTATACTGACCATGATTTATTGTGCTCTGTAAATAATACAGCTGTCAGAAACAACATGATGGGGATGAGGACGATTTAAAAAAGATAAGAGGTGTCAGAGAAGTCTTGTCCTCGGTATAAGTGACAGGTGTCATGTCCATGAGACACTGACATGAGTGATGATGATTTGGGAGTCGGGGTGGGGGCCTGATCTTGGCTGGGTAGGGCTGGGGCTACGTATAGAGCAGAACTGACATCTGTCAACCTCCAGGTCACTGAGAGGGAAGAGGGAAGGGTGTAATACGGATGCTAAACATTCACTGACATTCTTTTTTTAAAGGAACCTACAGAGGGTTACACATCAGAAAATGTGATGTTTTTTACTACAGTCTGAGAAGAAAAACCTGTTTGACAACAAGTAAAATGTGGACAATGAAAATAAGAGATTGTTCAAGGAAGAGGGACAAGACAGGGAAGTATAAGTCATAATGTCAAAAGATAGGACAGTGAACACGTTAGGGCTAACACAGAGGGAAGAGAGTAAATGGCAATATAGGTGAACCCAGTGCTTGATGAGGAGACAGTAACAAGATGAAAGTGGGTAAGACAGCCTTTTAAATGGGACAATAAGACAGGGGTCGGACGAGTGCTGGACCAAAATGATGACTACAAGAGGAAGATTCACGTAGGACCAAGTTACAAAGAGAGTGATGTTGTGGATTCGTGTAAAGATAGTGAGTTACAGCCAAAGAGTGAACAGAAGGTGCCTGGGGTTGGGCTATGACAGACAGTGAGTGGGCTTTATCTCCTTTGATTGGGTTAAATGAGGAAATGGTGTTTAAGTCCAGAATACATTCAATACTACAGTAACATTATCATAACTTACAATAATGATATTGACTTCAACCATAAATAAAATTACCAAATTTCCAAACTGAAATAGGTGAGTACTTTTGCATACATATGTAAATTATCACATGCTGGAGAACATTGTGACTTTCATTGAGGTTTTAAATGTCATGCACATCTGCAGACCCATTTTCAAATTTGCATTTTTATCTTTGTTGGCATTCCTTTTTTTTTTTTCTCTACGCATTTGCAAGTTGACAATACTTGAATATGTTGCAGTGTAATTATGATCTCTACAGAGCAGACTAACAGGCATACCACTACCGGAGAACTCTATTAGGGTAGCAATACAATTTAGTGCAAGTACATGGGTAAATAGCATGAAGCCGACAGAGGCAAAACTGTGTCATTCTCTGGGAGATGGGGGGAAATGAATGAAAACTCCTGTATTTCTACAAAAGTATGGACACATGACACATGTGTTCTCCTATTCAGGCAAACAAAGGGCAGTCAAAAGAAATCAAAATGAGATCTCTCCTAACACTGGTCTAGCTTCTATCTACAGGCTGATCTACTGTAGGAGGGAGGAGAGGGGAGGGGGAGTCCGGAGTATTTTATCGTAAGAAGGGGCGGCATTAGCTACTCCTTGTCTTTGGCATTCAGAATACTCCGCATACATATTTGCCAACTCTCATCGAGGAAAGTTCAAAGAAAAAGAACTAAAAGCATTTGAGCCCTCTAAAGTAAAGCATAATCAACACTTAAGAAGTGTCAAAACAGATTCATGCAGGAAATATATTTTTTGCATCACAGACTACCATCATCATTCACACTTTATCTACACCTTTGAATCTGAATCTATAGAGACGTCTGACATTTGTATCTACCCGCAATCAAAGAATCACCGACTCGTTTTGAGCTCTAAAATGTATATTATTGATAATACATTTACATTTAAATTGTTCTCATGACATAGGAATTTTGAGCTTGCTTCTCTAATAGTATGCCACATTGTATCATATAATATCATATTGCTTTACTCTGAGGGATCCAGTCACCAATATGAATAAAGAGAGAAGGCAATTATGCAGTTACAACTATAATTTCAATTTTAACCATTACTGAGTCAAATAATACGTTCTTAATAAAATACATGCATCCTATACTGGCCCGAATGGATGCTTATACTTTGATCCTCGAGTTGAGGTCGTCAAAAACAAAAAAAGGCATCAACTAATATCTAAGACATGAGGCGAGACGTGAAAAAAGGAGAAGAGGGAAAGAAGAGAGAAAGAACGTTGCATTTGTCAGATAATCGGCGGGGATTATCTGAGCTGTGCCGGCTACAGGGAAGCACTTACCCTTGAGTCCAGCTAGAAGACAGCAGGGTAAGAAGGGACAAACCAGAATAACATAAAGACTAGCAACAAGGCTGGAGGAGAGCAATCACGAGAGACCCTGACCTAGCAGCTGCGTTACTCAAGTAGGGTACAGGCAAAGCATGAAGAAGAAAACACAACTCAAAAACAACAACCTATACCAACATGAGAGTTTGTGGGCGGTGGTGTGTGAGTACATGTGAGGATATGTGAACTTGACAACAGATGTTGAGGCAATTAAGAGAGAGAAAGAGGGAGACAGAGAGAGGTAGAGAGAGAAAGAGAGAGAGAGACAGAGAGAGAGAGACAGAGAGAGACAGCGACAGGGGGAGGAAGAGAGAATTTACGATCCTCATCACTCCACTGCAGTTTATTTTTTTCTGGATTCTGGACAAGTACTTAAGGGGTTAAGAGCTACACGTTAAGTACTGTCACTCTGTATGACAGCAGATCAAACAGAAGACTTAGTTTTAAAAGGGACATCGGCAAACATACAACTACCAAGATGAAGTAAACCCCAAGTAAGTTTCATGAGTAAAAGATGCCTGTGACTTTTTTAAAAGGAAAGAGACTATGAAGGTCCTGGAAAGGGTGAAATACTTCACGTGGTGACATTCGTTGTGGAAGTGTTGGTAACAGTGAGATGACACATCACAATTTTAGCAGTCAATTTAAACATGCTTTAAAGGAGCACTCCACTTATTTCAGTCTCCTAGTCGTGATCAGTATACTGAACCTGTGAAAACAGTGTAATGTCTTTTGCAGCTCTGTGTCGAGTCTGAAGCCCCATTCAGACTGGATACGTTCATTTTGGGAGGTGGGATGATGTTAACATTACCAGCACTGGTCACTGATTTCAATCCCATTCAGAACAGATTTTTCGCCCACAACCCCAGTAATAATTACTGCTGCCTACTGATTCTCTGTAACCTCGCTGGTCCAGCTGTTATTTAAAACCCTGGAGACACTGTAAGGCATTGTATTTTAACGTGGACTTCATCCTACTTACTTTTTTTTTTTTTTTTAGCTCAGTGTGAAAGGTTCCAACAGACCTACAGTATTCAATATGCTGACAACGAATCTCATTTTAGCCCTTTTTAAGCCTATATTTTCTTACATTTTGGCAAATTAGTATCATTAAAAATATGCTGAAATACCCCTGGATGTACATACAACTATCACTGGATTCATTTCATATTAAAGAAAACTATAGAAAAATGTGACATGTACTGTAACTACCTTTGCAATACGAATAATATGTTTCAGGTCTGTGGTTAATATTTGGCTGAGTTATGACTCGGAGAACGAGTAGGATTTATGGCTATAAATCCACACCTCCCGGAAATGTAGGACCCAGTGTTTTGGGTTTTTGACTCATTGTCGGGACTAAAAGTCAGGACAGCTCACCCTTTTTAATGTCGACGATTCCTTTTTTAATAAATGTCTTGTAAATCCCCTAAAAAAATGGAAGTGCAAGAAAACATTGCTGGAGTACCCCTTTAAGACAACTATGATATCCTCACATATCATACTAATTTGTTGTATTTTCTGTACAATCTATTATATGAAAACACAATAAGCTTGCCTTCATTTATTAGAACACTTATGTGATGTGCACTTCACCACATTCTGGTATGAAACTGGTTGATTTACAATTTTGTGCCGATCGCTCAGAACCTTCATAGGACTCTTGTTTACGACCAGTCCACTGCAGCAGAGTCAAGAGGGCTGTGTATGTTATGGTCCCAGTGCCATTCAAGACCACCAGGGGGTGAAACATGTACGCGTGGTGTGCCACAATGTTTCAGGGAGGGGGTAGGAGGTCTGTGCCACTGTGAGGAGGCTTTGAATGGCAACAGCTGGCATCAGAGGAGTCAACTAACCACAAGAACGATCACATACTGGACAAAGAAACCAATGGAGAAACAACATAGAATTTATGTGATAGGATTCTGAGTAACTTATCCAATTCATGTCTTTATAGTTTTACTCCAATTATATGATTAATAATAGAGAGTGAAATACATTTTGGGCTTTAAAAAAAAATATTGCTATTATTATATATTTTTTGTTATAACCTTGGATGTCCGTTTTTTTTGTATTACTAAATAACGCCAATTAGGTTTTATACAATTATTCAAAAAAAAAGTAATACAAATCTTGATCTTTAGAGTAGAAAAATATATAATTCTTAAACTATGGAGTCAAAAGATGCACACAAAAAGTCATGTTTTTTTCTGAATAGCAGGATCTATTATTGTGGATCGGTAAAAAGTATGCAACATTAAATTCAGTGGGTCAGAACGGTCTATGTTAGTGTTGTTATGGTCGAAGACACGCTAGTTTCTATAAAATAAAAAAATTACTGCCAGAAAAGGTCAAAACCACCTTGAGTATACATAGATTGTGTGAAGACAAATGTTGCTGAAATAATTTACAAAAAAATACATACTTTTCCCTTCTTTAATGAGGGGGAACACAAGAGACAACAGAAGTTGGTACAAATGCCACACTACTGTAGACAGTCTTACCTTCACTTTGCTACCTGACCTGTGGGCTGCTTAGAGGTGCAAGTACAGTGACAGATCGGTTAAAACGTCAGACATGTTGTCTGGCTTGGCCGTCATTCAGTGACACGGGAACCATCTGAGAAACTGTCTCAGAACCACAACTGCCTTCACAGCTGCCCTCTAGAGCCACGGCTTGATTAAAACAGGCCTACGGTGAGGACAAGCTCAACACTCCCTAGCTTTGTCAGTCTGACTTCAACCCCAGCAGGCTTGAATGTTGAAATCATATGTGTGGTGACCTATTTAGATTTTAAATCTGCTGCTGTGCGATAGTCTTTTTCAGGTTGGTTGTTCCTTTCGAACAGACTGATGGAATAGCATGGAATTGCACCTTTAGCTAAACACTGTGGAAGTGGTGACAATGAGTGAAAGTCCTTCAGATGCTGGAGGGATCTGTGAGAGGCCAAGGCATGTGTGTGCGTGCTTGTGGGTTAGTTCTACCACCACGTTTTGTGACTGCAGTGGGGAGCGCGTGGCGTGAGACATTTATGGGTTAGAGCTTTCACTGCATTGTGGATGAAAGCTGCGTTCTGCTTAAGGGACCGTGTTTATTTCAGGCTACTTACAGAACTGAGAAATGGGTGCATCCATTTGGGCTGAGGCACCCCCTTTGGAGTTGAGTTTCTGGACCTGAGTGGGTGGGACAGGCTTATGGGACTGGCCAGTGGCACGATACATGGCCTGCACCCACAGGATGCGGTCCTGCTCGTCATCGCTGGCAAAGATCACAGTGTCGCCTTCCTTCACGGCATTGAAGAAAGCCCTGCCACCATCCAAGCCTGAGACAACAGGACGTTAAAGACCAAGAAGTTAGTGTTTTACAGCGCGTGCGTACATGAGTGTATGGTTACACCATGTTCAGGCATGTCGTGTCACCTGGCTGGGGGTCGCTGTAGTCCACAGTATACCCGTCCAACTGGAGAAGCTCTTGCGGTTCTGACTTCTTCTCTCTGTAGCTGCACATGGCGAATGTATACTGACTCACCTACAACACAAAGGATTAGCAATCAATTTAAAAAGCAGGATTATTGAATTATGTACTCTTCTTAAGTAATTGTTTTTAAAGTTATAGTCTGTTACTTTTAATGGGAAAAATATTTCAACACATTTCAACAAATGTCCTTCTTACCTGCACATCAGTGTTATCAAAAGAAATATTATTTGCATGTACTGCCTGTCTATATTGTGACTCAGTTGTTTAAAAGTTGTTTAAAAGTGATCTTTAGGAATCTAAATCAGAATTTAAACTGTTTATTGCCAAGTACGTTACACATACAAGAAATTTGGCTTGGTGACAAAATAAAATGTACAATAAATATGGTGGACAAATAAGAGTACGTTAAAACGAGTATATTATTAAAATGTCATGTGTATATTAATAGAAAAAAAAAGATGTGCAAGGGTGTGTAAGTGTAAGAAATTGTCCTGGGGTTGCATGAGACTGAGTCAATGGGGGTCACAGGATTTATTGATGAAACCAACTGCAGATGGGATGACGCAGTTTTTGTGACGTGATGTGTTGGTCGTGATGGGCCCCCTGCCAGAGGGTAAGGACTCAAACAGTTGGCAGCGTGAAAGGTGTCGGCTACAATCTCTCTTGCCCGTTTCAGGGAAACAACACAAAACAAAGCCCACTAACACAACAGTGATGCCTTTATGATAACTCACCTGCACAAGCACAAAGAAACGCTTCTTCCAGCGCTTCCAAACATTCTTCCCAAAAGCCCACAGATACCTGTGAAAACAATGTCCACACACAAAGAGACAAAACCAAGTCCACGTCACAATGACAACAAACACTGATTGGTGCATGTATCTGGTGCAGAAAAGGTTCATTGTATGCGATAAAAAAAAGTGGATTTGCAATAGAAATGAGAAAAGTTTAATCAAATTATTTCGACAAAAAACATGAAGGAAATATGATATTTTCTTCAATATTTTATATATTTTTAGAAACCTTCTAATAAAGATACATCTAAACTACACACTGGCATCCACCAGGGGGAGTAGTGCACTTCACAGTATTTTTCCATGGTACGTGACTAGAAATGAGGCCATGGAGCTGAGAGAGCTGGAGTTCTACAAGAAAAACAAGGAAAATGAAAGACACACAGGAACATCACTCCATGGCTTACTTGGCAGCACATATCTTACCCGCAGTGTTTCATGTTCTGTGGTTTGTCCATACGTATGGCCAGTTTGATCCTCAGATCTTGGTCTGGACAAGCCTTGGTCACAGCCATCTTGTGGAGCTCTGACTGCTTGGGGCTGTTAGGAGTTGGGTGGAGGACAACCTGCACTCAAATAGAAAAGCAAAGCAAAAAGTAAGACTCTATAAATATGAAGGGACTCTTTGATCCGTGTGTTTGCAAAGGCTGGTGATCACGTGTGTTTGTGTTTTATATTTTTTGAAAGTGAAAGAAAGTGAGGGTAGAGAAACAGAATAGTGCTTTGCTCTGCCTCCCCGAAGAGGAGGCCTAATCTCTCTTTGCTGAGTTAAAGAGCTTTGAGGAAGCCTGCCTTCCTGCCAACGCTGCTGCAGTGGGAGATCAAAGAGCCTTGTCACAGCCAAGGTCACTGCCACTACAGGGACGTCTGAGGCGTTACTGCCCGGACGCAAACACCACCATCCTCAACCGTTTATCACAGTAACCTTAAACATTTACGCCTCGGGGAAGTGCAGGGTGGAGAACTGATAAATGTTTCTACTCCCTCTACATTTGAGTCAGAGGAGCTCGATATTTAAATAATACTCAAAGATTGGAAATATGATGTTAAAACACAATTTTATGGGAGAAGTACTGCGGCATAATTCCCTCACAAAGTTCAAACACAAGCGTAATGTCAAAGAATCAAAATGAGAAGTCTTTTCTGGGAGAACTTGCAGAAATGCTCAAACAAAAATTAAAAAAAAGCATTGGAAGAGGAGCTGCGTTTTTGTATGACAAAGACAATCTCACGTTTAACTTGCAAAATAATCAAAAGGTTATATTTGATTCACATCCACTGGAGGCTCAGTTGAACATATTCAAATCAGAATATCACAGTTCAACTGAACACACTTTTTTTTAATGTATTTCTATGTTTATTGTAGAAGTCAAAGAAGATGGAATTTGTTTGTTTGGTGTTCATTTATGCAGAAAGTGAGTCCCAATTACAGTATTCTCAGTGTTGAAATCAGAGCATTTCTGTGTCAGTAGAAATAAAACAATAGAAATGTTACCCTGCCCAGTTCTTTATCCTCCAATGCCAGCACCCCTGTGCTCTCTGTAAACAGTTTCACCTTGACAGCAGGCAGAGGGTGTGTGGTGGTGAAGTCCCCTTGGGTGCCCCAGCTGAGAGACACAACAAAAGACACTCCAGAGGTTAGCTTCCATGGCAGCCCGGGAGCGCAGACAATGACTTCATCTGCAGCAAATCATTAAATAGCCTTTACTTGTCATTTGAACAGCGGAAGAGAGACAACAACACAATATATGACAAATTATGAAATTAAAGAAATTAAAACTCAATTTGAACATCCTTTCAGTCTTCACTTTATTACAGCCTTGACATATCAGCTGACAGGTCACACAGATCTACAGTAAGTCGAAGTCAAGACAAAAACACAGCAACACACACACACACACACACACACACACAATAACACACTTTATTCCTCTGTCTCGCTGCACTTGCTCTAAATGTATTCCTGCTATTTATACACCAGACATTTTTAAAGCTGCACTTGGCAAGATTTTTATATAACAAAACACCCGTCTTATCAGCCAACATTATTTCGTGAGTCTGTAACAGAGAAATGCAGAGCAATGTCACAGACAGGCTAAAATTAACTTCTGCTGTCAAGTGCATTGTATTTATTTAACACCTTATCACTGACTCATAAGCAAGACACTTTACTTGTAGAGCGTCTTTTAAACACAGAGGTAAATCAAGTTATAGGTATATAGTTTAATTTATAATACAATATGATAACATACAAAAACAGATTAAAGACTAAAACACAAACACATAAGATGTAGTTTAATGTGCCACCCTACATGATGGAGCACACACAAGCTCATATTCACTCTGAGAGGCTGTTAAGAGCATTCAGTCCACCTGACCTGCATATCTTCATTTAGAAACATGGGAGGACCCAAACGCCACACAGAAAGTAGGAGGTTAAAATGTTACCTCAAGATTGTACTTAAGAGTTTAAATGATATGTTTACGTGTTTTCAAGTCTAATTTAAATTACATCCAAAGCAATTTCAATGAAAGTGATGGGGGGAAAACATCTACAGTCCTTGTTCAGTGTCAGCTAACACGAGTCCTCAAATCAAGTTACAGTCAGCACAATTAGAGGTTCTTTGCAGAGCCGTAGTGGAGGGATAGCAACACAAAGAAGAAATGTAATACTAAAAACAAGATACCTGCCTGCAGTCCAACTAAGCCTGCTGAAGCCTTATATAAGGAATAATAATCTATTCATATAAATAGGATCCCCCCCCCCCACCCCCAGGATTACGTTGTTGCCAATATGAATGATTAAAGCAATCATTACGACTTTCAATGTATATGAGCATGTGGATATTAATTTTAGACACACTCAGAAAAATGAACCTACCCTTTGAGAGAAAACCACTAATAATGACTAAACCTCATCACCAGCTTCGCCTCCACAAGCCCAAAAGGATTACGCAGGGGAAAATACAGTTTGCTGTAAACATGTTACACAACATACATGGCTTTTGTTGCTTTTCGCTCTCATCTGGGGCTGCCAACATAATATAAATGCCTGGATTCTCGCTCTAAGTATGGAGGACATGGTGTCAATTTCCAGCCTTAGAAAGTTGCTTTCCTTGTAACCATTTCTAACATTCATAATTCATTGCAACTTAATGTACACAAAGACACTGTAGTTCCCAAATGAGCAGAAAAGCTGCTGACTGACACTGAGGTGGTAGCTGTGAGCAGTGTTGATTTCAGATGGAAGCATTGTGCTGCCATGAAGGTGACCTTGTGGATCAATCCAAGGTTTATTAATAGATGTGACAGTGCTGTGCTCTTATGGCTCTTACAATATATGAAACTGTTTGTGCTTGTGTAGGTTAGAAATATATAATATATATGTTATATATAATAAATAAATAACAGAACCACAACAATAACGGAACATAATTGTTGCTGCAATGTTAAGAACATCAAGCCCTTAATTAATGAATCAAAATAAAGTGCAAAATCATAATAGTATGTCTGAGCAAACGTTACTGAACACAAGCAATTACGCTATGCAAATAACCCGCAATGTGCATTCATTCATGTATGTCACACACACATCCCTTGTTCTCCTCTAATCCCTTCTCTCATTCATGTCCCTCCATCTCGCTCATACTCTCTTCATAAAATGGCTCTTGAATTACGGAGATCAGAAGAAGAATTTGGGCCATAAATAGCTCGTATTTGCATGAATGTTTCATGGACATTTCCTCTCTCTTTCTTGTGCAGTGCAATACTAGTTAATGAATAGGGGTAGATATATTGGGCAACATATATGCCTTATTTGCCTTTAGGACACCCTTCTTGTTATGTGTCTGGTCTAGAAAAACAAAGAATTAGGTAACACATTATTTTATGCAAACTGCTGGGACTCCAAAAGAAAGAAAGGGAATTTACAAACTCTGCCATTTCATTTCATACTTGACATACTGTGGGATTACAGAATACATTTTCACAACTTGGACGGCTGAGTCAGAAATCACCCAGTCAAATAGGTGTTTGGGTTCAGCTGTGAATCATGAATGACTCAAGCAGCTTTAACAAAACAGAGACAGGAAAGGTTTTTGCTTTCCCACAGGTTTAGAGGCTTTGCCGTTATAGCCCATCACGGTGCCAAACCAAATTTCCATTCAACCTATACATTATTTGTATGCATGTACAGTATTTGCATATATTTTTTAAAAAGGTGTAAATTGTAAGCTTTGTAAGTGTCTCAAAATGCTTTTGAGAGTGCATGCTACATCATAGAACACATGCAAGAGCACTGGAAATGTCTTCCTGCAACCAAGAATCCCCTGAGAGGCATTTTGGCCATTCACAGTTTGCTCTAATTTCTTGAAAGAGGATTTTACTCAGGACATCTAAAGCAATTCAAATGAGGCACCAGAACAATAAAAGAATGGAGAACAATCTCAACAGTGTAAGTTTAAAATGAACAGTGTTAAATTATTGGAAAGATAATTAAAATGATTGAAGTAACTTTCCCTTTAATTAAATTAAAACAAGCCTGTAACTGACTAGATGTCTGAACAACAGAACTGATGCCAAACACAAACATAAATGGACATTATCAACATCAAACAATGTCATTAGTAAATTTGGGTGGATTCCTTTTTTTCTTTTTTTTCTAATTTGCATAATCCTAATCACATTAAAACAGTTGTCTGAAAAAGCAAGAATTGACAATCAACAATAGATAGCTGGTCCATTTGATTTTGTAAATTGCATAAACAAAGTGTGCGTGTATGTGTGCACGTGCGTCCTCAGGCCCTTACGTTGGCTTGGATGCTTCTGCTTGGTCGGTCTGGAGTTTCTCGCCTCCCTCCACCTCCATGGTGCAGTAGACAATCCTATTCGGCGCCAGAGACTTCAGCCCCTGCACTTCCATGATCACCACCTAGGAAGCACAGACACCTCAGTGCAGGTTGTAGACGAGAGAGTAATCTCTTGAAACAGGTCAGCTGATGTAAAAGCGGCACATGATAAGATATTTTAGCGATGCTATCCCTGCCACAATCACGATTAACACTAATACCCTTAGCCTTCATATTACTAGATTTTCTACTAGAACGGACAATAAAATTACAGCCGTTCTTCCTGTAAAGTGCAACTCTCTATCACTGAAACTGCTTGTAGGCATAATCTTGCAAGTGGGTTTTAATCGCTCAGTGAATACCATAGAGTCAAAACAGTGCCAGGGGTAACAATTATATTGTGACTGTAAATTTCTAGTGTGACAGAAATATGTGCTGCTGTCAGAATAACGCATCCACTTTGAATGAAAATGTCCACCACATCCACCGATGTCTTCATGGTGCCAATATATTTTATTTGACTGTCGCTGTTTATCAGCCCAGCCCACTCGGTTGGTCCCTTACTTAAAAACATTGCATGAATAAGTAATGGTACGTCTACCCCTGGAGGTACGTGAAGGCACTCCAGGGGGAACGTGAGATTCTATTTTGAAATATATTTAAAATTAGAATCCATTAAAAAATCCTTTAAAATGTTGAATTTAATATATATTAAATACATTATAAGTGTACGTTGTATATATGTATTTCTAACATGATTGAAATAGCCTTTTGAAGTATTCTTACTCACCAAAAGTATTGTAAAAAATTACTAATCTCTCAACAATCTCTGTACATTATCATATAAATAATGCCACAAATTATTTTTGCATTCAAATACCATAAATGTTGTGCCCATTTCTGTGTGAAGGAACAAAGCCGTTTTGCATTTATGGTACATTATGTACTTCCTGATTCTGAAATAGCTCTGCATCAGAAGGAATGAGGTGTGATTGCGTGCTGCTTTGTGGTGATAACTCATCTCAGACAAGCTGATAACAAGATGAGTCACATTCCCCGTTAAGGAGCGGGTAAAAGTTTTTGTTGTGCGTTTGTCAGTCTGTTCTTCACATAGTGTCTGTTCAACCCCCTAAACAGGTCTGCTGTCTGTTTCTATACTTAGTCTTGAGCAGACAAGTACTCGACGACAGCTCAGATTTATGAGATTTAGGCACAGCCAGCTGTAGGTTTTCATTGAGTTTAGATATTGTAATGAGATAATGTTTGCTCTATCTGGCTATTAAGAATCCAGAGATGTGTGAGTTTTGACATTCATTTGATTATACATTCATAGTTAGCCTCATTCCTAATGCACTATACCTCCAAAGTGAAGGACAGAACCACATCCGACTTGGACAGCGTGTTCTCATCCTCCTGACCCATGTCGATGATGGAGGTATTGTGTCCCCGTTTGAGCTTCTGGAGTTTGAACTCTCCTCCCTTGGACACAGGCATGCTCTCCAGATTGGCCATCAGCTGATTGACCGAGGACTTGAGCTCCTCGATAAACATGGCCTCCATCTCTTTAGACACAAATTTGGGGAACTTACCACCCTGTTGAAAAGAGAGAAGGCTCAGCAAACAATCACAGTCTGGATGGCAATTAGCAATGATGTAATAAATATCAGGATTTTCCAAAAGGCTAAAGATATAAAAGCAAGATAAGCGTAGGTGTCTCTTTTTCAGATGATGGATATCAAATTTAGTATAAATGACAAATAGTGCAATTTGTAAATTCTTTGAAATTGAACCGCAGATTCTGACTCACCCGAGCAATGTGGTCTGCCATCTGAAGACGGCCATCCAGCTCTCTTCTGATCTGTGCAGCCTGCTCATCCAGGTTGTCCAACTATTGATAATAAAACAGAGGAGCAGATGAATGAGGTCACAGTAAGAGCACAGCCGTACTTAATACAGCCAGGGGTCAGGGTCAAATGTCACTTACAACTCCCAGGATTAATTATTTTACCATGAAAAATCAAATAAATCATTAAACATGACACATACATTGCATATATTAATATGTATTAATAGATTTTTAAGGTTTGCTATGATGCATTTTCAATATTGCAATTTACATAGTAAATAAAACCATTATTTTTTCAAAATGTATAGTATTCAGCCCCAAGGTATTGAATGTTGTGCAGCTCCCTCTGGAGCCACAGAAGGCTTGATGCAACACACGTGCAGTAGCATAACCCTCTAAACACACCGTGCTATGTTAAAGTACCCGTTTAAGGTCAAGTGTGAGGTATAGCAGAATATAAATGACAGATATCTAAGCTAGAGCAAATAACGAGCACTTTAAGCAAATGTGACCAACCATACACCCAAAGGTGCTCATCCACATTGGTAATGATGACACATGCTATACAGCAAGACATAAAAAGTCTAATTAGAGCTCCAGTTTGTCCTAAAGGGCTGCAATCATAGCAGCACGGCGAAGCAGCACTCATGAATAGAAAATCACACATGAAAATGAAAAGGACATTCAACACTCCCTCATAGGAACCATGCTGCCGTCACCATAGAGACCATGAATGGACCCCTGTTTGTGGAGAGGTCTTTCTGAAAGTGTCAAGCTCTTGGAAATTTCCCTTTTCTTTTTTATTTCAATTAGCGGAATGCAAATCCAACTCTAGATGGACGATATAGAGCGGAGTGAGGGGCAGTAAAAAGAAGCTTTGACTTGAATCAGCAATTCCAAACAATTTCAGCACATTGAGACAAAACCAGTGGTAATTTAATTTCTTTAAAATGTTTGAAAACTGCCTGCAATGGACAATATCAGCTCCGGGGAAAGAAGTCAGTTATCCTAGTTTTTGCCCCGGAGTAAAGAAAAGCAGAGACATTCATGACTCGCTCACATCAATAATAATGAATGGGATTTTATATTAGCTGACACAAGGAAAGAGAAGAGAGGGCTGAGGGCTGATGTCTCTCTCCTGCCTTCTGCTTCAGTGTGCTTCACTTCTTCAGTTTTTCTCTCAGCCAAAACGTCACATCCTTGCCATTTCCTCTGTGAGGTCAGGAGCCTGATTGAGACATAGTAGCTGCAGCCCAGTTGTACCTGGGGAGTCACAAACCTTTCCACACAGCGGTGTTGTGCAAGTTTTCAGTGAAACATAAATCCACCTCGTCTCACTCAGGTGTTGTTATATTGCGAAATCCTGGAGTTTTATACACAAGTGTTGTAAAGCTGGGGGAAAACACAATGCTATAGTTTTCACTATAGGAGGACATATTTCAGTTGTGCCTTTTTATAGCAGTCGCATAACAGTGAATGTGAATGTTTGGAATACAATTGAGTCATCTTGTCAAAAGAGAATATTTGAACTGAAACATGCAATTTCATAACTGAAAGCCACCCAAAACTAAACTAAACTAAACTAAAATTTAAGTTTTGTTCTGTTTGGACTAACATTTACCACATACACAGACACACAGGGGTGCAGACCAGTGTGAGTTTCAATGCAAGCAAAATACTATTTTGACTAATCATTGCAATGTGTAAAACATGTTTCAATACAAAACAGCAGCGAAAATGACTGTAATATTGTTTTAGAGAGTGAACATTGTATTTTGGCATTGTATTTTGGCAAAACTCTTCAAAAGAATATTTCCTCTGATATCCTCCTAATGAAGGAGAATCATCTACCCAGCTATGTGGTGTCTCCAAATGACCACCTGATCTATCGTGGATACAACGGCCTAAACTCCTCTTGTCTCCTGCTGCTATGACGCGTGCCAAAGCTGACCTCTCTGTGCCTTATGGTATTTCACCCACACCTATCACATTAACAGGCCTCGTCTTTCAGGCTTTACTGTATTGATTCCCTGCCCCTTCCAGCAATCCTTTCTCTGAGAGAATGAGCTGAAGACACAGAGCAGCCGTTAACTGGAGAAAGGGAGAGAAAGGGGGGCAGGGAGGGGGGAGGAGGGGGCTGTGATCAAGTAACACACAAAACATGGATGAGAAATAAGAGTGCTAAAAACACGTACACAAATAAAATCATGATCACAAGCAGTATCATTTTTACTGTTGAAATCTTGGCTTTCTAAAATCTCAATGTTTTGCAGATACTTTTGCATTACTTTCTTTCTGTAATTGATTCTGTTCACTGATGTGAACATGATGAAATGATGTCAGCCAGATGGCATCTTAAATGGAGGACCGTCAGTGTGAACCATCAAGTCTAGTGTGTTACCAGTGCTGGCCACTAAACAGCCACCCTGCTACATAACCCAGAGTTCCTGTTTAGTAGAGCACATAATCAGACATTGCCACCAGCTGCAGCAGAATGTCTGCACTTGCAGCACAGTAGTACTCAGTACTGTTCTGCCACACAGTGACACGTTAACAGTGGTGAGCATCCTGTGGTAGAAAGTCTCACACGCATGAGTTTTTTCTTTTTCTTTTCATGGTCATGTCCAATAGCCGACAACCAGAACTGTGACTGATACTGATTGCATTCCTGCCTCAGCTGTGCTTGCCCTGAACGTCTCCTTTACCCCTGCTGCTGGTGATCTGTGCTGCCTGTCAAAACACTCAAGCTCTGGGCACTATTGGACTGCGGTGCCAGCAACATCTGACTCGTGCATTTCCAAAAGAACTGTCACTGCCATGCCTGGAAATCTGCAGCTTGGCTAGTCGGTGTCTGACACTGCATTTTTAAAGTCTCATCTGTGGACCTCCCTCTCCCAAAAAAACACAAGAGAACCACATTCTCAAGACTGCAATACCTCAGCAAAACTGAATACTGCAGCAGCAGATAATCTTGGTCATTGCAGCTCATCGGCAAAATGGCTAACATGAGAGGAGTGACTTTGAAGCATGTAATGTGAAGGGGGATGGGGCGAGTTTCTTCTATTACTCCCATCTCCCTGTTGACAGCAGTGAAAAGCAAAGACAGTCATGGCTGTGGCAGGAAGTAGAGCTGGAGATCAGTGTCTGTGTGAACTACTGTAATAGCCACCCCATACTGAGCCCCACAGCACCCCAATCTTATCAAGCATACAACTACTGAAAGGTCATGTTGTCAGTGGCCCACAGGCATGATATAGGTGAATAGGCAATCTCATATAAAATAAGGCTGGCTAAAAGGTAAGTTTCGCTCTGCGTTACTGAAGCTGACAGCAACACTGCAGCTAAATAAAGGTGACACTGCCTCAGTGTTGGCCATGCTGACAGCAGGTTAAAGGTGATGGAGCAGACGCAGGCGGGTAGTTAACAGCACAGCTGAAGGCAGATACCCAGGTGTATGCTGGGACATTAGCAGCAGATAACACAGTCGGCCAGGGGCGGTTTCTTGAAGAGAACAAAGGCTGGGCGGACAGGGCTAGAACTGAGCTGGATGGGACCTGGAGGAATTGAAGCAGCTGGTCTATATTCAGACTGCTGTCTGTATATGTGTGATAAAAAAAAAAAGCGTGCACTGTGAAAGAAAGCTTCTCTGGTGCGGGTACAGCAACATGCTAATTAGGAAATGCATTAATGAGTGGATGCTGTGAATAATTTTCTCAATAATAATAATAATAATGATCTCAACCACTAACTTCTTAATCAACTTTGAGAAATCTCTTCAGTCTTGTGCAGATATTTGGTTTACTTTGTCTTTTGATCTTGTTGAAAGCAAACCGTATCAGTTATATTATATTATATTACTATTTGTACTGTGAATGGAGTCACTCATATGAGAAAATTATATCACCAGACTCTCCAGTTCCCTCCAGCTCTACATGATATTGTTTGGGTTTTACGGCCCACAACTTTACTGTTTTTTTATTCCCTCTCACCAGATGATATTTTAAAAAGGTATCATCTTATCATCAAAAAATGCCATATTCCAAACCACGGGGGTGCAGTCAAGCTTCACCTTGCGTTTCAGCACCACTGCTTTTTCAGCTTAAGAGGTGGATGGGCATGCATAGGAAATGCTTTCATCCTTTCCCAATCCTGTGTGCAGTGAAGAGGCTCCATTACGCAATTATATCAGCTACAGGCTAAACCAGGAAGAGCTCAGGCCTCATTTCCCAACTAACAGTTGCTGACAAGACAAATTAAACTGGAAATGGGGGGGTCTCCTTCAAAGCCGGGAAAGCAGATTTGAGTATGGTCTGACTATCGGGGGGGATGACAGCACAAAACATGATTTATAGCTCAGTGTATGGTGGTGGTGTGTGTGCCAACCTTACTTTCACTCACAAGCTTCAGGAATGTATTCAGTTAGTGAGAGTCCACTGGTGGTAATAAATATCAATGATTATAACATTGATCAGCTTGGCACCTGTAAGCATTGTTTACAGCTAAAACAACTTGTTTACTAATTTAGAGATCAACGGAGAAAACAAGTTAATCAAATACTTAATACTTAAATAATCGATAAGATTGTTTCTAAAAAAAGATATCAAGCAAAAATGCAAAACATTCACTGCTTTTGAGGATTTCCTAATAATTGTAAAATATGCCCTAACCATAGCTGCTATAACAATTTCAACCCACAGGAAACAAGTATTCCGTTTTTTTTTCCAGTTAAATGCATTTGCAATAGACAATGGAATAGCCCTGACGCCATCCCCCTCAGCCCCATCAACAGCCCCACCAACCAGCCACAGACCACCAGCCCTCCCTCCCCCAGCCCATCAGGGGCTCACGCCTCTGAACCATCGTTAACAGCGCCCCCTACCCCCTCCACAGTGACGACCCTCATTATCCAAGAGAGAGACGTTAACAGGCTTTTTAAAAAGCAGAACCCCCGCAAAGCAGCCGGCCCGGACTCTGTCTCCCCCTCCACCCTGAAGCATTGTGCTGATCAGCTGTCCCCGGTGTTTACAGACATCTTCAACACCTCCCTGGAGACATGCCATGTACCAGCCTGTTTCAAGGCCTCCACCATCATCCCCGTCCCCAAAAAACCTAGGATCACAGGACTCAATGACTACAGGCCCGTCGCCCTGACCTCTGTGGTCATGAAGTCCTTTGAGCGCCTGGTCCTGTCCCACCTCAAAACCCTCACCGACCCACTCCTGGATCCCCTGCAGTTCGCCTACAGAGCCAACAGGTCTGTGGACGATGCAGTCAACATGGCCCTCCACTCCATCCTCCAGCATCTGGACTCCCCAGGAACCTACGCCAGGATCCTGTTTGTGGACTTCAGCTCTGCCTTCAACACCATCATCCCGTCTCTGCTGCAGGACAAGCTCTCCCAGCTGCACGTGCCCGACTCCACCTGCAAGTGGATCACAGACTTCCTGTCTGACAGGAAGCAGCACGTGAGGCTGGGGAAACACGTCTCAGCCTCTCGGTCCATCAGCACCGGTTCCCCCCAAGGCTGTGTTCTTTCCCCTCTGCTCTTCTCCCTGTACACCAACAGCTGCAGCTCCAGTCACCAGTCCGTCAAGCTCCTGAAGTTTGCGGATGACACCACCCTCATTGGACTCATCTCTGGTGGGGACGAGTCCGCCTACAGGTGGGAGACTGACCACCTGGTGACCTGGTGCAGCCAAAACAACCTGGAGCTCAACGCTCTGAAGACAGTGGAGATGGTTGTGGACTTCAGAAAGATCTCAGCCCCACCAGCCCCTCTCACCCTGTGTGACTCCCCCGTCAAAGCTGTGGGGTCCTTCCGCTTCCTGGGCTCTATTATTACCCAGGACCTCAAGTGGGAACTAAACATCAGCTCCATCTCCAAGAAGGCGCAGCAGAGGATGGTTGCTTGGCCGCAATCTGCCGTCCCTCCTGGACTTGTTTGCTTCAAGGACCCTGAAGCGGGCGAGGAAGATTGTTGCTGATCCCTCTCACCCTGGACACAAACTGTTGGTGTCCCTCCCCTCTGGCAGGAGGATGCGGTCCATCAGGACCAAGACCTCACGCCACAAAAACTGTTTTTTCCCGTCTGCAGTCGGGCTCATCAACAGAGCCCGGGTCCCCCACTGACTCTACTCGACTGACTCTGTCACCCCCAGACAATTCCCACCGGACACTCACCTGCACATAGCCTTATGCTTAAATATGCTTAAATACACTTGACACTTAAGACTACTCTTGCCACTTTCACACAACACTTACACTCATGCACATTCCATACACTTTATCTTATTTTTGGTATTTTGATATTTTGATATGCTACTGTTTCAATGTAAATATTCATTCATCCATTCATCCTCATTTATTGCACTGCGTTAACTGTTAAATGTGTATTGTTAAATGTTAAATGTATGCACCTTCCCGCCAGGACAAATTCCTTGTATGTGTAAACATACATGGCAATAAATGGTTCTGATTCTGATTCTGATTCTGATTAAACTCTGCAATAATTAATCAATATGTTTGATATGAGTAGCAAATTACATAAAAAGTGATCCAGTTCTGCCTCGCTTTTTAACTTTGTTTTATCAAACGAGCAACCAAGCTAACAACAGCAGGCTAAGACTAGCTAGCTGGTGAACAATCCTGAACTCAAGCAGTAACCTCATCACTCCCAACTTTACGTTATTCATGACGTCAGAGTGCAGCCATAGCATATTCAAAATGTCTGTCAAGCCCTTCTTTTATACGGTCTATGGGCCGAGAACAAACATCGAGCACCTGAGCGCAGCCGGCTGTTACTCTACAGCATTGCAAACTTTCCCCTAAAAAGCACCAACTATGATATTTTTTTGCAAATGTAATTACTGTTTGAGAAGCTTCATTTTGTCTTTGCAGTGTCAGATATATACTGCTCAGAGTTTGCTTTCATCAAAATGTGTGTATAGCAAAGTCATTTTAGATACAACACATATTTTAATTTGCTGGTTGACTGTCTTTACTTTAGACAGACCAGCTGTTTGACTTATTATTAAAATAAACTTTACCACAGCCAGGTTCAAAAACCTAATTTTTTATTTTTTTATTTTAGGAAATCTTCATATATGGCAACTTTAAAAGCAGAGAGTGAACCCAACGTTCTTTTAATATACTTTATCAATTATGGTTCACACATTTCTTTACAGCTTGTTCATGCTTGGTGTCACCACAGCTAAATAACTGCAGCCATCAGGGAGTCGATATGCTCAGACTCTGGCTGGTGCAGCCGCCGGCTGTAATCAGTCTGTTAGTGATTTCCAGGGGCTGCTCTCGCTTCAGCATGAGACCAAACGAGACCAGTGCTTCTTTTCTACTATTTGGATGTAACCGCAAAGAAATGCAAATCCCCAGCAATAACATTTAAAAAGTGGTTGCCTCTGAATCCTAGCCAATCCATGGAAACCTTTCATCACATCCCAGCAGCCCTGAGCCCATGCTGGCTGTATTGTCCTCCTTTTTAGTGAGGACTTTATCCTTTAGGATATAGGGCAATATATGGCTGCTGCATGCTTACTGACATCGGTCAACATCAGTACAGCCTGATGTATTCATTATAACACTAAACGAGACAAGAAAGAGACAGAGAGAGAACTCCAAGAACAGCCGGAAAAGCAGCTGCAGTAAAAATAGAAATCTTGATTCTCTCTCATATGTGTATGAATGATTAATTTAAAACAAATACGATGCTGCGCGGTGGTCACCTCACAGCAAGAAGGGCCCGATCCCGGGCGGTCCTTCTGTGTGGAGTGTGCAGGTTCTCCCCGTGGCAGCGTGGGTTTCCTCTGGGTTCTCCGGCTTCCTCCCACAGTCCAAAGACATGCAACTGAGGTTAATTGGAGACTCTAAAATTGTCTGTCTACATATGTGCCCTGCAATACACTAGCGACCTGTCCAGGGTGAACCCTGCCTTTGCCCAATGTCAGCTGGGATCGGCCCCCACACCCCTGAATAGGAAACGCAGTTTGGAAAGGAAAACAAATACGTCCCCTATCCACAACGATGACCTAAATCCATGTCCCTTTCTTAACTACGTATTTGTCAAAAATCGGTATTACACCAAGCTGTACATACACATTTATGTAGCATATGTGCTTTTATGTTGCTGTATTTTTTTATGTTCTTTAGCAGCTCTTTATTTTTCAGAAGCAGATCTCTTCGGCGATGTATTATGTTCTGCATGCAGATTGCTGACCGGATACTAACAACTCTGCTGCCAGCACATTAAGAAAAACTAGGTTAAGCATCTTCAAAGGCTTGGGAAGAAAAACACACAGTGGATTTGGAGGCTATGGTGATGTATTGCACCTCAGCATTAGAAGCATCTAACGAATGAACACTGCAGAACTGTGCCCTGATCTCTGCCAACAGAGACATTTGAAGAATACTGAACAATCTAATTTGTTTAACAGCACCTCGTGTCATCTGCGCAGATTTATACAGTACATTAGCAACTGTTAAAAGAAGGATGACACCTGGTCCAAAGAAATTCAGCATTTTAAAACTCACTGGCTTCCAAGAGGTGCGCCCATTAGATCTAAATGAAATGAAGAGGTAGGTTTTTTTATGCATTAAATGATGAGAAGATGTAAATGTGTCAAGCCCTCCCCCAAATCCTGTCGTGGTGAGACTTTTAATCAACCTCCTGAAGAAAGAATACATTAGTTTGGCTTTCAGCATTCCCAGAGAGAGCAGTAAAGCAGTGAAGACAGCGAGGGAAGGAGAGTTATGTGTGACACAAACCCCCTGTGTCCACTATTATCCACCTGCAATCTCAACATATCTCCCCTGCAATGAACTATTGCTGGCCTGGTATCAGGAGATAAATCTTGAGGGGACATATTTAATTTGAAAACATGTCCATTCAACGGAACAACAAGGACATTTTGTAAATAGCAAATACTAATAGATAAAATGGTCATTATTATCGTTCTATCTATTAATCTAGTCATCAAACCAAATCATATGATAAAAAGGTGATTATTGTTGAGCATTTGTCTCATTAAGCATCACATTTAATGGATTTTCTTTAACATATTTTGCTAATATGGTGATTCTATGACCCTAATACCAAATATATATATATATATATTCAGATAAACCAATGTTGTGCTTTCACAATTGTGGCGAGGAAGAATCGCAAGAATCTGGTACATTTGTTGAATTGTTTTCAAATCTGGAAGTGGTCAGATACGAGATCTCAGGTCCAACTAAAACGTTGGTCTGGGGTTAACTTTAGCGGCATAAAACTATAAAGATATTCAAATTACAATGATTTATCAAAAGAAAGCCAGCAGATGTTCACTTTAAAGACACTGGAGGCAGCAAATAAGTCACTATTAAAATGATCTGTTGAACAATTAAATTATCAAACAGCTAATTGTCAAAGCTCTTAACCCATCCACTTCCGTTCAATGACATCATTACTGTCACTACTGTAGCAGGACGAAGATGCTGTGTTCTTGTTTGAAGTGAAAAGAAAAACAATGTAACTATATTAAAAAAACATTTAAAACTTTAGACATTCATACGATAATTAGAATGGTGCCTCTAGCATCCCACACATTAGAAAAAACTGAAACAGTTCTGTGACGACACTCAAATATTTTGGCCGGCTGTGAAAACCTTCTGAGACGCATCACATGGGCTTGAGATCTTACCTGACAGGCTTGATAGAGCAGCTGGTGCTCAAACTTTTTAATGCCGAGTATATTCTGGAACATCTCATACAGCTGGTCCTTGCTGAGGATCAGCTCAGAGGCCGCGCTGGCAGTCATGCGTTGCTGTGCCTTGCGTGGATCCTCGTCGCCGCGGTAGATGGTGTCAAACTTGGCCATCCAGGAGCTGAGCACCGTCTCCTTGCTCAGGCCGTCAATCTCTGGAAGGCTGCGGACGCGCTTCTCGATGTGCCTCTTGAACACTTCCCTGAAATCATTGGCCGAGAAGCCGCCACTCTGGACCATCTTAGCCACACGGTCACTCTTCAGGAACACCTAGATTGTGAAACACCAATGTCAAGGATTGCAGTTACGTAATCAAAAGAAGCATTTTTTTTAAAATGGTTGTTAATGATTTGGTATGCTCAAGAATTCTAAACAGGCTCATATTCATAGAGTATTGCACAAGAGTTTTTGTGCTTTTCTGTCACGTTCTGACTCAAACTCTAAATGTCTGTCTTCGTCAGCGAAGAAAACTGTTCTTGTTAATTTGGAATTGAAAAATCAGTGCCATATATGTAAAGCTGTGACTCAGCAAAGCTGTATTCTGTCTCCTGCTAATGACAGCCTAACAGGGACAGAGACTAGTGAGGCTATATTGTCACAGCATCAAGCGAAGTAACCATCAGAGCTGACTGCTTTGTCACTCTGACAGTCACATTTTGTTCTTAGCATGCATTATGGCTAAAAAGCAGCGACTACAGTACTGAAACATTCCAGTACTGTGGTACATTACTCTTGTCATTTGGTCTATGTCTCAGAGGATAACAAACGTTTTCAGGCTGAAATTAATAAGAGGCTGGTTGCCATTTGCATACCACATTATTTAGTACTATTTTTGCCAAAAAAATGTAAGGGTTTCAAACAAGCACAATAATAAATACCATTACAACAATACATGATTGTCTTGACAGTCAAAATCACAGGTTAAAATATGACTCAATGCATTCAATATAGACTATTTGTCAGATGTGAGTATTACGTTTCAAATCATAGCATATTTAACATTAACATTAAATATATAACAAAATAAACTAAATCTCTAGCTGTCACATACAGGCCATCCTGTAATTAATTTCCATGACAGTCTACATATGTCTTTCCTGATGGTTCCGACTTCATACTTCAGATATTCATATTGGCTATACTTGTTTTTCCATCATGGATTTGCCCTTCTACATATCCTACTATCTGCAATGCCTTTTGTACTGTATGCATGGAAATAATTACTTTTCCTTCTGCAGATTGACTAGTGAGGTTGGAAAAGATGGCTGTGTCAGCCACATGCTCTGACTCATAATCTGTGCAGTGAAAAGCTTCAGCCACCATTTTACCACTCAGCCGTCTGAATGGAAGCATTTTGACATGGAATAGCAGGAGAACTGCTTTTTTGTACTTTTTAGAGTAAAAGCTGGTCATTTCTGGTTTTAAATCTGCTGCAAAGGCTATTCAGAGGATATGGTGCTCTTACAATAACACATACTGTCCATAAAATATGTAAAAAGAATAAATAGATCATATATATTCAACAACAAAATATTTATTCACACCAATATGAATGATGTGTTTCACATTCAGTGGTTCATTTGAAAGTGCTTGGATAACCACATTGTTCTGACTGCTGCTGTGGTTATGGTGTGTTGGTACCTCGTTGTAGCTCTGCACAGCATTGATGAATGCCTCATCCGCCACAATCTGCGTGTCTCCATTGAGGAAGGCCTGGAAACGATCCTTGGTCTGCTGAAGCTGCTGCTTGATAATCTGTGGAAGCAAGAGCAAACAGAGGTCACCTCCGTATTAAAGTCAGGATAGGAAAATGTGTCGAAAACAAGAAGACATTAGTTGAAATAACAATAATATCCACCCATTTCTAATAACTTATTCTGGGCTAGCAGAGCAGCCCATATATCATTTTCCCAAGAAGCTTCCTCAAGCTTCGGCTTGGGGTAACATCAAGTTCTCAGAGGGCAGTTGTGACTCATAATCCCCTTTTACATCCCTTTTTAGACAGTCGTCCTCTGAAGGTAGGCGGCAAGGAAGCCTTCCTATTCAGTGCCCAAACCAAATCAACTGGCTCCTAATGCGAAGAAGTAGCAGCTCAATAACAAGGTCCTCTCAATTCTCGTTCCTCTTGATAGTTATGAAAGTGAAATCAGGAACCTCATCTCACCTGATTGTATTCACAGCCTCTTTCTTTCAATCATACAATTATGACTGCAGGTGAGAGTTGGAACTACAATAAACTGTTAAATGTAGAGCTTTGCTTTCACTCAGCTCTGTCTTTACCACTAGTCTGAAACTCAGCCTGCATTACTACAGCTATAGGCCCCGAAACGGTTGTCAATCTCTCAATAATTTTTACCATCGTCATGGATTCAAAAAAAGGTACCTGAATACCTCCAGTTAGATACTCCCTCTCTGATCTGAACTGAGAAAACAAGAAGAGGCGGCACCCTATTATCACCCAACTAGGCAAAATCCAGGCCAGCTGCGCTTTGATATTCTGTCTATAAATATCACCGACAGGAGAGGTGACTAGACTTGTGAGATTCAAGTCAACAAATGAACGTGTCAAAAGTAATGCTTTGAGTGTTCAGGGGGAAAAAAATGTGTTATAACAGCCACAACAAAACAGAAGTGTCAAGAGGTAAAAGATCACACTTCTCCATATCCATGCCAGCCGCATGGACCCAGACATGATAATGTTGGTCTGTTGATTGGTCGGTTTGTCCGCCACTTCAGTCCAGATTGAAATATCTCAACAACTATTTGATGGACTTAAAATATTAGCGTAATGTTTCTACTTATCTAGGGAAATCTCTCAACATCTAATAAATAGTTTGGCACAACATTCCCCCAGAGAATGTATCCTCCTGGCTTTGGTAATCCCCTGATCTTTCCTCTTGCTCCGCTATGAAGCCCACGTTTGTAGTTTCGAGTGAAATGTCTCCTCAAATATTGAAAGACATTCTCCCACCGGATGAATTGTAATAACTTTAGTGACTCCTTGCTTTTTCATCTATCGCCATCATCAGGTCAACTTTACTTTTGTATATTATATTTTACTATTATACTTTGGTTTTCAACCAAAGCAGGGCTCAACAATAAGGAATACCCAATTGCCTGGCAACTCACTTACCGATTAGGCAAGTGAAAAGTAAAAAAGAATGAAGCACATAGTATTTTTTTCAGCAGATGATAGAAGCAGCTAAAGAGTGAGCCAGCTTCCCTCTCATCTCTGTGGAGAGTTGCACAAGTGTAGTACCGATGGAGCACTCGAAGCTGCTACAGCCAGCACTCGCACTCGCTCACTCTCTCTCTCTCTCACTCACTCACTCACTCAATCCCTCACTCTCTCTCTCTCTCACTCACTCACTCACTCAATCCCTCACTCACTCACTCCCTCACTCACTCACTCACTCACTCACTCACTCAATCCCTCCCTCACTCACTCACTCACTCACTCACTCACGCACTCACTCAATCCCTCACTCACTCACTCACTCACTCACTCAATCCCTCACTCACTCACTCACTCACTCACTCACTCACTCACTCACTCACTCACTCACTCACTCACTCACTCACTCACTCACTCACTCACTCACTCACTCACTCACTCACTCAATCCCTCACTCACTCACTCACTCACGCACTCACTCACTCACTCACTCACTCACTCACTCACTCACTCACTCACTCACTCACTCACGCACTCACTCGCTCACTCTCGCACTCACTCTCTCACACTCAAATGTTGATCTTGGATGGTATTTGACCAACCGCAAATGCAGAATATAAAACCATGTGTATTGGTCGAAGTAAAAGTTGATTTTGTCATGTAGAATTCTGACCCACTTGCCCGACGAGGGAAGTGAATAAATAAGCGCTGTAAAGCTAAGAACATTGACATTAGCCCCATATACTTTGTGTTTAGTGCACATGGTAGCAGACTAACACGCTAAACAAAAACATGAATCAGTGACCTAACCGTAAATAGATTAACAATCTCCCTCTTCAAGCTATAGTTGAAGTTGTTGTGCGTATCAAACAAGCACAAGAACCTGCTGGTAAGGTGTGTGTCTGCGTACGTTCAGCATATCATTGCAAGCGGCAGACTTTGGTGTAGGAGTGAGATGGAAAAGTACAGTAACATGTGCGTTAGAGGCCATCTCAACATCATCTGGGCGTCCATGTACAACTTCAACCTCCCCTTCAGGGTTCATGCAACATGAGATTTCTCTTTCAGATCCAAAGTGAAAGGGCCTGAGCTTGGTCTAATAATAAAGATTGAAATAGGTGCATATAAATACAAACACATAAAAACTAGACAAACACACCAGAGGTTGCCATTGAGGACCTCTTTCTATCTCTCTGTCACTGAGAATAAAAATAATACAAAGGCTCACAAATCATTTCACCAAAAAGGCCACTCCTACTGATTCACGATTACTGCACGTGAGTGACTCTCAGGATGATGTACCACTTAATGTCCAAACATAAAATATGCACTTAACAGCACATCAACAACATCAGAGATCAATACGTGTGCGTCTGCTTCAAGGTTTCAGGTTTATTCTTATTTGCAATAGCTACTGTAGATGTGAGAAAAAGACAACATGTGGACCATCTCTGTCGTTTTTTTATAGATCGAACTGTTCAAGGAACATCCTGTGGCAAGAAATGTTACACCAGTATGCAAATCAGTCCGGTCTACGGAGACTCTCAGTGGCTGAAGTCGATATACTCGTCCTTGATTTCTTGTCCATTTCTGAGGGGGTGGGGGATAAATACAGCACACAGTTTTCGCTTTGTATGGCCTTTGTATTTTCTCATAATGTACAATGTATATGACACAGCACATATTAACATTCATTTATGAGACTTTCATTTATTTTACTGATGAGAATGTGTTTTCCATTAAATTCTGAAGTAGTCAAGGCAGGGCAGTTTTATTTCTGAAGGGGCTTCACAGTCGGTACAGCACACAACATATTCTGTTCTTAGACCTATTCAGATAAGGAACCCCCCCGCCAAAAAAAAGGTTTAAAGAGAAAAATATAAGAAAGCTCAGGAGAGCAGCTGACGAGAAATCTCTCTACCCGAACGGAAGTAGCCTACTGTTACTGTACTCTACGCAGGAGTCTTTTTGTAGGATAAACATTTTAATTAAAATTAGTAAATGGGAGAAAAATGTGTGCACGCATACATGCTGCTTAAGAGTAGGCATGCTGAGCGATGACCTACAATCCATTCACCAACAAGGAGAGCAAAATGGGTAAAAACTGAGGTCTGGGCTGAAATGGTTTCTGTTGAAGGTCTACTGGGCTTTTGAAAAAAGGCACAAAAGCTGACTTGAACCAAGCTGATTGAAATGTTTTAGGGCAAAGCTAGCACTTCTTCCACTAGACCTGAGGTCACTGTAGCTTTCTTGAATACAAACTCTGATACATAACAACTGCATTTCAGTTCACAGCGTAAAAAAGCAACTAGACTACGCTGTGACGACTAAATAGTAGAATAATCACTGATCAGTGCTATTGTATTTTGTTGAGGTGCTATAATTAAATAATACTTACTGACTAATTAATCAGCAGCCATGCAAATGTATCAATCATTTTGGTATTTTTTCCTATTGTATTTATATATATATATAGTTTATATATATTTATTTGTTTATATATATTTATTTGTTTATATATATTTAGTATATATATATATGAAAATAAAATCATCAACAAAGTAACACAAAGATAATATAATCACAAAATAGTGTAATAAACTCCAGGAGATGGGTGTTGGCAGTCATCCAACACGGGCATAACACGTTTATGTTTTACCTGAAGATTTAACCATGAAAGGTCAAAGCTAATAATACTTTTGCTTCTGCTGACAGTTTCTCTCGGCCGATTGGACTATGTGACAACACAGCAAGCTGCTGACTCTGTGCGTGTGTGTCTGTGTGTGTGGGGGCCTGTTTTACCTGACTTGTGGGGACGAAGATCTGCTAACATGGTCACACTGTGGAGACATGTCTTTATGTTGGGACAAAAAGGGAACAATTCCATGTATGCATAACGTAAATCATTACACTTTAAGGCAAATACTTGGTTTAAGGTCAGGGTAAGGTTAGGGTTATGATTAGGTCACAAATTGTTAGGTAAAGAAATAAAGGTAAGTCAATGTAATGTCCCCAAAAGTCATGAAAAGGCGTGTGTGTGGCTGTGTACTTGTGTGTGTCCTTGTTTGTGGTAATGCCACCAAAGTATAGCCAGGCCGCATAAAGTATGCATGACTTTCCTTTCTGCTTGGTCTTTATTTCACTGCTGATTGGAGAAATATGTTAATTAGTAACTACGTTGATGGATGAGAGAAAATGCTTCCATTTGCATCAGTATTTCCAGACTCCCAATTTTCCTGCTTTGCTCTTATTGATTCTCGCTCTGTGGCTCTTATCAAGACTGCAGTACATTGTGATTCATTGGCTTGCAATGAAGTGGGCAGCGACATTAATCACCCTTCACATATCAATAGGGTTCATATGCACATTGAATTGGCTTGATGTACGGTAGCTTTATTAAAGTTCAGAATGCCTGTTGGTTTATTGATATAGGGTATAGGGGTGGCTGATTCAACATTTAAGACACTGTCAAATAATTAACAACTCAATCATTTAAAATAAAAACTATTTTCATGCTCAAATATATATTATTTATAGTTCAGGTCCTATAAATATAACAACTCAAAATGGTAATTTCCCACATTTCACTATTTAATAGACGGTGTAGAGTAAACAGATGCTATCAAATAAAAAGGAAGATTAAACTAAATATATATTTTTTAAATAATAATGTTCTTGAACGCATCTTAAAGCCTATTCAGACCGTTTATCTCCCCTCTGGCACATATCTTGTCAAATGAAAGCTGTCTTAAGTGATTATTCAGTGAACCGAAAAAGGATATTTATACTGACTGCTTTGTCAATATGTGTGGAGTGTAGGTTGTAATGATATTTTTATAACATGTTTTGGGTATTTCAGTTTATTTTTCATATACAAGATGACAGAAGATACCAGGTAGCTTTTAAAAGAGAAGGGAAACAATTACCTGTCTAATATACAATAATAATGAATAATAATCCATCCATCCATCCATTATCTGAACCGCTTATCCTCTTTAGGGTCGCGGGGCGCTGGAGCCGATCCCAGCTTAATGAATAATAATATGTATTATAATTATTATTATAATTATTATTATATAATTATTAGGATTGTGTTCATATTAATTATACTGTCTCTTAAAGTTTTTAATAAACCTGGCTTGCAAGGAATGAGTTGTTCTTGCACTACTGTGATGAGTGGTGTTATTAGCTAATTGAATGCAGTATATATATATACTGTACTTAGTGTGGTTCAGCACAATAAAGCTGACTCACACTTCACCGTCTTCTAGAAGTTGCATTATATTAAGCGGTTGTGCATTTGTTGGTGGTGGGCAGTGGTAGTAATTGATTCACAAAAATAAACCAAATATATACAAGTTCATTTCATAAAAAATAGACCAAAATGATGCGCATGCGTTAATGTAAGGACTAGGGCAACAACTACATCTAAATTTTAAAAATGGGGATAAAACATTAACCTAATAACATAGTAACAATAATATTTGAAATACAATGAAGAGACCAAGCATCATCGTTGTTATGATATACTGTGAAGATGTACGTCAACCTAAAAAGGAGGGTTCCCTTTACTTTCATGAGCTCAAATGTCCAAAGTGATGACGGAAGAATATCATGCAAAGTAAATGTTCTTAGTGAGTATAAATCTGTTTGCTCAGGAAAGAGCTGCCTACTAATGCTGCTGTTGGTTTTCAGCAAACATGGTATCTTTGAATCCCTTCGCCAGACAAAGCATATCTCAGTCAAGTTGCAGATGACACCACCGGCCCACATCTGAGTAAATAGGAGTACGGGAGCAAACGCTGCATGACAGCTGCACAACATGTACCAGCAACAGGCCTCATCAAACACAGAACACCGGCAATGTGTGCCGACTGTGGTCAAAAAACTACAATTATACAAAGGCAGATGCACAAACTATTATCTCCAACCATACACGCTCACGTAGATTTGTTCTGAAGGCACACACGTGCGAGTAAACACCACTCCGCTGGGCTAGTAAACAGCCAGGTGTATACTCTGCAGACAGAGCTCGACACACGGCAAAGAGGGATAAAACAGGAAGCTCTGGTGTATCCAGTCTTCACACTGTCATATTCAGGAGCTGTGGCACATACAGCAGAACACTGTGTTCACGACCAGCTATAAGCCCCTTCTTGTAACAGTCATCCAGTATCACACCACCAGCTCACAGGCAGCAGCCGCACAACTCGGCTGGTTCATCATTATGCTCATTCAGTTACGGAGCAGAAAATAAGCCCTTAACCTAATATAACCTCAATGCTATGGACATGTGAACTTCCATATAGAGAGGATAAGGTCAATGGGACAATTTGCATCAATTTAGTCAAAAACAATCAAATCAATGCTGTATAGTCCATTACATTGAATGCATCATATTCTGTATATATACATACATATTCACTTACTGAAATACTGCCCGATTTTTATGACATTCATTTGATGAGTTATAAATACATGAAATACACAGAAATGTGTTGTGTAATAACACTTTTTATATTTTGTATTCATTTCTTTTGCATGTATCTACCTTGTGTGTTCTATCATGTACCTTGTGTGATAGTGTTTCTCAGAGATGCTTCAAAATACTGCAGTGCTGCACAAGAGTAGAGTACACAAGGCAGAATGTGGGTTGGTATCTCTGATGCTGGTGCACTACTCTCATCAACCCAAGATATAAATCCTTTCCTTCCACCCTCCCATCACAAATCACTTACTGTGTTTTCCCTCTTTCCTCCGTCTAGTAAATATCTCTCACTCACTCTGTTTTTGAAAGTGATTCTCTCAGACATCTATTTATTTGTGCCAACTCTTGTTCTTGTCAGATGCTCAGTGAGGATTGTGAGTTTTTTTCAACAGCAAACAGTTCAAGAAGTGGCGGCAATAGATCACACAGATTACATAAATATGACTTTTCAAACATGGTCTACTTGAGAGTTCAGCAACTCTTTTCAAGATTGTAGCCACAAAGGAAAGAAACATATGTTTTCAAAATATTTCAACATTCTCACAATGCAACTTCAGTGTTAATTGTTGGATAGAATATTTGGGTGTGTTATGCTATAGCAGCTACGTAGCTCTACAAGCCTCGAGCAGAGATGAGGAGCGGTAGGCTTTCTAATGCCATATCAACAGATTGTGTTCATTCTCAATGAACCTTTTAAACTCATTTTTCAATTGTGTATTCTTCAGACTCAACCACCACTTAAGTGCAATCAATTGGCATTTTATCAGATTTGTTCTTCTTTAGCGACTGAGGCTTTATACAACTTTTTCATAGAAGCAATATAACTCCCCCAAACCTTTAATCAGACTTTGACGTGCAATGATGGATGACGTTTTTTTAATTTGTATTATTAATAGGAGCGTTATGACCTTACTATTTAATGTGAAGGCAGAACAGTAAAAAAAAAAAGTATGAATGAGTATTATTACTGCAATGCTTACTGCATTGGTGTATGGATGATCATGCTTCTTCTGTCATTTACAATGAGAAAAAGACCTTTGAAACAGATTGAGGTGTTGATTATCTTGGCACAGGAGCATGTGACACCCATGATAACACAGGAAATAAACTAAAGTGAGTGTCTACCTGACAAACAGCGTCATGGCTGCTCCAGGCTGCTGTTTGTGTTCTGAAGTAATGATCCTGCTAGCGCTTTTATGTGGAAAATCACCACTACTAATCTTCTCTCTATCTCTATCTTTTGTTATTCGAGTCATACCCTGGTAATTTTCCCTTTGAAGCAATGTTTAATGGTTGAACACGACCATTAAACATTTGCACAAAGACATTCGACCAAGAGCCACCGGCCTTGATTTCCTTTTTAGAAAAAAAGATTTCTAAAAGTGTAGTTATGTACATCCACACATTGTGTTCATCAAAGAAAGTTCACCAAAGTTTTCATGTACAGTGATTATAACTCCAATACGTCATAATTATAATAATTATAATACGAGAAAACTAAGTCATAATTATAAGGGGAAAACAATTTCCAATTACAGTGTCCAAAAAATGTATTTGATTATAACAGTTTGCACCATGATGACACCAGCTGATTAATGTTGATCTGTTTCGGTTTAACTGCTTAGTCTGTAGAGGTACTGATAAGAAAGTATAAAGTAATTGGCATTATGATTAACATGTAAAGACTGCACAGACATAGTTAGTCACTGGAATTGTTCAAGCACACTAAGCACACACTAATCCACTTGAGGCTGCTCCAGCAGTCCACCGATCTCAGCAACTGACGATTCAATATAATTTGATTGCTGTTGTAGTGTTATGTTAATGTAAACATCTGGCAGGAAGTAAACCGAGCTATTTTATTCCAACACAATTACGATTAAAATGTCTGTAATTACCATAAGCATGTTGGCGAGAGTTGGAACCATTAGTTGATTTTGACAATCAATTGATGGTTTGACGCTTTTTTCATACAAAAATATCAATTAAATCTCTGGTTCTGCTTGCTAAATTGTGGTAGTTGGTTTTCATACGGCCTCATATGTTGGTAAATTGAATATGTATGAATTTCAACGGTCTCTCTTATAGCGATGTTTTGTCTACATTTTTTAGACCAGAAAATAATCAGCAGATGTATTGCAAATGGAAATAATGGATCCCAAATTTTAAATTTGGTAAGGTTAGTCAGAATTGTATTATAATCACAATAAAGGTGAAAATAATTATAATATAAAGCTTGTTAAAGAAATGTATGTTGTCATCACGTATAGTTTTTTTTTTTCCAGTTGCATTGCCAACCAAAGCTGCTAATGTCCAATGTCCATTTTCAACATGTACCGGCTTTCGTTTTCCACTTTTTTCTGAATATGATTAATGTGCAGTATTGGGAGCATGCAGGGATTATAAAGCAACAATGCAAAAAGGATGACAGGAGCCTTGCAGATTAATCTGTCTCAACCCATGCATGCAGCATGAGGACATACAGTATTAACAGTCCACAACTAGACAATTCTGCATCGTGTCCACAGACTGTGTCCTTCAGAAAACATTGGGCTCTTTATATTGTACCACGGATTAAGGTTGAGCAAATGATAACTGTAGATGGTTAACATTTGCTCCCCAAATCCAAAAGCCGCCTTGGACAGCAGACACGATTAAATAGTTTCTGTAAGGACACAAAGGTTGTACGATAATTAAAAAGTAAATACTGTATTCAGAGAGAGGAGCATTAGAGGAGAAAAACACCACTATGTGAGATGTGTTTTTAAGCCAGAACACAGATATATCTTTCCCTCTTATGAGTAATAATACCTTAAATGATGCCACCTTGAAACACAAAATATTGTACATCTATGCAAGCATTCTACAATGTAAGATTCTGCAGGAATCTTTAGTTCATCAATGATTATTTGCAAATATCAGGTCTCACTACTCGATTATTTAAATGCACAAGGTAAATATGAGTCAGATTTATTTGGACTGCAATTGCTGCCTTCAAACCTTTGAGAAAAGATGTTAGCATTATATACAATGTTATCCTTCCTTCTGCAGACAGAAGAGATGTTAAATTTGTAAAGCTGTGATTTGTTACACGCGGCTGCACAGACTGTAGGAGAGGGGGTATTTCACCTGCTGCTTTTCAGCTGTCATACCTTTGGAATCCACTTTCATATCCATACCAATGATGAACACCTTTAATATTCAATAGTGTTGCTAGAACATGCTCAAACAGCAGCTGTATTTGACAATAACCTTCTGCAGTATGGTTTATGGTGTTAACTCAAAACATGCCTTTTATTAATGCACAACACCATTTAAAGATAACATAATAAAGCAAAACTCCACATTTACTGCTGCTCTGTTTTGTCCACATGAGTGTTTTTATGAATATAATGAGCTCAAGTAGTTTCACCTTATCTGTATATCTATTTATAAAATGTCTTCTGATATTGTTTAAGGAAGACAGAAGAAATACGGGTCAAGGACATAAGTGACATAACATTACCATTTTAAAACTGTTAATGGAAATCCTTACTGTACATAAACCAGTTAGAGGTGAATTTTTTAATGTTACTAATTTTACTAATGCCTCTTCTAATGATGTCAGTGTTATCTTCCCCAGCTCCCTCTTTTAGTTTCTATTCCTCATATCTTCATGTCATTAATTATATCACTGCGTTAATCCACTGAGAAAAAATATATACAGATTAAATAACTATGTCCATGTATGACTTTTGAAACCATACTAGAAACATTGTTGATAGTGTTTTTATATCTGGTGTCTAAATTGAACACATTACATCTCCACGGCCTTAAGATAACTTCACCATTCACAATTATTAGTATTTCAATTTTGATTTATAACTCACATTTAATTTTTCCTGGCAAGACACATAGTCATATAGGCTCATTTACAAATACAGTGAGTTGTCATTAAGTACATTATTGCATTGCAAATTATTATGGTTTAATACATTTAAGAACATGATTGGAATCCCAGTCCATTTAAAACCAGTTTACATTGGGACACACAAACTTCTTTGTCACGCTTAGCACTAAACACCATGTTGCAAACTTCACCATATTACTGTATCACAACTATCACTGATTTGCATTTCACTCTACTTCACATTCGCATCACAGAGCCTGCTGCACAATCCACAGCTCTTCTCCCTCTGAGTATCAACAGGCATACTGTATAGTATTAAAATACTGAGCCAAGATGCACTCTATTAAGAAAGGCTGCTGGCAGATGAGTTGATAGGGTCAGATAATCTTCTGGGCATCACACTTTCTAATTAAAAAAAAGTCCTGAACTACGGAGGTTATTCAATTCACAAATACACATTCAATGTGATCTATAAAAGCATTTTGGTTTGATATATTTAGTTATCAGCAATTTGACTGCTAAATATTGCTTCAAACTGACAGCATGAGTGCTTCCCTTTATGATTAAAATTGGCATTACACAATAATATCAGATACTTCTTCAGTTGTTGTACAGTTGATCTTATTACCAAACATTTTGAGAGGACAGCCTTGTACGTGACTTAGTATGGCATTGATAAGCAGAGCAGTGCTTTGAGCAAATGTTTTTCAGCATGATAACATAATGACAATGACAATGCTAACATATTAATGTTTAGCAAGTGCAATGTTCACCATTTTAGTTAAGCATGTTAGCATGCTAACATTCGTAATTAGCAGATACTGTATTTCTGCATAAACTGCTGGACAAACTAAACGTTTGACTTGATGATGGCTGAGGGTAAAAGTTAGAGATCACAGTTATTAGATTCATCCTAAGGGAAACATAAATATATTTACCAAATTGTCCTGCAACAGTTGCTTAGACATTTCACACAAAACCACAAATGCCAACCTCATGGTGGCTCGAAATAAAAAAGTTAAAGATACAGTGCCATCACGATTCATTGTCTGGGAAGATGAAAGTTTGTGCCAATCCATCTAATAGAAGTGTATGATATTTCAATGGATAATGTTGAACTTCTGGTGGTGTCAGATGAAGATGCAGCATGTTATTTGATTATTACAAGACACATAACACACTCCTAATGTCATGACCTTGCCTTCTAAATTATCTTTTATATTTAATTCCACTGTGCACACAGTTTAGGCAGCGTATTGCCATTAAATGAAGGAGGAGTGGACCATCAAGACAATCTGCAGTGATGCCATAATTCCATGAATTACACCAATACAAGTATGTCAATAACCTCAATCATTTCTTTACAACATGTTTAGTGAGGGGCACCCAAAGTGTGTCCCAGGAACGTTAGCCTTGCATGCAAACACTTGTTAAATATGCAAATACACTCAACCAACATTTGAACAGTGGCCTCAATACTACTGCTTGAGAACACATTCAGACTGATGGAGAAAATATTTACATGCATTTCATAAGGAAGCCAGTCCTATTGTGTTATCCTTTCACAAGGTTATATCAATGCATTTCAAGGAGCAGTGGAGCTTGCATACTCTGCAGCCTGGCCTGTTTCTCTGTGATAGCCCATCACTGCCGTTTGTGTGCCAGAGCTTCTAATAACGGATTATCATGGAGCTGCCCCACATGTTTTGCTGAGGCCTTTAAGTCTTTTCATTAAATAAATTGCTTCATCATATTTCTGTGACTAATCTATAATAGCAAAAATTGTAATAGGATACATATTAAATTGCGCAGGCAACAGTGTGAGGAATTTCCTTAATACATTACTGTTTACGAACCTCTGAGGAGCCCACATTTAAGGGAGGTTCGTGGCGGAGGGAAATCTACAGAGAAAATATTTGCCCAATGTTGAATGATATATCTTGAATAAAGTGAATTTTGGAACCATTATTTCCGTTACAACAACAAAGGAAATGATGACTACTGCACAATGTCACGACACTGTAAAAGCACATTACTGTCAGAATGTGCTCTGTGTTGTTAAACGTTTGCGTAATAAATTAATTATCTTCTTTCAGTGTCGTTCAAATCAAGCCAATTAAATATGACAAGAAAGGCTATAGACTTGTCATTTAATTCTGCACCAGGTGTATAGTTCTTCTGAAGGAATCGGTTTAAGCTAAAGCAAATTTTGACAAAATCAAAGTCAAAGGCAGACCGTAGGCAGACAGACACACTTTGATATCCTGGTCTAACAGCAGGCATTGGATTGCTTCTACGGATATTCACACACCCACAGCTACCAGATATGAACGTGCGTTACTAAGCATGCATTAGACTATCAGTAACCTACGCTGAGCGAGACTACAAACAAACAAATAGCTGGAAACACTGTGTTTTATGCCTCCCACATGCACTTGTGCATGAGTCAGCAGAACAAAATTTAGACCATATGGCTTAAACTGTGTCCAGAAGAAGAGGAATTGTCAGCAGGTTTTAAAAAAAGCAACAGTCACAAGCACAATTTCCATTCATATTGTTTACAGAGTTTCCTCGTAAGAGTGATACATGATCAGTGATTTAAACTGAGTTGGATGAGTACAGGTCCACACTGAACGAGGAGACCTGCAAGAAACTGCTACTACAGTCTCACTGAGGCAGGTGAATGTCAATATGTTCAAAGAATAAAGGTAGCACACACGCAAAATGTGTTGATCTCTTGCATCTATATTGGCATTTGTGCCTAAATTAATGAAAATGACATTACAACCTTGGAGTACAAACAGCAGATGGTCTATTTTTGGAAAATAAACTGGGGCCATTGTCCACAAGCATTCGTTTAGTACAGTAGAGCCTGTGCATGGTGACTTTGACAGTAAGGACATCATGACCCAAAATTGGCTTCAACGTCAATGGAGCCTTACAGCAGCAACGTGAAACCAGGATGTAGGCCTTGTATCTTACAGTAACTTATACAGATCTTATGAACTGGACCTTTGATAAAAACATTTTAACAAACAAAAAAAAAAACGAGTGTATTTAATTTTGTAATGCAATTAATTAACTACAACCTGCCAAGAGGAGCCAAGCTCATCTGCAGAGAAGGGCTATTAAGCAACCCTCCTCAAGAGGTCTGTGCCTAAAAGTCACCTTGGGAGGCCAAATTGACGGGATAAGTGATGGCGCAAATGGGTTGGAATTGGGTATCCGCCAGGAAGGCATGATATAGCCACAGCTTCATATCTATAGGGACGCATCCGGTGAGATGCCGGCCAATAAGGACAATGACATTTTCAATAGCCATCTCCATAAACGCCCTTTTAAATGACTGGGCTCTGGGATTAATCTCACTTGTGAGCTAGTGTATGGAGTAACGTGGAGTGCACTCAGTCTGCAGCTCTGCAGCAGACTGCCATGTGTACTTTCACTATCTGGAGCTCGGAGCGCGTTTATGTGTTGCTGTCATGCTTCGAGGATTTCAACATTTTGCGTCAAAAAACAAACATTGGTTTCACTGGGACTGTGCTGGACCCGCGCGCTACCGGATAGGCCAAACCCCCCTCTGAGCTCTGCCGTATGTAGGTCATCAATGACAGCATCTGCGATATGAAAGTAGGCATTTTGTCAGCATGTGGTTATTAATCATGCCTTTACACCAAGGACTCTTACCTTCTGCTGTCGCCTTGCCATATCCGTGGGCTGTTTTGCATTGAATGGGTAAGCGACGCATCGCATCACAAAAACATACAACTGCAGCTTCTTTTTACGGTCTTCTTCCTCCCTCTGCAGCTTCTCCAGGTCCTCTTTCTCCTCGCTGGCGGCTGACGGGCTCGGGCTGGTCGGACGGGCACTGCTGCGGCTGCTGCTGGGCGCTAGTCCACTCGAGCTCTCGCTGGTCCTGCTCGGTGAGATGCGGGTTCCGGCCTGAGGTGCCATCGCCTCTTTGCTTTCCTCCTCCACTATCCCATCAGATTCCTCCTCGCTGGACGACGGATCTAACATCTTGCCCTAGAGGTGATGCGTCTCTATAGATATCCTAACCTACAAAATGTGTTGTTTTTTTAAATATGTATCTTCCACAGATGATGGTTGTGCCGTAGTGGTATCTTTGCCTATTTCATGAAGAATATATGCCCGAAGTCAAGACAGGGATGGGCCCTGATTGTAGGCTACCCGCTCGCTGGGGGATGTCAGCAGTACGAGTGGAGCTGGAAGAGGTTGATTCTGCTTCACACTGAGCTTTCTCCGCCTGCGTCGAGCGCTCGTCGATGCTTACGTATTTTCTGTATTTTATTGGCCAGTCACTGCTGCGGATGTTAGAGGGGGAGGTGAGAAGAGAGCGGAGGGGAGGGGCAGGGGGAGAGTAGTGTAGTGGGGCCTACAGTTGAAGGGAAGGAGAGCGGCTTTTTTTTTCTCCAGGTGAAAGCGGGCGATGTCCTCTCCCTGCCTGCCAGGAGCGGACGCAGGCGCGGGGAGCTGGCCGTGGTCCTGAACACAGAATAAGAACAGCGAGTGAAGGATGCGCGACACGTCCTTCATCTAACGCTCTGCAGTGGTACACCTAAGATGGCTGCCACTGGATTTCTCTGCTATTGGCACTGAGATGGGGCACATTATTCAGTGCATGGGCAGTGCACGGGATTCAGATTAGTTGGTGTAAAGTGGCTCGTGAACCTCCCCGTGCCGTGTGCTGTTGAAGGGTGGAGAACCATGAACACGTGACCTACTCGCTGTCTGTCTGCAGGTTGCTGGTCGGGGAATTGATTGTTGCAGCGCTGGTACCTCTTGCATTACACTGCAGTCACATTAGCGTTTCATCTATAGATATGTATTATTCAGATAAAGATACATCTTCAGGTGTCTGGCCAAATGAAAATGTAAAACATAGAGTGTTGATATTTGAAATTTTATAAAACATAATTTGACATACTGTAATACTTTATGATATCAAAGTGTGTTTTACTGCATTGTGTAATAAAGTGGTCACATGACTTTTCAAATTGTTCCAACATTGTGGTGCTACAAGTTGAAATACTCTCTTTGTTTGTGGAGACAACACTTGGTAATTGTATTCATTTTTTATCTCATTATCCAATCTTGAAAATGTCAACATGACAGAGACAATGCAAAGACTGTAATGTGTTGATTCAAGGACAGCAGCTATTTTTTATAAAATAATATGGCACTATAAGACAACCGTGACTGTAGGTCACACTTACTTTTGGACCCCTAACCAGGAGCCCTTTTCACATAATTATACTGACAGACAAATCACAGTTGGACTCGATTCATTAGGATAGAAAAAACCATAGACATCTACTGAACACATGTTTTTATTATCATTACCCGTAGATCATATACATTAGAGATAATCTTACTGCAGCTATCTAGCAATTCTTTACTGTATTCTGTTGGAAACCACGTTATCATAATAATGACATAATATACAATTCAGACAAAGCCCTAGACCAGAGTTGATCTGTTGATGATATCTCCCCCTGCTGATGAGATATTTTAAGTGGGCTTTTAGAGCTGGTCTGATCGCCGGGTTCGGCTGCTGGCTGGTTTATGATCTTAACTCTAGTATCTCCTTCCATTTTCCACTTTTTGGTGTATGACCTTTTCAAATTCAGCAATAGCTGCTAATGCCTTTTTGTCACATATATGTATGTGGGTTGGGAACAAATACTGTCCCTTTACCCAACAAACTCTTATACATATTTGAGAGATCAATTAGTCTCTGACTGGCAGCATGGTGACACAATCCATTTTATAATGGAAAAGCGGAGGTGTAAATTATTGTTTATAATGTTTGAGTTCTCTTTTGATACTTCAGTTTCAGGGTAGTACGGCCAAAATATCCTCCTGGGCCTTTAATGATCTCCTCACATCCCATCTATCACCCAATGCTCTATCTCCTCCAAGTTCCCATTAAGCGAACAGCAAGACACAGGCAGCTTAATGTAAACCTATGCAGAAATACTTCCACCTGCCACATGTTTTATACTCACAATCATTTTAAGTCATTTAATTAAACACAATTTAATGCTGGGGTATGCACCCGTACACATATATCTATATTAATGAATGTCTTAAAGGTAGATTTTGACTCAGGGCCCATCAAACCTTTAAGATGGCATTGTGCACAATGACTCATTCTGCTCAAATCCATTTCAGATTTTTGATTGAAAACTCATTGTTTCTTACCCCCAACATCACCTCTATGACCCTTCTTTGTGTTCACCTCCTCCACCATCATGGTACTTAAGGTACCTGCACACCAATGACCGCTTTTCTTCTGTGAACTCAGCATGGGCAGAGAATGAGCCGGCCTGCCAACTTTAACTCTGAGATTGAATCTGACAGCTGGACAGAATAGCTGCTATACTCCAGATGGTCCGTATGCATCTGACCAGCAAATCCCCTGCAGGTATGCATGCTTTCAAGGACTCCTCTTCTCCAGTTTTGCTCTAGTGGATATCCTGTTGCCCTGACTTGACATTTATTAGTCCTTCTTTAGTTTTTACTCACACAGCAGCTTGTCCTTATGGATTATCAGCATGAGATGGTTTGCCAAAGGTTTATTCTCCATAGTCCTTATGGGTTCTGGAAAAGCCACTGCAGTTCCTGGTGGGTGAGACTCTCTTGAGATCCCTATGAGAGGTCTAGCACCAGCCTCAGCAATGGAGCTCGTCAAACCTTTTAAACATCAATAATTGACTGATGTTCTCTTCCCCGTGCCTCTACTTCATCTACTAGAGTGAGTATACATTAAATGTTCATGTTCTTCAGAGTAGTAAAACACAAAGGTAAGTGTGGAAAAAAATAAAGGTTTTGTTATGCAGCTAATATTTTGTTCATTTGTTTTATAATTATTAAGGAGACTGAGTTTGCCTCTGTTTTGTGCATGGTAAACGTTAATTGTAAGATCATAGTTCATAAAGTTTATAAAGCAATCTCACCAGAACTTGGAGTAACAACAGTGATTACAGCACTTTGGATTGCTCCATCTTCACCTGCTGATGAAGATGATGGTCATGTGATAAGTCAAAATGTCTGGAACCGCTGCTCAATATCCTTTGTTTGGAGATGCTGCTGTTGTCTTTAAGACCATTGTGGCTGAGTGGTCCTTACAATAACATATATATTGGCCACTTAAGAAATAGGAACATGTTCTGCAATATGAGCATATTACCTTTTAAGTTGTATAGCTTCAATATGCACCCTCGTAGATTTGTTTTGGTCTCCACCAACCTCTGAAGTAAATATTTGGCTCTTCATATGCTAAAGGCACCAGTTTGTTTACGAGCTACTTGCAAACGTTGTCTTTTTGCCATTTGTGGCTGAGCAGGTGAGGTACATAAAGTTTTTACAGCGACTAAACACAGTGATGATGATTGCAGTGAGAGTTACCAAAGCGTAGTCAACAAAACACTGAGAAGAAAACACAAAAAAACACTCTGAGCTGAAAGAACTGCAGTCAGGTGATTTGTTTCTGTGGGTTGGTCACTCCAAGCAAAGCAAAGTAGCCATTGTTACCATTGATAAGATATGTTAAGTTTTTTTGAGCATCAATTACATAACAATCAGGAAAACGTCATCTGCTGATAAAGATATCATGTAACACAGTATGAGTGAAACCTCCTGAATAGCTACTAAATGGACAACCAATATCAATAATTAACTTTAATGTTCAAAATTAAATTCCATGTGATGTCCCTTTAATAAAAAGTAATGTGATATTTAGTCATATGACGACATGAAAGCAACTTAATGACTTTAAGATAGAAAAATATCAACATGTTTGTTAATTAAATGTTGGCTGAAATAAAGTTAAATAATAATATAAGCTGTATTAATAAGCTACACTTTACTAGATATTTGACGCTCAACAGATAAATCATTTGAACTTACATTGACCCTCCAAGAAATTCATTATTGATTGAAGTCCTACTCTATGGAAACCCGCCTGACTTTATCATCACTGCTGCATATCAACTTTTTTTTTTCTTAACAGTCTTTTTGTTTCATTAATTGTGTCTCTAAGTATAGAAACAATTAATGACACAAGAACCATGGAAATAAGGAAATGTATTCCTCCACGTGTTTTTTGGACACTGTAATGTGGGCGTCTTGGAGAGTTGACACTGACAACGTATGTAAAACATCCAGTAAGGAACCATGATCGTATATGTATGACTTCCCTCAGTTCTCTTCGTTTATAAATCCTTCTTGCCATTCTATACAGTATATGCACAGAGCATGTTTATTATATTCCTAGAGTGTCAGAGAGTAAGAAAGATGGAGAACGTTATTATTTTTGCAGAAAGAGATTTATCGTGTGCACATGAGCTTGTATCATTCAGACCTGTATTCCTCTCTTTTGACTTTAGCTTAGTGTTTAGTCACCATGACCTCTGGGTTCAACCATACTTTAAAAACAATTTAAAAAATGGTTTGTCAAAGTGAATGTGACACATTCACACACAAACGAAAACACACACACACACACACACACAGAGGCTCAGAGCTTCTCTGGAGTTAGCTGAGGAGCTCTTTGAAATATTTAAACGCTGGGAGCGTTTTTAATGTGAGATTGATGGAATAGGGTCAGTGTCAGTGTTGCAGCTATAGCGTCTCACAGAGGGATTCACACCCAGTAATACTGTATGGTGACGCTCAAGAGTTTCTCCAAGAATGTGTGTACATCCTGGTATTTTAAGATATGCGTAATAATATATGTGATATGTAACAGATCATTTTTTTGTGTGAAATTGACTGGGTATATGGATTGCAGAATAGTGAAATGCTTAACAGTTTAAAGTGTAGATGGGTTGTAATTGGCTTTTAAGAGTAAGGAGAAGATGATCTATCTGCAATCTCTACATCCTTTTAGTATTTCATTTTTTTTTTCAAAATGCCAAAATAGAAAACACAATTCAGGTTTGTCCATGGTCCCTCTTTGACATTAATCTTATACTGAATTTGCATCCAAGCAGTTCCAGAAGAAAATATTTTGTCTTTTATTTCCTCTGTTTTACATGTTCTTGTCATCCTTGCATGTAGAAAAGGATCTAACTGTACACTATTTTCTTTTGTGACACAAGCTGCTTCCTTTTCTTTATTTAACAGCAAAAAAAAACATTTGTATTAATTATGTTTACAGTTTAAGGTTCCTTTTTATAATTTCATGGATGGGGACTTTTTAAACATACATATACATTCAGCCTTAATTAGGATTTGAAGTGGGCTTGAATCATTGCATGTTCTAGATTAGCACTGGGCCAAATGTTTCTCTCTGTAAGAAAATAAAATAAAAAACACTCCATCAATTCATTGGACAGCACTTTTCCAGGTGGAAGCCTCATGAAAACCATCAGATTAATGCTTTTCTTTCCCTCCCACAGTTTTCAGGATAGAGAGGGGAAATGATGCCAGAAAAAGAATCATAAATAATGCAGCGAGAGGCTGGAGCGTCACCACTTTAACATGACGAAAAAACCCTATAGCTGTTGTTGGACAAGCACAGTCTTGTCATCAAGTGGGACACACAATTTATCAAATCAGAAGCACGCAGTAGAAGAGTTGATGTATTTAGCTCATTTTACATAAGAGACACAACTGTCAACTGGATTTTCGAGGTAGGAGAAAGATCAAATACAATGAGAAAGTATAAGATTCAGCTTCAGGGATCTTTCTCTCAAAGAGCATAGCTAAATACTGCCCTCTGCTGGCTCTATAATTAAAGAGCAGTTAAAGTCAAATGTGTTGTGTTTAAATAACCAAATAAAATTAATATTTGACTACGTCACTAATAAGAGTATATTCTCAATTGAAAGCAGATGAGAAAACTACGCTTCAAAGGTGTGTTTTTTAGATGTGACAGCACTGTATTTGGTTCTTATTGAAGGAGTTACTTAATACACAAAAAAACATATGTATTATGTTTTGTTTAGTTCTAGTGTAGTCCAGAACCATAAATAATCAATACCCAATATTGATCTGTCTGAACTAGTGATTATACGCCTATATAATACATTACCAAATTCAATTAAAATTCAGCTAGGTCCAGTTAGAGATAATTTCATAATGCTAATGTCCGGAATATCACAACAATAATTTGTCTAAAGTCTAATTTGCGCTATGATTGTAGTGTCATATGTATTGAAGTAGCCAACAGTTGTATTAACGTCTGTATGTCAACAAGTGAATGTCAAATGAAATAAAGAAAGTTGATATTGAATAATATCTAATCTAATTTAAGTGAATTGTCTTTGCCCTGCAGCCTCAAATGATTTCAATTCAGGTGTAAAAAAAAAGCCAAGATCTCCATACTTGTCTCATCTTCTAAAAAGAAACAATTGTGTGTAGGGACTTGGGTTGATGAATCCACTAGTTTAGCTCTATTCCCCTCTTTATTAAAATCATTATTGGACAGTGAATATTAAACTGTTATGATTCTGTTCATATTGGGCTCTTATATTTGGTTTATTTTCTGTTCCTGCTTGAAAGATTTGTAATTTCAAAGTAATTTCCACAGTCTCTGAACATGAGACATACTGGTTTTGAACTACCCTGTGTAATCATGTTTAATAATCTCCCAGTGTCTGGGTCCAGACTTAGACTCTGCCTATTACTGACCCCTGCACTAGAGGAGCAACATCACCCCGTCCTCAGGTGTAAATCGCACCACCAAGACAAGTGGACAAAACTCAAACAATTACACAAAGAATACCAACAACAAAAAACGATGTACATGGCGGTGGGTGTAAGCAAATAATGTAAAATAAATAACCTGTCAATTTAACAGTACAATAAATCACCACCATGGCAGCCAACACAGAGGTATAGAGACAATATCAACTTGACAGCAGCAACAGATCACAAACATTCACATTAAAGCAAAGAGAGAGTTTGTGACTCACACAATGTTACATTATAGGCAACGTAACGGTTGTTGACATCCTCCTCTGTACAATGAGTTACAACAGGCAATAGTTGTGTTATTGTATTCACCTGTCTGGACTCCTGACCACCGCACCTCTCAACAACATCTCTGCTTGCTTATTCTCAAAGCATAATTTAACCAGCTCATGGATCTCAGTCTGATTGTGATCCCACGGCCATAAAATCATGCATCGTATTATGTCATGTTATAACCATATTATATCACATGTTATCCTTTAAGGTAACAAGTGGGAGTTTTTTTTATTGTATTCACCACTCAATAGATTTACTCAATAAACCTGTAAAGTAATATTAAGATATATTTGTCATCTAAGGACATCAGCGCAAATTTCTTCCAAAGCAAATGGGTTTATTTGACTCAGTGATATGCAAAACTGTACAATCAGTCAATAAAAGTAAATCTGTAAAACAGGCTACCAGAAGAGGTCAGCAGAATCCTTTTTATAACAATTAAAATGGGCCGATCATCAACGGATCATTAGAAAAGAAAATGTAATAAAAGTATCCACGTTAATTACAAAAGAATAACATTGTTATTCTATTTTTTTACACTGAACATTAGCTAATTTCTATTTCAGTCACACAATTTTGTGTTGATTTATTACAAATATTTGCTGTATTGTTTCTTTAGCTATGATTTAGTTTGCTGCACGAATTGATGGGATCCAAAACAGTTTACCTGATTCTAAATCTAATTCCTTGACTACTTTGTTCACACACATTCATCATTGCATTTACAGTATGTTGCAGTCTGTGCGTGAACTTAGAGGTACAGTACAGACTCCTCCTTGGGAAGATGTCTCCTGTCAGCCCTCCCCTCTGCTGGAACAGCAGCTCTCCTGATTCATCTCTACATCAGTAGCGTTTCCACCCCGATGACAACAGCTGTCTACACTGTGTGGAGTTGGACGGGAAAACTGTGATTTTTAAATGTGTATGGTTATATTTGCTCCGGTAAGTTTAATTTCTCCAATATTCTCATGATTTCTGCTTCTATATACAGCATACTTGTATTAATTATAATATCACATTGGAGCTTGATGTTTTGACTTGCTGATTGATGAAATGTCTGTCAGGTTTATATGAAAATGTGCCACATACTTAAAAAGTAAAGACAAATCTATTCAGTATAGTGAACACGGAGTAAATCTCTCATTCTTAACGCACAAATTCTGCATTAGAACTATAAAGATAAAATGACATCCTCAGATTAAATCAGTACTGTACTGCTGTGGCCACCCTCCAGCACACAGCAAGCAGCTCCGTTAGTTGTCTTCCAACCATTAAATTATTCAGGTTTCGCTTTCAAAGCAATTATAGATCATAATTAACAGTCCAGTAATTTATTGATGTGTATACATTATGCAGACCTGATATGGGATCAATCAACTGTATGCAATATAAACAGTTCCTCAACCTTTTCTTTTTTAGATTTTTGCCATCTGTGCTTTTGCAACATGTGGAGGATACTATGGTCACCTCCAGGTTAAAGTGGACTGTGCCAACAGGAGGAGTAACCTCAGCATCGACATTGACTTTGGCTATCCTTTCAGGTAAAATACATGTTTGTGCATTCCTTTGCTTTCATCCTTTGATCTCATAAGGTACTGGACATCAGGATATACAAAGAACAAACATTAAATATGATGAAATGGTGTGTTCGTGACATTTAGTATCATTTAATCGTGTTCAATTGATGAGCATGTTTAGATTTATTTTATTTCAAAATGTTAATAACAGACTAATTGACGAAGAGTGAACATTTAATTGGACACCCAACAAGATGATTTTGGACGAACAAGATATGACCAAACAATCATCAATGAAAATTGTCAGGCTCACCAGAGAAGAGCTGTCTCTTAAAGATTAAAAACAGGAAGCCAGGTTTTTGTTATGTGACAGCACTTTGGCACTGGCATCTTTCTTTGTCCCAGTTTAATTTTGACTCCTGCAGACCTGCATCTACATGGGGCCATCTGGGACTTTATGCTGAGAATAAAGAGTGACTCTATTGGTCATCCTCGCTGCTATTTTGAGTGAATAAAGTATTAATTTATAGCTACAGAGCTATAATAGATTATCATTTCATTTCAGTGCACAAAGGAAATCTTCAACTCCATAGAAAAAGTCAAGCCAAAATAGGATGACAGTCAGTTGACAACAAATGAGAAGACATTGTTTAACTGAATGTCTTCCACTTAATTATTATCCTGAAGAGCGTCCAGCCACCATTACATCTGGATGATGAATGGTATGTCTGAGCTCTTTGCTGTGTGGTGCAGTAGTGCAGTTGTGTGGTCGACCAAAACTCAAACTGTATCCCTCAAGCTGAACCGTTAATTAATCGTCCAATTAGAGTAAGATGACTTATCTGACTTGACAATGGTGTCAGTGTCTTAGTTCAGTGTTACAAACATGTATAAATGGACTAGTAACTCAAATGACTTCCAATATTGTTGTATTGTAATTCAGTTCTTCTAAATGTTTTTGAGTCAAATAAAGAGTGGTGCAAATAAAGAGTGGTGCAAATATAAATAACAAATAAATACACTACGGCAAATATTTACACACTTTTGATTTTTGCTGTGGTGTTTTTTGTACGTACATTCGGTCCAATGGACAGGAAAACCCTGCCATTGAATGTCATGATTAATCCTATGTGACAAACGGAAAATCCAAGTTGCAGAACAGCTTCTTGGTAAATCTTGTAGAATCTGTTCCTTCGTAAGCAACACCAAATAAAGGTTTCTCAGCTGTTCATCTATGTTTTATGATCTTGAACCGTACACTATTTTAGTCACAAGTGTGCTAAGGAAAAGGCTCTCGGAGCGCCAGTGAACAATGGGCAGCTAAAGGGATGTTTTACCTACAGACGGAAGCTCATTGCTTGCCAGTTTTAATAACAACCTGTTTGTATCCATTGGCTGTAAAACTGTGCTTTCTTTCTGGTAGATTAAAAGAAGTGCATTTCAAGGCTCCTTTGTGTGAGGCAACAAGGGAAGAGGTTATTTTCCTGGATGGCAACTTTTCCTCATCTGCTCAGTTTTTCCTGACTGTTGGGGTTTTTGCGTTCCTGTACTCTCTGCTGGCAACCATCGTCTATGTCTTCTACCAGAACAAGTACTTGAGAAACAACAGAGGCCCGCTTGTGGTCAGTGAGTTTACACCATCAACAAACATTCCTTTAATTTCCACACCTGAATTGTATCCAATATACTGTGTTTATGTTTGTATGAAACAAAACAATTCTTTGTTTCCTTTCTACTCTTTTGTCCTGAGCAGGATTTTCTTGTTACAGTCGTCTTCTCCTTCATGTGGCTGGTTAGCAGTTGTTGTTGGGCCAAAACTCTTTCTGAGATCAAGACGGCCACAAACCCAACACAGGTGCTTCTGCTCATCTCGGCCTGCAGAGCCCAGGAGAACAAATGTACGGCCACCCAGGAGCCTCTCTGGTCACAACTCAATACATCTGCGGTAGGTGTTCGGTCAACAAATAAAGCATCAACACACATACCTGGAAAACAGCAAGCCATTCACTCCGGTCCCGTCTTCTCTCTCCAGGTGTTTGGTTTTGTAAACGTCGTCCTCTGGGTTGGAAATATTTGGTTTGTCTTCAAAGAGACGGGCTGGTACAAGACAGGTCAGAGATATCCAACCAGGAGTGCTTCAGGGAAACGCGCTAGTGAAATGCGACAGCGACTCTACAGTGAGAGCAGCTTCGAGCAGCCGGAGGAGGGTTTTGGTCCACAACTCTACAGACAGGAGAGTTTCAATCAGCAGGTAACCAGACAAGGTAGCTTCAACCAGGCACAAGTAAGCTTAAGCTTACCGCACGCATATCTTGGCAAACCGGTAATTTATGAGAGAGAGAATGAAGTGGCTTCTCAAGGCCCGAAGATATTTGTCACTAAGATGTGATTTAGCTCTTATATGGTGGTGCACATGGTGAATGAGATGGGGACATGATTATTACCTTAAAATGAAAACACTGGTGGTATATATTGGGCAAATATGGTGTTCATAATGTGATGTAAAATGTATATTATAACTTTTGAAATTAAGTCATTACTTAATGCTATGTTTGTTTGTGTGTTTTAATTTTCAACTTGAGCTTTGTCAATAGCAGCCATAGCTGAGGGCTTTTTGCTCTGCAATAAATCACTTCACAGTCAAACTGAGTGGTCAATGCAATTAGGGCAATACAAAATAGAAAAATCCAAAAATAGTAATATGTTGTGATATTATTGCCACCAAAATGTCTGATTCATTGAGGACAAAAATCATTACAAGCCAGTTTTTAAATGTAATAATTATACTTGATGAGCAATTCAATATGTACATAATATAAAACAGTGACAAAGTGGTTGGTTGCAAAATAAAATAGATCTTATATATAACTGTGAGAGTTTAGACGATGATGTCATATTTTTCAACAATATGTATGTATATTATGTAGGTATAGTTTAATACAAAGTATTTACAAGTATTCATTAACTATGCTAAATAAAATATTTGCTCAAGTGATACAAAGTACTGTTAGCACTCGGTCTGGTCTGCAGGAAATGCTCTGTCGTGCTGTAACTTAGTTCTATTAACTACTTTATTAATTATTATGAACTATTTATTGATGATTTTACAAGCTTATCATTTTGTAACTCATTAGTATGTCTCTGTGTCACAGTGTGATTTCCTTATTTATCCTCACCTCCTTTGGATTGTTTTTAACTTTTTTTAAGTTTTTCTTTTCAACTCCAAATCCCCAAATAGACATTAAATCAGCATTTTAATGAATAAATTCCCAATGATGTAATTTTTTTGAGCATGGCATTAAAGGACTTACACAGTGTTGATATTTAACTAATTTAATTTGCAGCTGTTTAATCACACGTCTTATTTCTTACCTTCATATCGAAAACGTGCAGTACCAGTATTAGTTGGAAATTGGAAATATGTCCAACCAATTGCTTGAGTCCTCTCTATAAATATCTAATGTTTGATTGTATTGATGGATTTTGGATTTCTACATAATTCCAAGCAAAATGGAGACTAAATATCAAAGTTACGTAGCTGTCAGGATGGTTTTTTGATATTTAAAATGTTTAAAACCTATAGGTTACGATTCCAAATCTTTCAGATTGAAATAAAACTGTGTTCATAACCCCTAGTGATGATGATTGGGAATAAACTGTGTTTCTCATTTAACTTAAAGAGGCTCTTCACCAATTGTACACATGAAGTTAAATTTACTCATCATGAGTATTTTATTGCTTCTTTTTTGAGAAGGTCCAATATAGTGAACGGTCTGAAGATGTACAGAAAGCTCTCTGAGGGAGGCACATTGGTGATTCAAGGATATATAAGTCAAATTGTGTTGACTTGGAAATGGAGAGTAGTTTCACTGCCAGTTTGATTTTTTTTTTCTCTCATTAACATCAGCTGCTGCTGCTGCTGCTGCTGCTGTTTAGAAGCTTGACTGGAATTTCTGGAGCAACAATTACATATACGTATTTATATGAAAATAGTATAGAGCGCATACATGATCTCATCAATAAAGCTTCTTGTAGAAGTGTATCTGTTGCTTACCCAGCAGAGCCAGTGTCTTCTTCCAGGCCCCACAGTGAACATTAGTCTGGAAATCCCCAAGTCGGTTATTAAAACCTCTGTATGCAGCTTCTTCTTTCTGAGCAGAGCAATTAGAACAAAGAGAGCCGACCTTGCATCAGCCCCGCCCCCTGACAGAGACACTAAGCACATGCAGGTGTCCAGAGAAGGATCTTTCAAGAAAATTACAGAGCATGTGCAACAGCATGACAATTAGGGTCAGATTATCAGCAGGAAATAAAGGGCTACATCATGAGATAAATGGCCTATCTGAGATGGAGCAAAGGTGTATTTATATATAATTAATCCCCTGTGAGCTGCAACATGTTACACACTGGTGTGTAACACTTATCCTTGGTTATGTCTGTATTTCCAACCAGCAGAGCATGAAGCATCTAGCTTGTATTTATAAATAGAGGAGCACAGTGTGGAGCACATATAGATAAAAAGTATTTGCAGACACCTGCAGGGGGCATCATCTGCCAGTCGTATTATCTGAAAACCTCTCCAACAGAGGATTCAGCTTGTATTTAACAGGAGTTAAAAACATTCAATAAGCTTTTGTTTGCTTAATTTAGCACATTTGTCAAAGTTTACTCAACTAGAGCAGAAACTATGTGTAATTTTCCACTTTCAAAATGTATACTTACATTATACTTAGAACAAGTATTTTCAAGGTTTGACTCTCTTAGTTAGACACGTGTCATTTCTCATTTCATGACTCGCAGATAGACTGTAACCTAAAAACAATCGTAAAACTGTATGGCACAATGCCCAAGGACAAAATATAACTAGTGTGTTCATCTAACTGTTATATATTTTCAGAGGACCCTGTACTTTGAAAGAAATGTAAAAATCTGACCTTTACCCAGACTTCCTGATTCCAACTGTAGACCTGTGGGAATTTCCCCCAAGTACGCTACTTTATTTGAGAAGATCTAATCCTTGAGTGTCTTGTGAATCGAGTGATTTATCTAAATGACTATGAAATTAATTTGCTGCCACTTAAAACATGTAAGAAATGCATAACTTGTTTTTTAATTGGTGTTTTTGAATGCGCTATAAGATTTAAAACAATTAAGTTTGTATCTAATAAAGTGTTAAACTAAAGTTTCACATACTGAAAAGGCCTGCTCTCTGTCTTGACCATTAGCATAGCTCAGGAAGTGTCTGTTGCTTTAAACTTGCGTTCATGTACTCAATGTAGTTAATGTAAAACAATTACTGCAAATCTAACACAAGTAAGTGGATGAGCAACAGCTTCTAGAACGCCTTCTGTTATTATGACTCTTCCAGAGGATTTACAAGAGATCCCAATGAGGGTTTAGTGTGGGAAACACACTTGCGTGATGCCTTGTAAGTACACTTAGACTATTTGTTCTCTACCGCTTTTTAGTTATCCAAATCGAGAATAGTCAATATTGTATTTTGTATATATCTTAAAAACCTTTGAGGCTGATTTTTATGTTTTGGGGTGATATATATGTAAATTAACTTGACTTGAAATACAAGGAAAACCACAATCATAAATATTGTTTGTCAGATTAGACTTAACTGTTGCTCACAAAAATAAACAAAGGTATTTAACCTTAACATTATCTTTGAATTTATACTTTGGCTTAAACAGCAGGTAATCAAATCAGTGGAGTTAGAGATAGTTCAGAAATGAAATGAATACAGGAGTATATTTCTTTTCATGCATGCATTTATTATCTAGTCAATTCTTTATATTTTTTTTCTTTTCATATTATACATGAAAATGTTGCCACTGGTAGCCCAGTAAAACAAATAATTACAAGAAAATAACCCATGTGTGACACAATCAGCATAGCAGAAAGTGTTGTCACATTTCAGCAGGTTTAGACTTTACAGTTGAGATGTTTTGAGCGCCATCAAGTCCTGCACAGTGAGTCACACTTCATTCTCTCTCACTTGCACTCACTCACTCACTCACTCGTATGCTCTTACGCGCACACAGACACATAAATGCTGCGCAAGAAAACCTCCTGAGCAAATGCATTTCATTACATTTGTTAATTTATACATATTAACAGATTTAATTCCGCATCGTGTTTGGTCCAGAGTCCGTTCATCGAATCCATAAATCCATTTGGCAAAAGTTTAAGACTTTTTTTTCACTGGATGTTTTTAAAAATCTGGAAGGGATCAGTAAGAAAAATGTCCACAGATATGATGATGTCATCGTGATTAAGACACAGAGGACACTTCTGTCTTGCTGGCAGAGACTGAGGTCTCATCATCGACCATGCCGCCCATTCCAATAGTGCTCAGCATGCAGTTACGGAACTGAAAATGAGAGCAAAGACAGCAACTTCAGAAACAAGTTCATGGTTTCTAGATTGAGCAGACAAGATGAGGCAAATACTAGAAACTATACAATATATTGAACCAACCTGTTTGTTCAACAGCACGTATATAACAGGGTTATACAGGGCTGAGCTCTTTGCAAAGAAGGCAGGGATAGCTGCTGTCACGGCTGTGAAGGAAGCTCCTTTGTTCATGAAGATCCAACCGGCAAAAGTGGCATATGGCGTCCAAGCTACTAGAAAGCCAATGACCATCAAGACGCACATACGTGTCACTTCCCTCTCAGCCTTCTGGGTAGACTCTGACTCCTGCTGCTGGGCTGCGGCCTGAAGGGTTTGGTCAAATAAAAGATCAGTTCATCAGTAGAGGACATCTTTTGTAAGTGTATCTGAATGTCAATGATTATAACAAAGAAAATGCCTAAACGGTTTATAAATAAACTTAAACTTCACTTACAGCTTTGACTGTCAGCACAAGGCTTCCATAGGTGAAGAAAATGATGAAGACGGGAACAAAGAAGTGAACGACAAACATGTAAATGACGTATGATTCATTGTTGTAGCCTGGAGCCAGAGTGTAGTAGTCAGGTCCACAGGAGCACTGCATGCCCTCAGGAATGTACCTATGTGAGGTTAAGAAAAACATTAATGCACAGTTTAAATATATATTGAACTAACCACTAGTTTTGCTTTATACTTGTTGTGGAAGTCCTTCAAACGTCGGACCATCAAACTCCCCCGTGTCTGGGTTCATAATATTATCCGTAGTCGCACAACTGCGTCTGAATGAGGGCCGCTTCCAGAGCTGCTCCAGCAGCGGCAGGACAGCAGTGATGTGATTGGTTGACAATGAGGGCGACATCTGATTGGCTACAGATAGGTCCTTGTTGAAAAAACGCATTTGTGGATCAGGCGACGTCAGGGGAGTCTCAAAAAACCCACACACGAATGTGTAGCGATTCACACACGAATGCAGAGCGATCCACAAATAAATACGTACAAATCCACATTTGTGCATTGGAATGTATTTGTAATTCGTTCTGTGTGCATTTGTGAGTCAAATCTATTTGTCAAATGTATTTGTAAATCCTTCTGTGTGCATTTGTAAATCAAATATATTTGTAAATTGTTCTGTGTGCATTTGTGAATTATGAGACCGATCTGACCCCATAAAATCACAACCTCCAGATAATCTCTGCTCTCCAGAGTAGCCCAGCCACTTGTGTACACCAAAGGATTAAGCTAATGATCTCCTTTTCCCACTTCATACAAACCATTGATACCAAATCCAACTAATTATACTCTTTAAAAACTATTTCATCATGTCTCATTAAAAGTTCTGATAATGATTCATAAAACATAATGGTTAGCATTTCTTGTAACACTTTATAATAACTACATGCTATTTAGCATTCGTTATGTATGAGTAAACACTTAGTTCATCATTTATAAAGCATTGTTCCAACAATAACACTCATTATATGCAATTCCTAAACACAGTTATAAATGTGTTATTCTTGATATATAAGTTTAACTAGTATGTATTTCATGATTGGGTTTTCATACTTTATAAATTATGTATTTCGCATTTGTAAATTAAGTAATTTACATTACAAAACAAGTATTAAGAAGTAATAGATGATTCATGAGATCATTTATTAAGTGTTAGTAAATTATTAAAAAATTATTTCAATTTCATTTATTCATGCATTTATTGATACATGTAATTATTTAGATATGCACTAATGGTGAGGGACTATGTTAACATGTGCTTTAAAAACTTTTTAATCCTGCAATTCATAATTAATTCTGGGTACTATAATCATTTTATGGCTACCTTGTGGTCTCCGCATGAGCTACATGAGAACTTTACAGAGTAAGTAAGTAAGTAAGTAAGTAAAATTTATTTATAAAGCGCTTTTCACAGATAAAATCACAAAGTGCTGTACAACAGAATAGGTAGGACAAACAGTATAAAATACATACATATATCAAAGGAAAGGGACGCTAGTGAGAACCCATCAACCAAAAGCTTTCCTAAATAAGCAAGTTTTCAGGTCCTTTTTAAAAGAGACAACAGAGCCAGCCAGACGCATGGACAGGGGCAGGGCGTTCCACAGTCTGGGAGCAACAGACTGAAAAGACCGGTCCCCTCGGGTCTTATAACGAGTCTTAGGGACTGCAAGCAAATTTTGGTCAGAGGACCGAAGAGTCCGGCTAGGGAGATACGGCTTCAAAAGGTCTCGGATATACTGTGGGGCCTGACCGTTTAAGGCCCTGAAAGTCAGCACTAAAACCTTAAAGTCAATCCTGAATTTTACAGGGAGCCAATGGAGAGCCGACAAGACTGGAGTGATATGAGACCTTCGAGGGGCACCTGTTAAAAGTCTAGCAGCAGAATTTTGAACAATTTGCAGTTTGTTCAAAGCAGACGTATTGAGACAGGTAAACAGAGAGTTACAGTAGTCAAGCCTTGTTGATATGAAAGCGTGAATTATCATTTCCAGGTCATTCTTTGACAACAATTTGCGAATTTTAGTACAAAAGTACAAAGTACACGGACATAAAACGTCATTAATAAATACATGGCGAAATGCCTGTACTTTGGTGGAAATGTTTACGTTACGACGTTAACAGGTTACGCTTATGCATGCACGACTGCCAAGATTCTTGACCATGACTAAATATTTACACAAGGTCAAATATTTGCAATATTATAGAGACAATTCAAAGCTCTCTCTCAATCATTGAATTCAGTGATTTGCCTTCTTGAACCTTTTGGACTCTGGTGTCTTTGGTTACATGCACCCTTTCTTTCTCCCTCTCCCTCAGCAAATGGTACAACACAACCACCTGCCAATTTAAAAGGAATAATTTACTAAAATCAATGTAATATTATACAAAAACCCTGCATTTGATCTTTCATCTAGGTTATAATTCCGTTTCTGTAACTGTTGATGTAACTATTATGCAATTACTGTAGATTGGGATGCTGTTTAAATGTTTCTAATATTTAACCAAAGGACAAGCTTAAAATCCACTTCTGTATCAGTATGTAATGTGACAGATGTCACCTTCCACCAGACTGAAGCTAGCTTTAGCACATATCATCCACATCAGCTGTAGCATATTCAATGCGCCGGTCCCCTTAAGGTCTGACTATGTTCTACAAGGTACAATGGAGGTAGTCTCAACATTTATAGGACAATTAATGAACACGATTATAGTTATAATTTCTAAGATGAATCAGCTGCAGTGATGATTTTAGTTCCAATAGGTCTTACTAATAATAATGTTTTTTATTAGTTGTATTTATGCAGGAATCAGTTTGTATTTCCATATTGCGTCCTCTTGTAACCCTCTCCCCCACCCTAAAAAAAAACATAAGTACATAAAAATGTGAGAATATAAAGAAAATATAGAAAGAAAAAGAGGAATAAAGGGGAAAGGGCACAGACGACAAACGGAACATCACAAATCTACTAAGATGAGGATAAATTGTAGCTCGAGTTAATAAACAATAGCATCACATTCATACATTACAAATTCTTATCATAATGTGGGTCATGAGTGAATACCTCAAACAGAACTACTTCAATATTGGTTTATGGATTAGGAAATCCAATGTGAACAACAGTCTAATACAGCAGTAATATGATGGGGTACAAAGGCTTGCAAATACTGTAGTTTAACCTTAGACGTGAGGGAAAATAACAATATACGAGGACAGAATCATATTTTCATTTGATGTAGCGCCCTCTAGTGTTCTATTATATACTGTTCAGAAACGTTCAATATTAGCAAATTAATGCTGGTGGTTGTTTGATGATGACAAAAATAGGAACATCATTCAACTATGTATTCTTGCTGGTTCTATTATTGGTTCAAACAGTCCAAACCACCATGTTAAATTACCTGATAAGAATGCTTCACATGTGATATTTTCTCATTTACTTCAATATTTGAATGTAATGTTGACATAATGTTTAAGGTTTCATTTGATACAAATTGTTAGGATTTGCATTTTATTAATTGACCATATGTATTTGTTTTGTTTTTGTAAAAATGCGACCCTGTTCTTAGTATTCCCAGGTAGGAAGAACGTGCTAAAGTGATCCATTGCGTATGTGCATAGATATACGCCTACAAAAAAGGACCAGAGATTGGACACCTTAGTACAGCAGGAAAGCATGGTGTTTTGAACACTGACCTGCAGCGCCTCCCTGAGGCCAAACCTTGGAATATGCACTGGACTATACAATAAGTCAGATATGTCTGTTGTATAACACAAGGTACACTAATAATGTTGCATAGTAATAAAGATAGTAATTTTCAAGCAAATTACAGTAAGAAACTTAGAAATATGGAGTGCCGTGAGTAAGGGGTAAATCAATCAATCACGTTTATTTATACAGCACACTTCATATGGCTCAGACTCAAAGTGCTCCAAAAATAAAAGCAAAGGCAAAGATCATAAAGTGTAAATATAAAACTCAGTTGAGTACACTTCCTACTATTCTGCCAAAACCACAAAGGTAAGATAAGCTGTCCGCCCACAGAGCAGCGGCTGAGTGGCGGCGGGTTTCAGCAATGTGTGAACTGGTAGTTCTGTTCGCTGTGAGTCAAATACGCCGTCCAAAAAAAAAAATAATAAAAACTAGTTCCTCAAGCAAAAAGCAGTGCTTTACAATGTAAATCTGTATCACTGAATTTGTTATGTTGATAGCTAATGCATTGTATATTGCTGCCCACACTATTTTTATTTACACTGTAATTAAGGTGTGAGATAGCTGAACAATGACCCTTGTTACTCTGAACATGCATGCAATGTGTTGAATTACAGCCTGCATAACAAGTTTTTCCTCAGTTTCAGGTGTTAAGGTAAACAGGTGTGGTATCATAACTTATACAGGTGCCTTGGCAAGTTTTTCATTTACCTAACAATATTCTTTACCTCTATACGTCATCTTGTTCTATTTCAGTACTTTTTCTTTCAGATTAGATAATGGATGATCTCTGAGCTCTGTCACCTTTGTCATCAGAACTTACTGTTGTGCGTAGTGTGTACAAGCCTGTGAAAGTATGAAATGTTTCGTTATTCTTTATTTTATTCTTTGACGTTGCAGTGGGTAAGTCCTTTGCTGGAGTGCAGAGAACTTTCATTCTCTGTGTGGAGAAAGAAAGGACAGTTACTGTATCTTAACAGTGGTGAAATAACAAATCAGCTATAATCATGTTTTAGCATAAAGCATAACGAACTGTCAGTAACAACTACAGTTATGTATTCCTTTTTAATATATCCACAACATGGCTAATTATTACATAAAAAAATAGTAGAATCCGCAGCAACAGCAGCAAACACCACAAACCTTTGAAATTATTGCAGACATTTTACTTGAAATACATTTACATACTTAGGAAAAACTTGGGAATAGGCCCTAACTAAAGGTTTGGTAGAATTTTAACTGAAAACTAACAGAAAACACTGCAATAGTACACAATTGTGCAAAGTGTGCCCTCCTCATAACTGTGATCTACTTATTCTCACATACTTCATTCAACTTCAACCGCAAAGCATAGTGTTAATGTAGCCTCAGTTATCCAGTTACAGAACTGAGGTATTCAGTAAGTAATATATACCTTTATTTTTTCTGATCAATTTCTTTTTTACAGTAACATGTTCCTGTACCTGTCTGAGAGTTCCTGGAGTTACACACACAGCATACATCATCCACAGAGGAACCAGGAGGGTTGAAGAGAGAGTGAGGAATCCTCCAATGGCGTAGCCCCACCAGGGATATTCATAAGTGTTGTTGAAGGTGAGCGGAGTATATTTGACCAAGGAGAAGAGAAATGTGAACTAAAAAAAGACCAGAGGAGTAGAGAAGGCGACACACAATACTAAAATGTATTTGTCAATTCAATAAAATATCCATGTTCTCTTTAGATAATAATAATAATATATTATTACATATTTCAACAGAAGAAACAAGCCATTGATTACACAGATTCCTTAGTGATTAATAAAAAATGGCATTGAATTGCAATACAGTATGCCATCAATGTTGGAGATATGGACTATACCTTTAGGTCTTCCAAATACACTTTGTTATTAAAGCATGAACAACATTACAAGGCAGACATGTCTTCATCTCCAATACTTACAGTACAGATAGCTGGTGTGAAGTACTGCCAACAGTATTTCATAAAAGGCCATGGTCGATAACCAATCATGTCCTTTATATTTTCATACTGACGATCGGCACCTGAAAAACCCAAATATTAGTGACATATTACGGCCATCAAATTAAAATATTCCCAGTATTGGAGGATTTTGTATACAGCTCCTACAAATTCAGCCTCACATAGTTGGAACAACAAGAAACCTTTGTTTCTCATCTTGCATTCAAAATAATAGTTAAACAGGTTTAAACTCCCCAACCTTTAGGCTTGTGGTTAAATGACTCCTTTAAAATTATCAATCTCTACTTACAGTATGGTACATCTATGAAGAGCATAACCAAACCCATGACGTTTCCCAGTTTTATGCAAATATATTTATTATCTTTCCAATCCTGTTAACTGTGCACAACATAACGGTATAAAGAGGGATCCAACAATGGCAACATCACAATTGTACGAGGTTAAAAGTTCCCCTTACCATAAACCCATCCAATACAGAGAGACTGAAAAATAGCAAATAGCAGGAGTGTCCTGCCACTGCAGGCATAGTAGTCAAACAACTGGAAGATATATAGGCCTCCCTGCAAATGACAACAACCAGGTCCTTCAGTGAAATTCAATATAAGGTTGTCATTGCATCATCCACATTCCATTTGTCCAATATTTTATTGTAAAAGTATTTATCATATACTGCTATATTTATATTAAATTACATTACATTTCACTGACGCTTTTATCCAAAGCGACTTACATGATATACAGTAGACCGTAGACACAGCAACGGTGAGCAATTAGGGTTAAGTGTCTTGCTCAAGGACACAACGACACGGACTGCCTGAGCCGGGGTTTGAACCACCGACCCTCTGATTGAAAGACTGACTTGCTAACCACTGAGCCACAGTCGCCCCTTTTCTTTCAGTCATATTGGAAATTAAAGCTTAACTGATTCAAGGAATCAATATCACAAAGTTTAACTCTCACCTCTGTGACCATCAGAAGGCCAACAAAGAAACTTCCAACAGAAATGGCAAGAAGTAGGAGTTTGCGGCGACAATGGTTTTGGAAGAAATCAGGATACATATCGGTGATGGTTGTGACCAATGCCTCTTGATTAACAAACTATGGTGAAAAAAAAGACGTCTTAACACAAAATTGTAGGCTGTCTCTAATTATTACATTCCAAGCAGATTTGTAGTCCTTGTAAGTAATCCAATTTGTGTTCTAGCTTTACTGTTTGTCAATCAATTATGTTGTTTTTGTTGCATGTTTTTTGTCTGCATTAAGCTAAATTTATCTGGTTTCCTATTTTAAGATGAGATGCTTTTATTTTATCATTATTATTTTGAAGGCGGCTCGCTGAGTTAAAAAGGAAGTTGCATTGTGCGCTGATTGATGTCGAAAAGCTACGGAAAATATGGTCAATTTTGGATAAAAGTTAGACACATTAACAGTATTTGCACACCCCCGAAAAGGCGCAAGGTTAGTTTTAATAAATGCAATAATTGTAATAACTGTGTATGTTTTAAGGAAATTAGCGTAAGTGTTGGCTCTGTGTGTGTATGCTATTAATGCTAACGAGGAGTAAGCTAACATAATTATCGTTTTTGTGCCTTTGTACACAGCTCTTACGGTGGTTTTGGAATTTTATCAATACATTTTAAATCAACAGTCAAGTGCAGGACCATCTTTCTGAGGGGTACACTACATACCTCACTATCTAATCCTAAAAAGATGATCATAATGAAGAAGAAAATAGCCCAGAGCTGGGGAAGTGGCATTAGAGCCACAGCACGGGGATAAGCAATGAATGCCAACCCTGGACCTGCAAAGGGGATGGGGAAAATAAATGGTCATATTTTCTTAAACTATTCAAACTGTATCACTCTGGGTTTCTGTCAGGCATTATTGATCTTCCATACCTGATTCAGCCACCATCGATATATCCACACCTTGCTCCTTTGCCATAAAACCGAGCACAGAAAAGATGGCAAAGCCAGCTACAAAGCTGGTTAAACTGTTTAACAGGCAAAGGTAAACACAGTCTCTGTAGGAGAGTAGAAATATAGGACAATTAGAACTATGCTCTGATCCAAAATAATTTAATTTTGAGTACAATCTGTGTGAATGAAAGAAATACAAACTTGTAGCAGTTGTTGCTGTACTTGTTGTAACTTCCTAAAGATGTCAGTACACCTGTGCAAACTCCATAGGAGTAAAAGACTTGGCTTCCAGCATCCATCCATACCTGAGGGATTTGGATGTGTTTATGTTCAGTTTTGCAATGCAATTGCCACATTACAAAATGGTCACAAAAAGAAATTCTATTGTTTTAGTAAAATGTTTGCTAGCTGGTCGTTTCAGTTTTGTGACTTGTAGCTGCAGGAGTTGAGCTGTATTTCCATGCAGTACAATGTTTGCTGTATTGGCAGTAATTGTGTGTTTACGTAGTTATTTATAATACTTTAAAAAAGAAAAAGCAAACAAGAAATTTGAAACTTCTGTGTTTTTTAGAGGACTTTTTAATGTCAAATATCTATCTATCTTTGCACAAATGTGGAGTGTATGCTATTCAATGGTCATGTACATTCATGGTCCCATGAGGATAAATTCCTCTGACTTTGGTAATCCCCTGACTTTTACTGTAGTGCAACCATAAAGGTGACATTTGTTGTCATTGAATGGATTGTCAGAAGATTTGGTGAAGACTTCCTGTTCTGCAGACCAGACCTTGTATCACACAGTTGATTTAAATTTCGATTACCTTCCTGCACAAAACTTAGTTTTCTTAATAGATGACCCTTTTCCTTTTATCATGTTGTTAGTTGACCTCTTGCACATTGCACATACCATATCAGCAAAAAAGGATTGTCTCTATTTGTAGCACTTATGTTTAGTTAACATCTGACGTACAGTCAGACTTTAGTTTTTCTTTAGATAAATTGCTAGATTAGACATTAGGTTTATTTCTTTAGACTATAGTAGCTTTTTGGTCCTTTCAGCTGTCAGTCGGCCTTAACTGTTGGAGATACTTTGACAAAGTTTGTGTCTGCACACATGATCACTGTACTAATACAAATAAAGGCAAACAGTTATCATCACTGACAGAGGTGTTTTCTCTATGTAGCCTGTTACCTGTTTAACACACTTCATTGTGTATAAAAAGTACATATATTGTGTTCTGTCACAAGCGCAGGTTACATTTGAGCATATAACCATGGTGATAGCATTTTGCTCAAAACACAGGTGTACTTATGTACAGCCTCACAAAGCAGCTAGCCAGCTGCAGACTCTTTTTGTTATAATAAGGCGTTCAGAGCACTTGGTTAAGGTTTGGTCGTACCTCTGGATCAGTGAGGCGAGATGAGTCTGGGTAGAGGTAGAATATGATTCCGTCTTTAGCCCCCGGTAATGTAAGACCACGAACAAGCAGCACCACCAGCATTACATACGGAAATGTGGCAGTGAAGTAGACCACCTAAGCCCAAACCAACAGCATTTGACTTATTTTTTTAAGTTAAATATTTTAAGAACAGGGTTTATATGAAATCCGACATTAAAAATTAACATTAAGCTTGTACTGTACCTTTCCTGTGGATTTCACTCCGTTCCAAACACAAAAGTAACACAATATCCAGGCAAGAAGTAGACAAAGAGCCAGGTCCCAACGAACATTGCCAATGTTCTCAATCCCACCGGACAGGCCCAAGATTCTCCTTCTGCAACAAATTTTATTTAGGAAAACACAACAAAAACAATACCTGCCTTAATATAATGCTTTCATTCATGCTACTTACTCCCAAAATTCTACAACCGAAGACGTTCTATTTCCATACAGGTGCAGAGAGGATGTTTGATTGTGACCATGCTCAAAGCAGCCATCTTACATGAAAGAATAGGAAAGGTTGTGAAAACTTATTTAAAAAAGTGAGCACAGTTTTATCTGCCATTGCTGAAAACTAAATGCTGGGTACCTGTGTTCCAGCTGTTGCTGCAGGTTGCCCATGGAAGCTCTGACCTGAAGGATGAAAACAGGTAGAGAAACGTCCAAGCCAGGATGATGATGTAATACACCCCAGTGTACAAAACCACCACTTGGCTTCCGTAACCTAAACCTGCAGAGAGATACAGATGTCAAATTGTAATACCATGAAAAATCATTTTTTGAGGCACTTGTACTGTACTTGTACTACTTACTTACTACTTTATTTTAGTTACAAGTTTATTTTCCAATTATTTTTTTTCATATTTATAAAACCATATATTAAGATTATAAAATACAATTTATTGTTAAGGATTAAGCCTGTATTTCCCAACCTTTTTGACTTGTGAAATGTAAAAGTATCTCAAATTGAGTATTTAAAAAAAAAAAAGAAACAATTCCAAAAAAAGAGTAATTGTGTAGCAGAACCTTTGGAGGGGTCCAACCCCTAGGTTAACACTTTTATGTATTACATGTGAGCCCTTTCATACACAAATAGTAATTTTAGCCATTGTTTATATACAAATACAAGTACATAAAACAGTAAGATAAATAAAAAAACACTTCTGTGAGGGTACAGGGCGCCACCACAAGGGGGTGCCATAGTAACCCTGGCTACGGCCAGAATGTGTGTGTCTCTCTCTCTCTCTCTCGTACTATCTCCAATCAGGCTAATGCGGGGCACCCGGGAGGAGGAGGGCCGTCGCCCGCAGCTGCAGCGCATCTCCAACATCACGGCGCAGTTTAAAGGCAGCCTCCTCCCGGAGGTCCAACGCCGAGAGATTGACTCACTTAGTCTGGTCCCCGAGACGCTACTCTACAGTTCTTCGATCCCCAACTGGAGCTACGGGTCACGAGCATTCTTCGGGAAGCCGCAGAGGAGCGGCTGTCTTCGAGTTCCTTGTTTTACACGTCATCAGCCTGCGACAACGAGCCACTCCAGCGCGGAGCTGAGTATTTACTTTGTTTTTGGTGCCTGTCGCTGCGTGTTATAAATAAACGTCATTTTCTTTTACACCAAGTACCCTCGCCTCTGTCGTCTGCTTTTGGGTCCGAACACGGGACCTGACAACTTCATACAGTTAGTATATTTCAACAGCAGATTTTAAATTAAATTGGGTTTTACTCTGAAAGATAATCCAATCTCATACAAACTGTACTCATATGCAACCATATTAATTATACAGAATCGTTTTGAGCTTTTAAAATAAAGTACTAGATGTACCTTCAAAAAGAGGGCAGATCTTTCTCCAACATGTAATTCCACCCTGACTGGTGTACTGGCCCAAAGATGTTTCCAGGAAGAAGAGAGGGATGCCACAGGTAAACAAAAACAAAACATAAGGTATGAAGAAAACCCCTTTAAAATAAAAATGAAATATATTGTTAAAATATTGATACAATTGCACAAATTTGTGCACACATAATAATTTATAAAAATGCATGTAGTTATGCGGCGAGAAGTAACAATACTGAGTTGTAAAGTTGAGTTGTACAAGATAATTATTAACTGAATACAATCTTAATCCCTTCCAATGCTTGCTATACAACACAGTATTGTTTTACATCTGGCCACAACAACAAATATTTACCTCCTCCATTTTTGTAACAAAGGTATGGGAACCTCCAGACGTTTCCCAGACCGACAATGTTTCCGACAACTGCCAGAATGAATTCAATCTTACTGCCCCACTGCTCTCTGTCCTGAGGTTTGTGTTGAGCATGTCCTGGTCTTGTCCCACAGTTCATCAGATGTTTCAACTGTGAGTTTTGTCTTTGATCCATGTCAACCTTTGGTAAGAATCTAATTTGTGTCAGGGACGTTGAAAACACCAAACAATGATGGCAATTAGTGACAGATGAACATGTAGTGAATTATATATATATATATATATATATATATATATAATATACATTTCACACTTCTTGAGATGCAGTAAAAGAAAAACAGATTCAACTGCATGAATAAAGATTGTCTTCAATACCTTAAACAATAGCTAAACAATATCTAAACTTTAATGAAATATGCAGTCCTATAAAAACAGTCAAAGTCAAACCTGAAAGAAGTTTGAGTATGTCTTCCTCTGAGTTGTATTCTGAAATAAAACACCAGCACCTCTCCAGGAATTTGTTGAGCAAAATAGGTTTCTGTGAGGCGTGGCCAGTGAGATTAACTTAACCAGTCTTTTCTTTGGAACCAACAGAAACCTAAAGTGCAGGGCTACACTTAGGTCATCTGTTGTACTTGTTGTACAGTGCTGATAATATTCATTTAATTAAGGATTTAGATTGAAGGACTTATTCTACTTGAAAATGAATATTTAAATGTTGTGGTGGGTCTATTAGTAATGAGTGTATGTTATCCATAATTCTCTTTAATAATTAACCAAAATAACAAAAATACACAACGTTCTGTTTAAAGCTACACTTACACCTGACTTACAAAGGCTATATTGGACAGGTTGTCCCCTTTTTTTGTGTCACATTACATAACAAGAGGAACAAAAGCAGCTAATATAAGGATAAGAGTTTTCACCTTTTCCGTTTTATTGTTCTTCCAGAAAATCCAAGCCCGAAACCGGTCATTTTTATTTGGGATTTGGGGTCTCAGGGTTGGATCTCAATGGGTGGGAGTGTGTCGGTGCAGAATGTCAGAAAGATATGAGATGCCAGTTTGTGTCAACTGATCACCAGTTGAGTTGGATCAGATGGTGGGGGAGTCAGCTAGAAAGACCTGGCAAGCCCAAATGTGAACTTCTGCAGCCGAGTGTAAAGCAGCAGGAATGAGAGTCAGCGTCTACAAATCTGAGGCCATGGTGCTCTGCCGGAAACCGTTGGATAGCTGCCTCCGGGTGGGGAGTGCCTACCCCAGACAAAGTACTTTAAACTGCCACAAGCCCCATTAGTGATGAAGGCAGTTTTGGCCTGAGCTTCAGGGGTCCGCAGGCCCAAAGAGGAGTACCACACTGACTCTGCCACAGTGTTGAGGGCCTCGTCGATGCGTGGAAGGAGGTAGGGGTCCTTTTTGATCACTTTGTTGAAGGGTCTGAAGTCCATACAGAAATGCCTGTGTCCTGCTTTTTCTGAACTATGACGACCGGGGAGGACCAAGGGCTGGTGGAAGGCTCAATGATTCCAGCTCTCATCCTAATTGGCTGTACATCTTCTGTTTCGATGTTGGATCAGGTCTGTGCGGCCCACATTGTCCTCTGACATCGAAAAATAGTCCTTGAACTGAAGTAGAAGCTGCCACAGCAGACTTTGTTCACTAGGAGTCAGACCATCACAGTTTTTCTGCCAGACCTTCCTCACTGCCAAGACCCTTTCACTGTCGTCAGGTGTTTTTCACCATCAGGAAAAGTGTAAATAGTCCTTAGCTCGCTCTGGATGGGAGGCGGCATGTAGGCGTAGGTGTGGCCCTCGCTAATGACCCTTGATGTCATTAGCGAGTTCCTTCAGCAGCTCCCCTGGCTGTATTAACTGACCTGGGCTAACAGTTCAAATTGTGCATGAAAAGCTTCCAAGTTAGTTGCCTTATCTGGGGGTCTTTATTGTGGTCGGGGCAGCTTCTCAAAATAGATTACATTTAAAGTAGCAGTTTAAACAGCAGGTGTATTAGGACCATTTGTGATCTATTGTGTGGTCACGTAAACTTATAGGATGAAAGATATATTGTCAGCTTAAAAAACGTTTTGAGCTCTAGCACAGCACCACTCAGGGACCCCTGATGGTCTCATTGATGTTCCTCTTTGTGTCTTTGATTCCGTCTTGGTGTCTCGTGTAGTTCTCATTCGACTTCATGTGCTGATAGTAAGAATGAACATCATCAGTGAAGACTATGTGCTCAGCAGTGGCCTGTGAAGCCATGAACACCTTGGTTGAGTTATACACTCACCTAAAGGATTATTAGGAACACCATACTAATACTGTTTGACCCCCTTTCGCCTTCAGAACTGCCTTAATTCTACGTGGCATTGATTCAACAAGGTGCTGAAAGCATTCTTTAGAAATGTTGGCCCATATTGATAGGATAGCATCTTGCAGTTGATGGAGATTTGTGGGATGCACATCCAGGGCACGAAGCTCCCGTTCCACCACATCCCAAAGATGCTCTATTGGGTTGAGATCTGGTGACTGTGGGGGCCATTTTAGTACAGTGAACTCATTGTCGTGTTCAAGAAACCAATTTGAAATGATTCGAGCTTTGTGACATGGTGCATTATCCTGCTTGAAGTAGCCATCAGAGGATGGGTACATGGTGGCCATAAAGGGATGGACATGGTCAGAAACAATGCTCAGGTAGGCCGTGGCATTTAAACGATGCCCAATTGGCACTAAGGGGCCTAAAGTGTGCCAAGAAAACATCCCCCACACCATTACACCACCACCACCAGCCTGCACAGTGGTAACAAGGCATGATGGATCCATGTTCTCATTCTGTTTACGCCAAATTCTGACTCTACCATCTGAATGTCTCAACAGAAATCGAGACTCATCAGACCAGGCAACATTTTTCCAGTCTTCAACTGTCCAATTTTGGTGAGCTCTTGCAAATTGTAGCCTCTTTTTCCTATTTGTAGTGGAGATGAGTGGTACCCGGTGGGGTCTTCTGCTGTTGTAGACCATCCGCCTCAAGGTTGTGCGTGTTGTGGCTTCACAAATGCTTTGCTGCATACCTCGGTTGTAACGAGTGGTTATTTCAGTCAAAGTTGCTCTTCTATCAGCTTGAATCAGCCAAAAACAATTAAAAAAATAATAATACATTATACAATTTTTTTTTAAATATGGAATATATCCAGTAATTTTTGTAAATTTTACAAAATATATTAAAAAATATATATTTATACATTTTATTTGTAAAAATTTGATATCTGTGCAAAAAATATATTTATCCTACACGTCCTCTCCCCCTGTCTGTATGGCTCAGCTGCGAGGTGGGTCTAAGAAGCAGTATAGACAATTGCTTAAAGATATAAATGAGTGACATACAATTTAATCTTCTGTAGAGACTTAAGTTTACACCAGGACGGTTTGGCTAGCTGGATGCAGCCATGCTACTGCCGTATCTTGCTTTCCATGCTTGCTTTTTAAGTCAACGGGGACAGATCCAGCATGGACAGATACGGGAGTAATGGACATGAGGCACTTGTCAGAAAAATTACGAAAACATGAGAACAACAGGACACTCATGGATAACTCCGGCAATGACTTAGTTGGGGTTAAAGTTTTTCCCATTACTCCCAACGTAACTGAAAAACATTTCGTGAACCGTGGTTTAGGTCAGCTGAGAGCCAAAATGCCCTAACTTTCTTCCTGGACCTTGGACGCCTAGTTCCAAAACAGAGGGTCTCTGCTCAAGCAAATGCACCAATAAATACCAAGCAAGGCCGTGTGGAATATTGTTTCATCCATAAGTAAGTCATATTTTATTTTTTGGGCTGGAAAAAAATGCAATGTGGTTGATATCTTGCTGAGGCTTTGGCTGATAGAGGATTTGGCGGTATTGGTGGATTCTGTAGGTCGTAAGCTTTCCAGAAAGGTGGCTAATCATGTGTGGCATCAAGCTAGGGATATGAAAATGTATATTTCAATAACTTGGGGAGCTCTCTTGAGTCATTTTTGAGTCCTCTCGAGTCATATTTATGGTTTATGTTAATATTTATGATTGAATTGTGTTTTAAACATGTAAAATGGACTGCTGGATGCTCTTGTAAGGTTAGGCTTTGCAGTTCTTTTGCTATGTCACATCAGTGGCTCTGGTATCGATCCATGGGAGTATAGGACTTGGAGAGTGAGGAAGAACTCCTGATGAAGACAGCAAGCGTTTTTTAAAGGCACATCAAAGACGGTACAAAATGAGCTGTTGGACTGCATGCTGTCGGTTAATATTATATATGTATATTAATATACTGAATTGTTTGAATAATATGTCCTTATTATTTAAAAGTGTTGGAATACATGTAAAATAGTTAACTGTAAAGTAGTAATGCATGTTTGATACAATTATTTGCATTGAATCATACTGGGATGTTTACTGAAATTGATTAGATGGCCCTACCAAAAAGGAAATTCCACCAGCCGCCACTGGGCATAGCCCTGCTGCTGAAACTGGCACAGCTGACAAACAGCTTGATTTAGCAGCAGACCAATCCTGCACTGGAAGCCATGGCCGGTTCATGGCTCTGTTGAACACATGGCTGAGGTAAGAGGAGAGAAGAGGCAGCATTTCATTTATCAGTGTTAAAACCAAATACAATTAGGCAGAGGTGGGACAAAGTCATTGTTATGCAAGTCACAAGTAAGTCTCAAGTCTTTGCCCTCGAGTCCCAAGTCAAGTCGAGTCAAAGATGAGGCAAGTCCCGAGTCGAGTCACAAGTCAAAGCCAACAAGTCTCAAGTCGAGTCCAAAGTCCTACCATTTTAGTTTCGAGTCATTTCAAGTCCTCTTACCACAGAAATAAAATGTATACAAATCATGTATGTCTGTAAGATTTGTATTTATTTAAACCTCTTTTTATACAATGACATTAATCAAATACAGTAAACATTTTCACAAAAAATGCTTGTATTTCAACAGCATACTGCACTAGAACAATGCACAGCAACTTCAGTCCTGTATTGTATTGACCTCATATTGCAAAACAGTTTAACTTTCAAATAGACATGGGTCCTTTTAGCCTGAACTTTTTTAAACATGTCATCAATAAAATCCTCACTCCTCAAAATGATCACTTCTGAAAAACTGGACCAACCTGATAATATAACTGGAATGACTCCATAGAGACTTGAGTGAGCTGTGTGGACAGGTGATGAGCAGAGAGTGAGTGAGCTGTGTGGACAGGTGATGAGCAGAGAGTGAGTGAGCTGTGTGGACAGGTGATGAGCAGAGAGTGAGTGAGTGAGCTGTGTGGACAGGTGATGAGCAGAGAGTGAGTGAGCTGTGTGGACAGGTGATGAGCAGAGAGTGAGTGAGCTGTGTGGACAGGTGATGAGCAGAGAGTGAGTGAGCTGTGTGGACAGGTGATGAGCAGAGAGTGAGTGTGTGAGCGCATGCGTGCTGTGGACAGGTGGAGGGAGGCCCCTATACTGCATTGCATTTGCAAAAGATCAAATTGGCCAAAAGTCTGTCAGTCATTTGTGCACGATGGGGACGCAGAATGATGCCACCATGGCTGATTCTTCATACCTGTAACAGAGAAAATACTCTTTACTCATATCAATGTTGTTGTGTTAATATTCATTGTCTATTGTACACTACGGTATACGATAATACATTTCAGTTTCAGTGTATGCAATATTAAGAACATTTTCACTGCTTCAAAAGTCATAAGAAAGCCCTTTCTCTCAAGCAACTGAAGTGGTTTTCAAAGTGGGGACAGGGACCCCTGGGTGCCGCGAGGAGGTGCTAGGGGGGCCATGGCAAGTTGGCATGAAAAGTATAGCAAAACAAAATAATTGAATAAATTAAATAACTAAAGTAAACCAAAAACAAGCTAAACAATATTCCCATTAGTTAAGAACTGCACTATAATAATCTATTGCATCTCTGAACATTACTACTATAATCGTTATTATTTTATTTTATTACATGGCTTGGTTGAATTCCAATGTAGAATGCGGTCTGTTATTTCTTGATAACAGACCCTGCGCCCGTATAGCGAGGCGGTAGTTATAGCGAATACAACCCCTGATATGAAAAGGGAAGGCTAATGGTGGATCTACTGTGACTGTGTTATGGTACTTTAAAACGGACGTTGACATGATGTTGGCGAGGTTTTCCATCTGAGTGTGCTACACTCATGTACCTCATATAATCAGGGTTAAAAAATCCCTATTTTTGTAAGCATGAACCAGCAAGGGAGACGTGCGTTTACTCTCTCGTTGATACAGTAAATATGCAGCAGCTAGCTAGTAAGTTACGGTACATCCGATAAGGTGCTTAGCATTCGTTCAAAACTTACCTTTCTTTGTGCAACTTCAGGTGTCGAACAAAGTTGGACGTTGTGGCAGCTCCGTCTGTAATCTTCGACCCGCATGTTTTGCAAATTGCAACTCTTTTTTTGTCGATTAGCTCGTAATTTTTATAGCCAAACGAAACTATCTTCGGTATCATTTTGCCAACTGGCGCGTTGTTGCTTGTGCTTCATTGGTTGTCTTGCAACGTGCCTGCTTAGATACTGTCAAATCAAAACAACGTGGGACTACAGTGATTGGATGTCGTGCAGGCAGCGCGCGTGCTCTCTGCATGCATACAGGTGGTGCACATTTTTTTCACAGATGCAGATAAACTGAGAGCGGCGTGGCCGTGTGAACATTTTCTTCCCCAGTTTTCATGGGAAGTAGCAAGTCTTCTCGAGTCAAAAGGCGCAAGTCCAAGTGAAGTCACGAGTCATTGATGTTAAAGTCCAAGTCGAGTTGCAAGTCTTTGTACATTTTGTCGAGTCGAGTCTGAAGTCATCAAATTCATGACTCGAGTCTGACTCGATTCCAAGTCACATGACTCGAGTCCACACCTCTGCAATTAGGTAAAAATTAAACAAAATTACTGAATTTGATTGTCTCATATGTTTTCTTTGTCCCTCCTCCATCGTTATTATGCAGTAAGACCACCACACCACAGTACCAGCCGGCTGACCAGCTTGGAGCAGCCCTGTTGACAGCAGGAAAGAGTTTCCCCCAATGCTTCCTGATTGCGGTTTCTAAAATATGGATGCTGCTACAGAAGTGAGGTGGGTTATTAGGTTATATTCCACATTTAGTGTCCAGTTTTGCACAAATCTTAATTATTTTGTTTGCCATATACACAATTTAAGGCACGGACAAATTATCCTCCAGCATCTGGTCATCCACAAGGACATTCTGAACCTGTGGACAAAGATCGTTCCAGAAAATGGCAAACGAACAAATTGCTGGATAGGGGCAGGGGGCTTGGGCGAGCCGATCGCCGGCGGCATAGACTATCTCTAGAGACGTAGAACGTCACCTCGCTAGCGGGGAAGGAGCCAGAGTTGGTGCGGGAGGTGGATCAGTACCAGCTAGATATAGGTGGGCTCACCTCCATGCACAGCGCTGGCTCTAGAACCAAACTCCTGGAGAAGGGTTGGACTTTGTTCTTTTCTGTAGTTGCCCTGGTTGAGAGGCGCTGGGGCGGGAGTGGGGATACTCACGAGTCCCCGGCTGAGTGCCGCAGTGTTGGAGTATTCCCCGGAGAACGAGAGGGTCACCTCCCTGCGCCTACAGGTTAAGGCTCTAACTGTTGTTTGTGCTTATGCACCGAACAGCATTTCAGAGTATCCTGCCTTCTTGGAGTCGGTGGGAGGGATCCTGGAAAGGGTGCTGCCTGCCGACTCCATAGTTCTCCTGGGAGACTTCAACGTGGGCAATGACAGAGAAACCTGGCGGGGAGTGATTGGGAGGAACGGCTTGCTTGATCTGAACCCGAGCGGTGTTTCGTTGTTGGACTTCTGTGCTAGCCACCATGTTTGAGCACAAGGTGGCTCATAAGTGTACCTGGTACCAGAACACCTTAGGACGGAGATCAATGATCAACATTGTAATCGTATCGTCTGATCTGCGGCCGTATATTTTGGACACTCGGGTGACGAGAGGAGCAGAGCTGTCAACTGATCACCACCTGGTGGTGAGTTGGATCAGATGGCGGGGGAGTCAGCTAGAGAGACCTGGCAAGCCCAAACGTGTAGTGAGGGTGAACTGGGAACGTCTGGCGGAGGATCCTGTCCAGGAGGTCTTCAACTCCCACCTCCGGAAGGACTTCTCACACATCCCGAGGGAAGTTGGGGACATGGAATCCGAGTGGATCATGTTCAAAGCCTCTATTGTGGACGCGGCCGCTAGGAGCTGTGGTCGGAAGGTCATCGGTGCCTGTCGTGGCGGCAACCCGAGAACCCGGTGGTGGACACCAGGGGTGAGGGAAGCCGTCAAGCTGAAGGAGGCCTTTCAGGCTTGGTTGGCCCAGGGGTCTCCTGATGCAGCTGACAGGTACAGGCAGGCCAAAAGGGCTGCAGCTGCGGTGGTTGCGGATGCTAAAAATGTAACTTTGTGTAATTTTAGTGTAATTCTATCTGTATTCATAGTCCAACACTCATTGCCTCTGTTTCAAGAAATTTGTTTTGCTGACACAGAAAAATAGGTCACGTGTCAGTACCTTGCAAAACAATTCATGAGCCAAAAAGGCCAGAGAGGTTGTGGTCATGGTTAAAATTATGCTGTGGAAGGTTAAAAGAGGAGATTGGATATGAACCACAGTCTCCCGTGTCAGTGTCAGACCATTCAGGCCAAAATATCCAACCAACTGCCTTGACAGAGAGAAAGAGCTTTTGTGGCTGGACGACAACAAGAGGTCGCTTGTCATGAAACATCTGGTCAATTTAAGCATATAAGCATTTTTGTTTTACTCTTTGACTGTCATTTCTGTGTCTTATTTGAACATGTGAAATAAATATATATATATATATATATATATATATATATATATATATATATATATATATATCAACACAAGCATAAAGAAATCAATTGCTAATCCAATTATATTCAGTCAAGACCAGCTTTTGAATGATCCACTTTCTATGTAGAATAGTCTAGCTTAGAGTTTCAGATGTATTACATCACCTCAACCACCTTGGTTTAGCTTAACCATGAAGATATACGCTACGTAGTGTACTGAAAGCTCCAGGGGAGTGAGGGGTCCATGGAAACATTTTACATTTTTTAGCAGTAGCAACAAAGCATTAAGCTGAACTGAATCAGTTTATGTACACACACAGAGGATTTATTTATATAAAACTTTCCGAGTGAAGACAAGAAGATCTTAGCCCCCTGTAAATGGGTCTCTGGGGTCCCCAAAAATTGGGACTCTGGGGTTCAGAGCCTATCAAATCAGTATAAGTTAATTTGTCATGTTTATAACAATATTAAACAATAAATATGAACATAAGTATGACTCAAATGAAAATACTACAGTTTTGGAATCCTTAGAACCTACTGAATCCACCAATACCACCAAATCCACTGTCAAACAAAACCTTGCCAAAATACGCACAACATTGCAATTTAGGTCCTTCAAAAAAAAATGAAAATTGACTTACTTATGGCTGAAATATGAATAATCCAGCACAAAAACAATTGTTATTGGAAAAACACCATATAAAGTTACACTTTAAGATTACTAAGATTACAAGTATGTGTGAGTTTGAGGAAGAATTAAGAATTGTGCTGTTGCCTCAGGTGGCAGCTGTGTTTCCTTGAACTCGAGTACCCCTGGTCAGAGTCACTTCGACGAAATTTGCCAAAGATTAATTTACAACAATACAGTCATCTGTGCCCTATCATGTTCTACACCCTGCACACTTGTTGCAAGTTCCTCCATCAGATACGCAGAAAGACTAGACTGGGTTGACAAGTATTTTCACATGGAAAAACCTGATACAATGTCAGAACACCCACAAGGATGTCAATCTGATTCAGACCTTGGCAAATGGTGATTATACGTATGATCTGATTTCCCTTTTCACTGAGAAGTAACTTTATTGTTTCAAGTGTCACATCTCTCCCCAAGAGCTGTAAAAAACCACTGTACTGGACCTGCTCTGCATCAACCAGCAGGCAGTTAGTTATTATCTGCTGAACATAGTGGAGCATTTAGCAGCTGAAGAGCCAGATATTTCAGTTCATGCACAGTTGCTCAGTTGCTAAATATTTTGTCAAATCAACTTAAAAGAAGATGATATGTCAATATGGGGTCAGATCTGTCTCATAATTCACAAATGCACACAGACCAATTCACAAATGCACACAGAACAAATTACAAATTACACATTTGTGGATCTGGCGACGTCAGGGTAGTCTCAAAAAACCCACACACGAATGTATAGCGATTCACACACGAATGCAGTGCGATCCACAAATAAATACATACAAATCCACATTTGTGCATTGGAATGTAGTATTTGTAATTCGTTCTTTGGGCATTTGTGAGTCAAATTTATTTGTCAAATGTATTTGTAAATCCTTCTGTGTGCATTTGTAAATAAAATATATTTGTGAATTATTCTGTGTGCATTTGTGAATTGTTCTGTGTGCATTTGTGAATTATGAGACCGATCTGACCCCATATGTCAATGACATGTTCACAACTTGTTTCCGCTGCCCCCAAGGGACCAACTAGGATAACACATGTTTGTGGATAAATCTGTCCAAATCTGTCCAGCTATAGATGGAAATAGATACTACTGATAATATGGATGAAATATGCAATAAATGCACCATACACACGTGTGTGTGTGTGTGTGTGTGTGTGTGTGTGTGTGTGTGTGTGTGTGTGTGTGTGTGTGTGTGTGTGTGTGTGTGTGTGTGTGTGTGTGTGTGTGTGTGTGTGTGTGTGTGTGTGTGTGTGTGTGTGTGTGTGTGTGTGTGTGTGTGTCACATACTGCATACATTTGTGGTATTTCACAAAGATTGTGTTGAAATCTTCTGTGGTGAATGTAACATAACGATGTGGCTGGGGATGCTGGACCTCAGGGTGCCTGTGTGGGACAGAGACTTGCGCAGAGGGAGGGAGAGAAAGGATCATCTAGGGTCACCAGCTGTGCCTTTGTGTCAATAATTATTTTATAAAATATAGAGTAAAACTTGCTCTGTCCTCAGCTGGCTTTTAAAAAAACACCAGCTGAGACAGATATATAAACATATCCATCTCGTCGCTTCCTCTGAAGTGACAAAATGTAGTGAGTTTGTAGTCAGTGAGTGTTTTGAGCATTGGAGACAGCTTTTCTTCCTGCTTTCACTTTTTGTTTACCGAAGCAAACCTTGTTCAATGCAAGTACTGACGACAGATTAAATACCGACAGAGCCATGCAGCCAGCCTGCCACTGTGCAAATCCCCTGTTTACTGTGAGACCCTGTGGCCTCCACGAACAGTCTCCGCCTTAAGTTGCTCATTCAGAAACACATAACACCCCGGCCCCTCCTCTCTCGCTCTGTCTGTCCCTCTGACTCTTTCTCTCCCCCTCATTGTCATACAAACACAGCTCTCTCAAACCCCTCTCATGGGCTCACTCATAGTCAGAGCTGGGGAGAGCACATGTTGTGGAGAGACTGGGGGATCTGGACAAGTATTTTCTTCAAAAGGCACAAGATAAATCCTACCTGGGGATAAATGGAAGCCTAACCACAGACTACAGACCAGAATCGCCCTTTCTCAGGTACTCTATAACCAATTCCTTTCCCTTCAGGTCACAAGCAGGAGTTTCTGTCTCTATTACATTTTTCTTTGTAATACATTGTGAGTATACACTACTTTGATTTAAGTTCTTGAATAGGAAGCAAATAGTATCCTCGTAGTTCATAGACTGCTGGGCTTTTGTGGTTGTACTTGTGCTTGGTGCCTGTAGCTGTATTATCTAGGCCAAAGGTTACTGGCTGTGCTACCGGGGTGAGCAGCTAGTTCCATTTTTTTAGTGTGACCTAGTGTGACCATTGCTGCCAAATGCTCACATTTAAAACGAACACATGACAAATACATGTGTCTTGTGAAAATAGTTTAACAGATAGCATCATTACAGAGTTTCTTTTAAGTGACTTATACTGCTATTAAATAATTAAATCCCCTGCTATGTTTTTTTGCAGGAAATAAATGGTGCATGCTTGAATAAACACTATTCATTTTTCAGGAAATTAAGCCCTAAAAGCTATTGATGTTAATAGATAGCAGATTAAAAAGCATGGAGGTTTTTATGTATGCTCTGGGATGGTCAAATAATCAAAATAGAAAATGATTTACCACTGAGAACTGGTTTTGTTTAGTCCATCATCAACAGCCTCCCTGTTGATGATGGACTCGGATAAAAAAAACTTTCTCAGTAGAAGTGACCAACTAGTATTCCTTACACTGCCAAGGTTTGGTCACATGTAGAGTAAAAATATGCTCTGAGATATTCTTGGAAGAACACCTTGAATTGTTGACAATACATAGAAAGCTCTACAAATGAATGTACACAAAGTTGCCCCAGGGGACAATAATGTGGCTGCCTATGATAAGTATGATGGTTTGAAGAGATTAATTTGATGGTGATAACATAATAGTGATTTAGGGCATGTTTTATAGACACGCCATCTGTAATTTTTGTTTACTTTTAGGTAGAGTTAGAGTCAGTCAAAAGACAAGTTGTGTTGCAAATTGCTTTTAATTAGTTAAAGTGCTCTTTCTTCAGACAATGAAACACACACACCTATGCAACAGCCATTATCAACAATAAGCCCTTATTGTTTTTCCATAAGGCGGTGGTGTAGTGGCCTTCTTGCTGTCTCCTCACAGTAAGAGGGCCCAGGGTTCGATTCCCGGTCTGGGCAGTCCTTCTGTGTGGACTTTGCTTGATCTCACCATGACAGCGTGGGTTGCATGACATGCTGCATCTCTAAAATTGGACTCTAAAATTGAATGTGAGTGTCTATCTATGGTGACATGTCCAGTGAGAACCCTACCTTCATCCTTTTAGCTGGGATTGGCTCCAGTGACCCTGGATAGGATAAGCAGGAATGATTCTTCAACAGCAGGATGGAATAATTAAGTTAATTTAGGTATTGTAGTTAAAAAAACGTAAAATAAAAATAGCTGTATGCTGATTCTGCTGTTTAAAACTAAATACTATGTTTTCTGACCAAATATGAATGAATAAGACCCATTGTGAAGAAACATGTTTCAATTGAGTGTTGTCTTCAAGGAAAACAATGACACCATTTATAGGACATGAACTGAAAATGACAGATATGCCATATGCTAGTTAATTATTTCATTTTTAGAGCAGTGGTACTATCTTTCGCCTGGTTTCAACCTTATACCAAGGCGATTAATTCCTGGAGGGACACCTTCCGTTAGAGGGTCGAGGGGTTAAAATCACAATAAAATGTATTCAAGAAAGACACTAAGCACTTACAATCTCTGTGTATGCGTCGTCATGATGAAGACACACTTGGCATTGAAATGTTAGTCTTATACTAAAGTTTGTTTCCTTATTTCTGTGTGCTCCAGTATACTTTGGATATAAGCTCTGAAGTTTCTCCCCATACGAGAGTGCCCTATTTCTGAGAGCCCCGGGCAGTACCACCTGCATGTTCCCAACCCAACTCTGCACATACTGACGGTTCACAGTTTGAATTTGAACTAAAAAACTTGTTTAGGTAACAAAACCACTTAATTGGGTTTAGGAAAAACATCATGGTTGCCTTGAAATAAGTATGTAAACTAAGTAAAACATAAACAACGTAACATAAGTACTGAAAACACATAACTTCAAAATAACTCAACACTTTGAGACACTAACATCAAATGTTCTGTTTGTTAGACCTATTCTGCCCTCTCTTACACCCTCTGTCTTTGTGGTATGCCATCACACACCCAGAGCATTTTCTCTAAGCGTCTAAAGAAAAAAAGGGCGTCTCATACAGATGCTTTAGGATGCTTTGTGCGTCAGTTTTAGACATCGATGGCCATGACAAAGCATCAGTATTTGAAGCCCCAGGACAGGCTTTATATTCCTTGTGAAACGATTGCACTCCCACATTGAATCAAGACAGCAACACAAAAGCAACATTGATGGAAAAATGGCCCTCATGCCAAGAGGTACTGATCCTGTCTTGACCTAATACAGCAAGACTGCTGGCATTGTGTGGATTATGAACATTAATTATCAGTGATTAAATCATGTCAACATCCCTGCTGTGGTTAGTGTGTATGTTGACTTCGACACTGACAATGTGCTCTTTAGTCACAATTTGCTACTGCCAAATAAAATCCACAAATAACATGAATAATTACTTTGAAAATGTAGTCTATCAAATTTTTTGAACATTGTAATTTTGTGACTGAACGCCACTGAAGTAATTTGTTTTCATTAACCCTTCTCTTGTTTCAGTGCAATGGAGAAGCCTGGTGGTCCAGAGGTCAAGTTCATGATGGATCTAGCTACAGCACATCCTGTACCCAACACCCTGACCAGAGGACAATGGTCAAGCAAAATTGAGTTCCTCTTGGCGGTTGCAGGGCAAATCATAGGTCTAGGAAATGTGTGGAGGTTCCCTTACCTGTGCTACAAAAATGGTGGAGGTAGGTTTCATAAAAGTCAAAAAAATTAGGAAAAACACTTCTACTTTGTAAAAGTAATTCCATTTGGGGAACATGATGGAAAGTGCCATTTCATAACTACTATGTAAATATTATCTACCAAGCCCATGAATGTTCCAACTTTTCTAAAGAGTAACAAGTAAATTACACATCCTTCTTGTGCTGCCCTCAGCTCAGTTGCTGCTCTTTCTGTCCACATTTACATGAAAAAAGAACGCTGCCAGACAAGAAATATGTAAACTTGTCTTATCTTGTCTCGTCTTGTCTTAAGGAAACGAATAGAGATAGTACATGGAGAGTGTGTTAAGGAACCGTCATGTCCAGACTTTTGAAGATGTTATTAGAAATGAACTGTTCCTTTTACTAACAGGTAAACTCTTGTGAACAATATAAAGGTATATTATTCTTTGGGCTTACCATAAGTGTTCAACCTGCTCAACAACTCATGTGGTTTAACTTTATGCTTTCTCAAGGGGTATTCTTCATCCCTTATGTCCTCTTCCTCTTTACCTGCGGCATCCCCCTCTTTCTCCTGGAGACGTCACTCGGCCAGTACACCAAAGAGGGAAGTATTACCTGCTGGAGGAAAATTTGTCCCCTTTTTGAAGGTAAAGATGTAGACTCAATATCAGACTATCCATGTAAAATCAAATAAATATTAAATAATTAATCAAATTAAAGCATGTGTGTATGACATGGTCAAAAAATGGCTGGCTGGGCCTTTAGGTAGAGAAGAAAACTTGTGTTTATTGCAACCTCTCAAATCGAATATTTCTCTTAACGCGCTCACATTATTCTATAGTTGCAGTGAATGTAGAACAAAACATCCACACACATCAAGACGTGATATTACAGATAACATGTGTATATGTGTGAATCTGTATATTCTGCAGGGCAGCAATACTGTATTATATTTTTTCAATTTCTCATAAAAAATATGTATTTCTTCTTCATGAAAAGGTCAATGATTGTGTTTTTGGGATATACAACCTATCACATGCTGACATGCTGCAAATTTTGTTTTGTGTGCTCACATTTTTGTTAGAAATCGCACAGGCGTATGTGATGAAAGCACTTTAACCACCTGTGGAACAGACAGAAACAATGTTGTTGGTAAAACAAATTCCACAAGTTAAAGCTATAAGTGACGACAAATCTTGCCATTAACAGTAGCATTCCTTTTAAAAGGAATATCAGGAAAAATGTGTATTTATAAAAAACTTGTCCAGCCACTTTGACACCATCTTTTCTAAGAAACCTGATAAACTGTGTCAGGTTTGGTTAAACTGTAAAATTTCACATATCTTTGACATATCATTGGTTAAAAATTGCTTCCTGTGAGCTATTACATTAGGCTGAATGAGTTACAAAAATGGATGGCAAAAAAATGGATGACATATCTTTAGTAAATCTACAACAGAGAAAATTGGTCTCTACACTGTATTTACTCTGCAATAAGAGCCTGATTTGGGGAAGTATCAAAATTGTTGAGGGGTGGCTGTTAAGTGGCTAGTGCAGGTCGATCTCACAAGGTTGATGGTCGATCCCTGGTTCCCACTGTTTATATGTTGAAGTGTCCTTGAGCTAGACACAGAACCTCAAATTGCTCCCCTGTTTAATGCTTAGGATAAATACAGTGGTCAGATGTTATGTCTGCACCTGTATGTATAGGACACAATGTTATTATGTGGCAATGATTTCCTTTAAATTACATTGTTATAATATTTATAATATATCAAATACATAAGTAAATGTGGTAATTATATGTTTCTTACTTTTTTATTTTAAATATCTTTGTCTGTTTTTTCAGGGATGGGTTATGGCAATCTTGTGGTGGTTTTGTACTCCAGCATCTATTACATCATCATATTGGCCTGGGCTTTCCTGTATCTCTTCTCCTCGTTCAGCACTGAACTTCCCTGGGCAAATTGCAGAAACCAATGGAACACAGGTTTGTCCCAGTATCCAATCTGGGTTGTGGCTGGGATTAGCGTTAGGGATACAAACAAATAACAAGAGTATTATTCATCTTTAGTTAGTGATTTTTTGGGGCTCATTTGGAAATCTGGAGAGCAAAAGCCAGCTGTTGGAAACATTTTAAGTTGTGAGGTGCCAGGTGTTCTCTGCCTGTTCTCTGCTAGTGTTCATGTCAAGTTACGTAACATACTTAAAGTGCCGCTCCACACATAATATTGTCCAATTTAAAGATTTAACTGCTGGAAGTTTAAAATTTCCACACAACTGGTTGACATACACATCTTAAACGAAGATTTTAGGTGAACATAGAGGAACGAAACCAAAAACTAGTGTGAAATGGTATGTAATCCTTACTGTTGTCCTTAATAGACCCCTACCGTGTGCACCTGAGCACTGTCCCTCGTATACTCTACAGCAGAATATAGTGTATCATGTGGATGCCTAGCTTAACACAACCACGCAAATCAGACCAGAAGGCAACTGCTCGACTCAAGGACTTTGCATTCACACTTAATAGATTAGACTCTTTGGAAATGTCCTCCATTCCATTTATCAAGTTAAATAAGTATACAAAATGATATGAAGGCTTTGACAAATGCATAATTATATAATGTGTGTAGTTGTCCTTGAGTGCATTGTTTAAAGCATCCTGTATTCCTTTGCAACAGAGACCTGTGTAGAGTTTGATCAAAGAACTGATTATTTGAACTGGACAGCTGCTGAAAATGCAACGTCACCAGTGAGAGAGTTTTGGGAGTGAGTCTGGAAACTAAATCCAAATATGATACTAAGCTCTGAAAGTTATTTGACATTCATGAATAATCACAAACATTTTGATTTTCAGGAGAAGAGTTCTGAATCTAACAGGAAGTGTCCATGAGTTAGGCAGCATTCGATGGGAGCTGGCTCTGTGTCTTCTGTTGTCCTGGATCGTTTGTTACTTTTGTGTCTGGAAAGGAGTAAAGTCTACTGGCAAGGTAGGAAAATGATTTTAGCATTATTTATGGTGTATTGTATATGGTGTAACTCTTAAACTGTCAAATGACAATGCTTTAGGACAACATTGTTCTCTATTGTTCAATCATAGCAATCATATCCCTTTGCCAGACACGCTGCCCGAAACAAGATCCTAAATGTTTCCAAGCACACATGAGAGGGAAAATACAACTACACAGGATGTAAGCTTAAATTGCACTAGCTCAAACATAAATATTCACGATTGAAACTGCTGTCAGGTGTCGTGGATTAGCCATAGTGGCTTGGCTTTAGGGATGACAATGGCAATCTGACAGCTGGTCCAAACTTTGATGCATACAGAAATATCTCAACTACTGGATTCATTTATATTAAATTTGGACAGATATTGATCATTTCGATGATCCTCCAACTTCTAGTGCCGCCATGAGGTTCACATATGTGGTTTGAGTGATCTAGCTCATCTCTCCAATCAACTGTGGGATGGATTACTGTGAGATCTGGGCCACATGATGTCCCCCTCAACATGAACTATAATCACTTTGGTGATTCCTTAACTTTTCATCTTAAATAAGATTTTGAGCATTTGGCTCAAATCACGCTCAAAAAAGATATTTAAGGCAATGGTAAATATCGTTTCTGGAGAGCAACAGGACAGTGACCACACTACATCCATCCTGACCACAAATCCTGAACCATCAAAGTCCACAATTTTGCTACAAATTAACCATCACTCTTCCACAGGTAGTTTACTTTACTGCCACATTTCCATATGTGATGTTGGTGGTGCTGCTTGTTCGTGGAGTCACGTTGCCAGGGGCCTTAGATGGGATCAAGTTCTACCTCTACCCAGATCCATCCCGCCTGTCTGATCCACAGGTATGAGCACTTTTCAATGCTTCTCTGTTATAATGGCATGTGACTCTGATGAACCTTCAACCTCTACAACCCCCATGTACCCGCAGGTTGTTCCCCCATTAACAAAGGCATTTTGTTTGGAGAAGCGCTATTAACATTTTGAAAATGGGGGGGGGGGGGGGGGGGGGGGGGGGGGGCAGCAGCACTTTGGCTCGTTTCTGCACTTGCACTCGGAGCAGGAGAGCTACTCGCAGGAGAGTGACTTGTCCCATCTTCACTACCTTGGGAGCGTTTAAAAAACGCAGATAAATCTGTTTATTCGACGCTCTCTGCCAGCTGATGGGAGTGCTCTCTGCGCACCTGTGTGCGCGCACGTGTCTGTGTGCATCGCATCGGGGCGGAACTCCGGCGTGTGCGTTACCGAGAGAAAAGTAGAGTTGTAAACGCGCTACCATGTAGAGACAGAAATGACATGCTGTCGGGTAGATACGATCAATAACATAAGAACATTTATTTTGTTTAATAAAAGAACAAGGTGTTGACATGTTAATAGGAAAGGGAACCTTAAATTACTTCTGTTATGATCTGACGCTATAGAGAAAATGACGGGGGGGCGCAGGGTTTCTTCAGGTGGGCGCCCCGCCCCCCTATTATAATGGTAGGGGAAACACTGGAGCTGAAATAATGTGCTGGAGCAAACAAATGCAAAACAATTGTATGACATATCTTAAATTGGTCACACTTTCGTGGAAAGTTAAGGGGAAGTCAGAGTTCAGGAGATTAAAAGGATTGGTTACCATGCTGTCACTTTATTTGCAGATAATTGCTCTGGTGATATCACACATATGGACAGTAATATGTACCTTAATATGTACCTTATAAAATCAGATTTACCTGGTTATGTCTAGGTGTACTGCAGAGTTGCAACACACATTAAATGGCATGTTTCACATTCAATTAAATTTAATTTATTTCAATGTATTTTGTATAGCGTAAAATCATAAATTACAAATTTGCCTCAGAGGGCTTTACAATCTGTACACATACAACATCCTCTGTCCCAGGACTTCACATAAAAAATAAATCCTTTATTATTGTATTGCAGGTGTGGATGGACGCTGGCACACAAATATTTTATTCCTATGCTATTTGCATTGGGTGTCTAACTGCACTTGGCAGTTATAATAAGTACAACAACAACTGTTACAAGTAAGTTTGATTTAATATGTATAATGTATTTTTCAGTTTGATTCACACAAACAAACGCGAAAAGAAAGAACACATCGAACAGCGAGCTGCCTAAGCTGCAGCTTCGTTAGGCCAAGTCACTTGAAAAAAAAACAGCCGCTGAAGATATACAACAGCTTTAGAACCGTTAGCCAGAACATCTTCAATTCCCATTTTAGGCAAAACAAATGTGGAGTAGCTTATACTAGGAATACTACATCACTTTGAAGTGTAGTTTACTCACAAAGTATTTCTAGTGTATTCAGAAGTCTTGCCATATATATAAAGCCTTCTTTGGGCATTTTAGGATATGAGTCCCAACTATGGAAAGAACAATGTAACGGTAAAGGAGTATACAAATTAATTTGTGTCTTCTTTGTTTTTAGGGACTGTGTGTACTTGTGCCTTCTGAACAGTGCGACCAGTTTTGTTGCAGGATTTGCCATTTTCTCTGCTCTTGGATTTATGGCATATGAGCAGAACACAGACATATCAAAAGTGGCAGAGTCCGGTAAGAATATAGATAATATTATTAACTCAATACAACCCGAAATTAAACATGAATCTCGAAATGTCTGAACTAAAATAAGTATTAAAAATACTTAGCTTCACTTAATCAAAGCCAAACTTCACACAGATACTCCTACCATATAGAGCTATTTTATATATTTTTTTAAAATTATTTGTTAATATAGTTACGATAATAAAAAATATATATTTATTTTTTTTTCTGGGTACTATCATAAACCAATATACCACTAACACATATATGAACTTATTATCTATGTTCACAAGGGTTTTCTATAAATTATACCTTTTGAAATTATTCAACTATTATCTCCTCAACTTGTAGTTGAGGAGATAATCAGTATTTAGTATAGGATGCAAACCATTTGTAATTTTCGGCACTAAATGGCTGGGGTGCAACAATAAATAAATCAAGGGATTAATGAGCATTGTACTTTTAGCGTCAACAAAAGCACAAAATGCATTTAATTACATACAAGTGAGCTATTTTGACATCATAAATGCCGCACAATATCTCATTTTGACTGCAGGTCCCGGCTTGGCGTTCATCGCCTATCCTCGAGCAGTCGCCATGATGCCTTTTCCCCAGGTCTGGGCAATATTCTTCTTCGTTATGGTCATCCTGCTGGGACTAGACAGTGAGGTAAGATGACTCTTCTTCAGCACTGACAGAATCAGAAACAGCTGTTTTATTTCTGAGGATAGTATATTTTAAATGAATTTTAAATTTTCTGTTCACGATGACCAGGCTAAAATATTTTCTTCCATTTGTTATATGCATACATTGCATAACAGTCTTTATGAACATGTGGGAGGTTTGGTTTATGGTTTTTGGGCCTTGGTGTGAGATCTGTGGGTGTTTCACAGTTAGAAAGAAATCAATGTATTACCTCTAGATGTGTTTTGGTCTTGTTTGTTTAAATGTTTGCATATAGCCAACAACACTGAGAACATTTATTAACACCATTTTCATTTACTGCAGCAATTACTAATGTGACATTTTTTTGGAAGCCCTTGATTTTGTTTGTCACTTTGTGTCTCTTGATTCAGATCTGGATCCGGATGCATAGTACAAATTTCTTATTTTAATCTTTAGAATAAAAAATAACTAGGATTGTGCAGCTTTGGCAGAGGTATTCACTCTCTGAGTACTTACTAAATTATTATGAAATCATCTTCGCAACATTTGTATGTTTGTGTGCAGCATATGTGGAGTTGAGTAACTGGGAACTGTGTTTCAGTTTGTAGGTCTGGAAGCCATCGTGACAACAATTTCTGACACAAATCCTTCCTTCTTCCACGTTGGCCATCGACGTAAACTTCTTCTACTTGCTATCAGTGTTGTCAGCTTCTTCATTGGACTTGTGATGGTTACAGATGTAAGATCATATTGAAATGTCACATCACTTCTTTTACAAAAAGAACACAACAGCTAACTGATGTCTCACACACAGGGTGGATTGTACATCTTCCAGTTGTTTGACTACTATGCCTGTAGTGGAATGACTCTACTTCTCTTTGCCATACTGCAGTCTGTTTGTATTGGATGGATATACGGTAAGTTAATGAACAAGAGGAATGTGCATGGTTTCATTACTGTGATGTTGAATTCCTTCACAGCTTTTCCATCTACTTACAGGTGCAGACCGGTTTTATGATAACATAGAGGATATGATTGGATACAAGCCTTTTCCCCTGATCAAGTATTGTTTGAAATATGTCACTCCAGTAATATGCATGGTGAGTTGCAGAAAGTTTCTCTCACTCAGTTGATTTGCCTTTTTTCTAAGTCTCGCCCCTCTAATGCATACTACTTTTTTAAAGTTTCTCTATAATAAGAGCAAACAACTGTTTGAAATGTAAAGATATAGTGGAGTAATGTCCACCTGAGCAGATAATAACTAGGGATGCACCGATACCGATATCGGTATCGGGGGCCGATACTGCGTTAAAATACTCGTACTCGTATCGGTTTCAATTGCCGATACCACTCAACAGTATTTCACTACAACAAACTGGTCGCGCTTTGTGGAGAAAAAGATTTGTTGTCCTACCTGACTTCAACGTCTAGGGCAGGGGTCGGCAACCCGTGGCTCCAGAGTCGCATACGGCTCTTTCGTCGCTCTCTTGCGGCTCTTGCAGCAAGGTGTGTAGAGTAATGGTGCGTTCACACCGAACGCGACACAAATTACTGCCGTCCCGCCGGTTTGAATCAAACTGTTGCTGATCCGCCAGAAGTAGCGCTGGCAGCGGCCACATTCAGACGCTGTTGTGCGGCTACGGATGATATTATTGTAGCCGAGTGTCTGTTGTGTGTCTATATTTGTAATTCTAATAAAATGAAAACACGCTGCAGGGTAACTTGAACCACTTTTTTAATCTCCTTCACACACGTATATCCCACAATTCCACTCCTGTTTTCCTTTCCGTTTCTCCCTCCACAATAAAAGCACCGGAAACATAACTTGGAACACAGCTTCCTATATAATTGCTCGATCCCTAATATTACCCAAAACCACCAGACACAGGAACAGCTTCTTTCCACTGGCCGTCACCCTGATGAACAATTAATCAGACTCCCCCATCTGCACTACCTGCACTAATTGGACTACTTTTTCTTTCTAATGTCTTTTTTTAAATATTTATCTTGCTTATTGTAAATGTGTATATATGTACAATGAGAGCTATGTGTAACCGGAGTCAAATTCCATGTGAGTGTAAACACACATGGCCAATAAAGCTGATTCTGATTATGAACCCGGACACGGGGGCGTTTTATGGTCCGACATTAGAGGGACTTCCACAAGAAGTTTAAAGGATGACTTTTTATCACGTTAGTGCATGTTAGTGCATGCTCTTCACTGCCTTCATACAGTGGTTCCAGCCAATAACACCGTACTAGGCGAGGGCGTGTCGCGGAAGCGTAGTGCCCACCATCTGGTTTCCCCTCAGGTTAACACTGTTAGATCTCTCAGCACTGTCACCGATGTTTGCACTGTTAGGGCTGTTAATACTGTTAGCTGCAAGGTCAGCTGTCGCCATGTGAGGGGGAAACAGATATGCTCTTAATTTCATTCATTTTGTACACCTTTTTCATGGATTTATTTCCCAAGTTACTCATATAAATTAGATGTTGATTTATTTAATATTACATTTATAAATTCCATCTTTACTTTATTGTAGCTAGAGTTGATTTGGGGGACATTTCTGGCATTTTGTACTTTGTCTAACCAATACTTTAACTGCTTTCTCTGTGACTATTTTCAGGGAACGTTTATTTTCTCCTTGGTCAAATACACTCCTCTGAAGTTCAACAACACAATTGAGTACCCATGGTGGGGTTATGCTCTTGGTTGGTGGTTCACTCTCTCCTCTACGCTCATGGTTCCTCTAGTTATGTTGTACAAAGTGAGCACCACTCCTGGTACACTGCGACAGGTAAGCTGTTATCTAAATGGGTCAACATGCCCAAAATGATTCAACCACTATTGCAAATATGGTTTATTGACTAAATGTACAAACTTTCAGCTGTTTTCAATAAACAACTCAAACAAGGACAATTTAAATAGCTCTACAGAAAATGTCACTTTTAAACTATGATTAAACATTTGCAAATCAGATGTTATCTGAAGCACACCTGATGCAACTAATCGAGGGCCTCATTAGTTGCATCAGGTGTGCTTGAGATAGAACACTGGCAGGGATGTGTGATTGCATATTAGAAATATGGCTCAGAGAATTGTCCAAAAGGTTAAGAGAAGAGATCATTGCCTTGCACAAAACAAGAAAAAGGATCCAACAAAATAGCAAAGGAACTGAATGTTGGAAGCATAGTTGGAAGCATAGTTCATAAGTTAAAAGTTAAAGGAACACTGCCTTGACGTGGCAGAAAGAGGAAGCTATCAATGACTGCCACCAGATTTCTGCAGAGGCAGGTGGCCAAAAACCCTTGAGTGACTACTAAAGACCTGCAACAAGACTTGATGGCAACAGGCACTGAGGTTTCAGTTTCCACAGTAAGGCGCATACTAAACACTGAAGGTCTCCATGCCCCAACTCCAAGACGTGTACACTACTACTGACCCAAAAGCACAAGAAAGGTCTGCTCCAATATGCTCACGTTTGCATCAGGTCATAACAGCAAAAGGGGCTCTACTAAGTACTAAAGATATCATGAAGGGGTTGAATAATCTTGCAGTATGGTCATTAAAAGTGGCATATTGTGTTGAATTTGGAGAAACCACTCGTAACATTTGTTATGTTGAGCTATTTCAATTGTCCTTGTTTGAGTTGTTTATTGAAAACTGCTGAAGGTTTGTACATTTTGCCAATAAACCTAATTTGCAATGGTTGAATATTTTTTTTGTGCAACTGTATGCGATTGTGGGTTTTATGATTTGTATTTAAACCTATATTCTCCTTTGTTAGAGGATCTCCATCTTATGCACTCCAGCTGAAGAACTTTCTTTGGACAAAAAGGACAATAAAGGACTTGAACTGCACAACTTGACCTCATCTCCTGACAGCATCGTGTCCTAGTGACATGATTCCCAATCTTTTTGGACCTCTTAAACAAAGCGATGTATACTTCTTGCTGTCATCCACTTATCATGGTCTTCACTCCGCAAATATATGCAGCTATCTTAGATGTCACTTGAACTGTCATCGCTGACAGCACTGACAACTAGCAGGGCTGCATTATTGATTACTTTCATTATCATTTAATCTAATGATTTCTAATCTATGATTTGATTATTTTATTTTCAAATGACAGTAAATAGTTACAAATGCACACTGTAAAACATATCCTAATTTTACGGAAAATAACGGAGTTTTTCTGTTTTTTTTAATTATATACAAAACTGTAAATTAACAATCCAACTGTTAATTTAAGATAATGATGTATTATGCTAATAATAACAAATCAAATTGTTTTCTTATTTTTGTACAAAGAAATTACTGTATTATGTATACAGTATTTTTACTGATTTCTTAATTTACATACAAATTAATGTAAAATAACAATTATCTATAATTAAATATCTAGTTCATTATATAAAGGTTGAGGTCCAATTTAATGATTTTCTTTGTAATTTTAAGGTAAATCATATTAGTTTTATAATAATGTGTACTTTTACATTCAAACTCTGTAATTCTGGATCTCAATTTAGCTAACTTTTTTCATTACATCAAACATAATGCAATGTTTTTTAAGAGTACAAAGTTGAAGCAAGATTGATACATTTTAAGTCCTTTAAAGGAGCTACATTGGGTGACTGTGGCCCAATGAGTAGAGAAGGTCCGCTGGTGACCGCAGGGTTGGCGGTTCCATTCCCATCTGTCCTGTGTCACAGTGTTCCTGAGCAAGTCAACTAACCTCTAATTGCTCGTTGTAAGTTGCTTTGGATAAAAAAGTCAGCTAAATGGTATGTAATCTAAAAACCTTTGCTATATGGTATTTAGTGTGGACTTACAATTTGATCGTAATAATACAGGAAGAATTTTAAATCTTAAAATAACAGCTTTTCTATGCAGAATTTTGAGTGATTTCCCTTTATTTAAGGTGTTTGATTGTAATAAAACAGGAAATGTCTGTAAAATAACAGTGTTTCACTGCTAAACCTTTAATGGAAATTTCCATAAATGTATGGTTTTTGCTAGAAATGCACCGGCGGTCGATACTGCGTTAAAATACTCGTACTCGTATCGATTTCAATTGTCGATACCAAGAACCGATACCACTCAACAGTATTTCGCTACAACAAACTGGTCGCGCTTTGTGGAGAAAAAGATTTGTTGTCCTACCTGACTTCAACGTCTAGGGCAGGGGTCGGCAACCCGTGATCCAGAGCCGCATACGGCTCTTTCGTCGCTCTCTTGCGGCTCTTGCAGCAAGGTGTGTAGAGTAATGTGCGTCGCGTTCACACAGTAAAAAATGACTGCCGTCCCGCCGGTTTGAATCAAACTGTTGCTGATCCACCAGAAGTAGCGCTGGCAGCGGCCTCATTCAGACGCTGTTGTGCGGCTACGGATGATATTATTGTAGCCGAGTGTCTGTTGTGTGTCTATATTTGTAATTCTAATAAAATGAAAACACGCTGCAGGGTAACTTGAACCACTTTTTTTATCTCCTTCACACACGTATATCCCACAATTCCACTCCTCTTTTCCTTTCCGTTTCTCCCTCCACAATAAAAGCACCGGAAACATAACTTGGAACACAGCTTCCTATATAATTGCTCATCCCTAATATTATCGCTTACATTATGAACCCGGACACGGGGGCGTTTTATGGTCCGACATTAGAGGGACTTCCACAAGACGTTTAAAGCTTGGGATAGCCTTCTGTTAATTTTGTACTATAGGCTTGACATAATCTCCAGAGGATAAAATAAAATCTGCCTCCAAATTAATTGCACTTTCATGGAGACCAAATCTAAGAAGTATCGGTATCGGTACTCGGTATCGGCAAGTACACAAATAAAAATACTCATACTCGTATCGGTTTGTAAAAAATGGTATCGTTGCATCCCTAGTTTTTGCCGTTTAATTTTACAGTTTTTGTTACAGTAGTTTCAGCTATATTAGCAAATTAACCTTACAGGTTATTGATAATGGATGAACAGCCATGGTCAAATTCACATTGATATTTTAATAGTTATTTATGTAAAGAAAAGGTATTGCCAATATTGTTTTGTTTTGTTGAACCTGGTTGTATAACTATGGAGTAAAGTATCACTGATAAACACTTGCCAAATAAGCCATAAAGATTGAACACTTAAGTCCCTTTTAGATCACTGTGAGTGATGGAAAATTTCAAATTATTAATATAACGAAAACACTGACATGAAAGGGGAAAGGTTATCCAGCAATACGGGTGGGATTCAGACCTTGGACACTGCCTGCACCTTAGCCATCTGAGCCACCAGGATGTCCCAACATTAAAGTGTTTCTGACCTGTGCCAAGTACTGCTAAAAATTACTTAAAACGTGCATAATGCTCACACATTTCTGTGTGTGTTTGGTGTTAAAACTAAACATCAGCGAGTTTAATTGTGGTGATTACTTCCACAGTTCTACACACAGATGTATGGTTTAGTTTTCTACAACACAGAGCAAATCTGTTGGTTGCAACAGTTAGAATCACAAAGGGTATATTTTTAACAGTTATATTTTTTACTGTAGTCTTAACTCTAAGCTTGTTTATTATAGTTTTCATACAAAAGATGTAGGGTTGATATGTAATTTTAAGTTTTTTTTAAATCATATATCATTGAAATCTTTGGCAGTAGTCCTTTATGTAATACATAAATACTGTACTATGACGTTTTTCACATTTGAGGATTAATCAATAATGTTTTTTTAAGATTCTTTTTCAAAAGTTATCTGTGGCAAAAAAATGAAATGAAATCCAACTTCAAAACTTCAAAAGCAAATGTAATCCACGATACAAAATATGTTTCCCTCTAAACGTATTTCACAATGCAGTTTTGTTGTAGACAGTGCTGATGAATTCATGTTTAAATTGAGAATCAATTTGTTATCAACAACTATTGTTATCAATAAACACAATTTGATTAATTAGTTTGCTTATAATGTTTATGTGATTGAAAAAAGCATAGGACTGCTATATAACATGTTAAAATTCATTATTTGAATCTTATTAAACAATGTGGCATTATTGAATAGTATACATGTATGAGGACATATGGTATTCATGTGATGAATAATTGATAGGCCTCAGTAAGATGGTTGCTCATTGATTATTTCCATCTCATTATTTGGAAAGCCTGAAAATAAAGGTTATAGTAATCCAACTAAAATATAATTTACAAACATTCAGTAATAATCAGTTACCAGTTTGTTGTTGAATGAACATGTTCTCAAGCCATGTAAACCATGAAAATCAACAATTTTTCAATCAAGTTGTTAATAAAATGTTAACACTTCAAATGAATTATGTACTCATTCTTCTCTGTATCTACTTACAAACCCTTATTTATTGAACAGGCCTGGGCCAAAGACCTCGAGCACACGACGGAGAATGTGCTATTCAACTGGGATTATATTTGGAAAGGTATAACTGAAACCTCCAAAAAATCCAACCATCAGTTGATTCACCTAAATAATTTGTATCAAATTATTAATTATTGTATCAAATTATTATATTATATACCTAGGAAAAGTTTTTTAATTAAAATAACTACATCATCAATATGTACCCTTTGTACAGAAGGACTCGTTGGCTCTTTCATGCGCATGTTTTGGTTTTATAAAGATGGAAAAGGTATCTTTCTTTTTGACAAAGATTCTGAACTAAGTAGTCACATTTTCTTTTATTGTGTTACTTCTAAATGACTATTTCGCACTGGAATGATCACAGCTTCAAAAGCTACTTATTAACTAGCCTGACAGCCACAAACAAATGCTAGCAATGCGTTGGAGTCCCCCAGTGGTAGCTATCTTAATGTTATGAACATGGAACTTTCAATAGCCAGAAGTGCTAAAGAAAAAAACTATCTTATCCTGGTCTACGGTTTTAAGCAAAATCCAACAATTTATGTAATTGTATCATAATGATAATATCTATTTGGAGATGTGTCTTGTGTTTTTGAATGCAACTACACAAGGAAATCTTCAAATAATGTCCTACGAAGCCGCAACACCAAACATCAATAACTTTCATAATTTCCATGGCTCAGATCATTTGATTTCCCTCAACAGATGGAGCTGCATGGACAAAGAAGTCCTTAGAGAGCTCAGAAAATTTTTACAGACATTTTTATATTTTTAACAATTATATGTCAACTGAGCAAACTCCATCTGCTGATGAAGCTCATGTGATATTACCGAAAGCTCTAGACCAAACGAACCTGGTGGTAGATTGTTGTTTTTTAACTGCTTTTTCCAAGGGTAAGACTGATCTTCAGATGAATTAGTAATTCCCAAATTATAGCATAAATATTAAAGTTGCTATTTTCAAAAGTGTGAAAAAAAAGGGTGAAAAGAGTCACAGAGATTCATCTACAAAGAATCACCAGAATATACATTGTCCCTCGGTTCTTTATCGTTTACCAATCAGGTTCACTCTCTCTGACTGTGTTGTTTTCATGCCTCAAATGTTTTCAGTGAAAAAGCACTAAAAACACCTGCTCATCAGACATGCAGTTAGCAAATAGCGGGTGAACATCAGGGAGCATATAGCTGGCAAATAGCCAGATATTTCCCTCAGTAGTTGGTGGAAACTAAAAGCAGGGTTAAAATAGAGTGAATGTTAGATGCAGATTCACCAGGTTGCCAGAAACAGTAACTGCTGAATGTGTAAGCATCCATCCATCCATCCATTATCTGAACCGCTTATCCTCTTTAGGGTCGCGGGGCGCTGGAGCCGATCCCAGCTGTCATTGGGCGAAGGCAGGGTACACCCTGGATAAGTCGCCAGTCTATCCAGGGCGTGTAAGCAATCAACTGCTTTCTAAGGTGATATGTCAATATTGTGTTCACAACATGTTTCTACTGCCCCCATGTGGCCAGAAAAACAGTTCTTCTAAAATACATTGCAGAATAAATGCAAAGCTTAAATTCACAAGATCTGTTCTGGTTCAGATAATTAAATGTGATGTTTCCTCTAAGAGTTAAATGCTCCTTGAGGAGGAGATATGTGTAAAATTAGGTTTCAAAGAATTAAGAAATTAAATATAAAATAACAATTCAACAATGTTGGTAATGATGGTGCTGAAGGGTTGAGCGACTCTGACATTGTATTACACTACATTATTACATTTAATTTACGCTTTTATCCAAAGAGATTTACTATTAGATACACAAAATCAACCACCATGTAAAATGTTGTACAACAATTTAAACCATTTTTATGATAATTTTACTATTTAACTATGTTTATGACAATACAGCTAGTTTCAAAAGCAAACTTAAAAGATGTTACCACACTAAAAAATATTAAACGATAACTTGAAAAATGACATATTTCTTTAAATGCAACTCTTGGATTTATGTTATGCTTTTAAAATGCAAAAGAAAATTAAAAAAAAAATATATATATAAAAAGAAGACATGAACAAAGGTACCTTATGTAGTTTTTTGTCTGAAAATATTTCTTTTGCATAAATGCCAGTTTAATACATTGATCAAATTTTGCTTTACAGGGTGAAGATCAATTTAATATGTAAACATTTTGTATGACATAACAGTTCTAATTCAATCTCACATTGGCAGTGCTGCAGTTTGACCTGCTGCATTGTATCCTGCTTGTGTATGTCCATTTTTTACAATTTATTCCTGTCAAGTTATCAAAAATGAATGTAAGAGAGGATGGGACATCTTTTTGTTGTTGACAAAGAGGGATAAATATTAGGTATATGCTTAAATGCAATTTATAATTGTTAGAAAAAAAGTACTTCATGCTCATTTCCAATGTACAAAATGTTTGAATGTTTAGAGCCAGCAGTACTTGAAAACATAAAGCAATAGGCTGTTTAAAAACCTCGCTAACATACAACAATATATATTAACACACATACACACTGTGGATTTTTTTACATAAAATATTTAAGACAACTAAGGTTTTCATACTGAACCAACCAATGTTTATAAAACATCTTACGATTATTGTCAAGACTGTATCTAGACATTTCATGAAAAGATAACAGTGTTGGTTTGCCAGTCACCAATGTGCAACACTGTCCACTATCTAACCTTCACACTTTTAAAATAAAAAAATGAAATAGATGCAGTGAAATAAAGAGACACCAGTTCTGCGACTAAGGCAAAAAGACCTACACAGATGTAAAATGCTGTGGTCGATCACATTACCAGACTTGGAATTTCTGAAAGATTAGACTGTGGTTCAGACGGTTTTAAAGCTTAATTGTGGTCTGTGTCCCTCTCCCACTTGCACTCACAGGGTGCGTCTGTCCTGTCAAAAACAGAGGTGTTAATAGGGGAGATGGTATGATAAAATGCCTCCTTTTGTAAAGAGATTATTGTCATAATTATGAGGATTTATGACAGTCATCTGTTAATTGAAGATTTGATGTGTGTTGAGGATTGTGCCATGCTTGTTTATGCAATTAGCTGATAGATAAATATATATTGAGTGCAACAGAAGAAGAAATATATCAATCACTAAAATCCACCAAAGCTCGGGAGGAGTAACATATATATATATACATATATTTCATCTTTTGTATTTTATTTTTAAAGTTTTTGCAGCTGCCACCTTATACGTCAGTCCATAAAAAGGATGTTGTCATCTGTTATCACTCCCATCAATAATAATTGTTTTATTACAATACCAGACTGGCTTCAGTATTCTTATTCTTACCTACTTATTCTGCGTGACGTGTTTAATGGATAAAAAACAAGCTTTCCACAAATAAAAAATGACCTATCACGCATGTATTCATGAATAAATTATTTTAGCGCACGATCTTATCCATTGTAATACAATTCTTCATCTATGCCCAAAACAAGGGGCTTTATTTGAATTACATTTCTGGAAATAATCTTTGCACTACAGTTTAGGTTCGGTTATAGGCTTAAAAAAATACAAATTTGCCTGTATATGTAGCATCTTAATGTCACAAAATAATAATAATTCAGCTGTTACTAACAATAACCAAGTGCAAAGAATTGTGATATTGCTATAACGTCAGAATAAAAGATTTATGTTTTGGTATAATTTAGGATCTGTAGTTTGTGCTTGTTTCAGATTCTATGCTCAGCCTCTGCTGGTCGGAAACTTTCTATTGGTGAGAAAAGCAATATTGGAGATTCATGTTTGGAGGAGAATATTTTGTTGAAGTCCTGGATATCGGTATTTTCAGTTTTCCCAACATTACTTTACATTAATGAGGGCATTCATATATTTGTATGAACAAAGTTATGGGTTTTTCTTGATCTTACTTTCGCAGGGAAAGGTTTAAAATATCACTGAGCTTTTGGGACTTGATATGCCTTTCATCCAAAGTACATACAGTATTGCAAAATTAAAAAATATCAACATTTCAGGTCTGAATCCCAAACAGCTCGTGATGCATGCATACAGCTGCCCAAGAAAAGGCTTAATACCAAATACAAGCCAGAGGTCTAAAAACCAGCACATACAGTTTGTGAATATGTGACACACTGTGGAGGCACGTCTGAACTCTACACTGAAGCCTAATGATGAATTAAATGGAATTTCTCTGTGATTTTTATGAAAGAAAAGATGGGGGCCAAAAGTGTTGACCAATCTTAATTCACTGATTCTGCAGTGTTAATTATATTGGGAGGTATGTCCTGGCAGTTGCACAGGCCATGTCACAAGGGAAATGCTGTTTGGCTCGCAAACATCCCTGTTTACACTCTGCTTTATATGCAGGAATGGTATCCCAATGGATTTTTGGGATAAAGAGGTTTCGATTAGAGGTTTTTATATGACTTTGTTGCTGCCCCTGCTTCCTGGACTTGGAAAGCAAAGGATAGCATGTCTTTTTTTTGTCCTCCTCTTTAAATCCACTTTTACGATGGACAGTCCTGACTCCTCCGCCGTTTGTTGCCCACTTCACCATTCATGCTGCTCCTCACGCTCTCATCATGCCTCCTCTTTGTCTTTCCACACTGTTTAGAGGAGATAAAGCACAGATGACTACAGTTGTTTAAAAAATAAACATTGTTGATAAGGTAAGTCATGAAAATGAAAATAAACATAGATTCTGCATTCTACTGTGCCTCATATAATTGAAAATGTAAATAGAATCAATCAAAACTGTAAAGATTTTGATTTGTCATTGATATTAAGAAGTTGGTTTAACTTTTTGTGTTGTTTCTTTTTTACTCTTGAGATGATATTTCTATTTTTTTAAAGAGAAGAGCGTCAATATGTGAGAAAATCAACAAATTCATGAATGACCACTAGATGTCAGTGTAATACTGCAGAAAGCACAATAATACACAGGACGCAGATTCCGCATGGGGTTTACTTTCATAAAATTCAAACCTTTGACAGAAAAAATGTATATCAGCTATATTATTGTAATGTATTTGAATGAACGGGTCCGGTTATGAATATCAACATATCAACTTTACTGGTATTGGTGGGATGAACCTCCATCAATTGTATCAATAACTCTTGCCATGATACTCAAAATGGCCCATAAGTGAAAAAAAAATCCCAAATCCGATAGATTACCTGATTTATGGGAATCAGATGTGCCCGATGTAATGTCCAAAGATGAAATACATCACACTTTTTTCATAGTTCCTAAAAATAACACATCTCCCTGTTGTGAAGTCTAGGCCCTTAAACATTCATTGTTCTACTTAAAATAATGAATGCAGTGGGCTTTAATCTTGTTGTTATTGGGGACCTGCTTTGTTTTAATTTTGTTTTTCCTTTGTAAAGCATTTTGTAGCATTGTTTTAAAAGGTGCAATATAAATAATGTTTATTTTTTTTCCAAGGAAATACCTGCACATAAAACTGCAAAAGAACTGTTTTGGTAGGTCATAAAATGCTGAAAAACAAGCATTCAGTTGTAACTGTTTCTTCTAATTTAAGATAACTGTTAATATTCAATTATTTTCGTTAAGGAAGACAACACACAAACATGTCAGGCTGACCGTCTGTCTCCATTTAACCAAGAACAGTGAGTGGACAGACCTTGGTGTCCCGTTCTGCAAATTTCTGGAACATGTTGGCGTAGATCTTCTTGTCCTGTTCATGATGTTCCTTAATCTTGCTCTGGCAGATGGAAATCTGAGCATGTGCCGCTCGATTTGAAGGGTTGACTCGCATCACGTGCTGAAAGTCTTCCATGGCCATGTTGAACTCGTTACGAAGGAGATGGGCTTCCCCGCGGCGATACAAAGCCTTCTCGTTGTTCTCATCAAGCTCAATCGCCTTAAGCACACACAGAGTAGTTAGTTAAGACACAGAGTACTGAAATTAAATATTGTTTAAATATGGATAAATATCCCCAGGGTCTTGCAGCTCACCTTGTTGCAGTTGTCCACAGCTTGTGAGAACTCTTTTATCCGCAGGAAACACAACGCTAAATTGAGGTGTGTTGTCAACATGAAAGACTGTATCCTCTTCTGCTGCTCTGCCCCAGAACCACACTCCATCTCTAGCCAGGAAACGATACGCTGGTACTGGATGACTGCCTGGTGGTACAGACCTACCTATTACAGGAAGATAATAGCATTTTATGAACATGTTCACAATTAAATATCAATTAATTTGTTTGGACAAAAGATCAGCATGAGGATTGTACCTTAAAATACTGATTCCCTTTATGCTTAACTCCAGCAGCCAAATCTATCTTTTCAGTCAAGTCCATTTCCCAGGTTTCTTTAGCCTTGTGGAAACACAATTAACCACATGATTAAAATACAGGGAGTAAACATTGGTTGTCATTGTCTTAGTGTCAGTTGGAATGATCTACATAACTATGCAGGATTTGTTGAACTTTGCTCAAAGTGTATTTATTTGTCTTAAATAGAAAAACAAACCAAAACCGCACTAACGTAAATGTTTATTTCTTCAGACATAGTAGGAAGCAGGACTCACCCTTTGAAAGTTTTTTAGGGTAACTTCGTATACTATTTCTCTGTCTGGTCCGATTTTGTACTCAGGTTTACCCTCGCTTCCAAAGCCGTACCTGTATACAAAAAAAAGTGGAAACATGGCAGAGCATGAGCTTGTTAAAAATACAGCAAGTAACAGTCAAACTTTATTTTGGAACACCTCACTTCTACTTATCAAATAGGCAAACTAAGTACTAAGATTGTGTCAACTGTCAACAGTCGACTCGAGATATTTGACATTTAAACTGTAGTGTGGGAAATCCCACCTGTGACTAAATGTATTACATGCAACTGGTAACACCTGTCTAAATATTTCTACAATATTCCAGACACTTAAAATGCAATGCTGTATTTCATTGCTCATGACGTTGATCCCAATACAACTGCCTTCATAGCCTGATGATTTGTAATACGGGATATACAGAAGGTTTGTGCAGTTTAATATGAGTATTTCCCAATCAAAGTGGCTGATAGCCCTAAACAGCAAAAAAAACATCTTTATGTAAGTGGATTAATGAGATTGCTTCATGTATGGCACTTTCATACATATTGCAAAATAAACTAAATGCATTTGCGATAACATAGTGCTGTGAAAGGGAAGACATAGAAAAAGCAGAAATTAAAAGTTCTAATCCCGAAGAGGAGTAATTAATATGAATGTTTATGATTTAAGTTGGAGACTAATTTTGTAAAGACTAGTTTTTAAAGTAGTCTTTATTGTTTAAATAAATCATGCATGATGTGAATGTCACTGTTCAATATTGATGACTTTAAGCCTTTTAGAAATTACCCTGACAAATAAGAGATTAAAACTTCTGTTCATTTAGATCAATATTCGTAGCATATTCTCACTATATCAGGCAAATGTTAGCCTTTCAGTATTCAGTATTTATTTAATGAAGGACCACAGACTGAAAATATAGCGGAGATAATTGGCAAGGCAATCCCACACAAGGATTGTCTCACTGTAACTGTACTGCTTTTTTAGGGGTTTGAAGTAACTTACTTTGGTTTTAAGTAAAGTATACAGCACTCTCCTTTCTGCATCTTGTCCATGGCTCGGTCCACTCCGAGAGGAACACCTTTATCCTCAGCCTCACCGACAATAAAACTGACGTCCCTGCAGTCAAACAGTCGACCACCACACCTTCCTTCCAGGTGCACTGTGGATCAAACGACAGAAATCATAACACAATTTAATCTCCGATATAACAGTTTAATGTACTGGTTATTTGGTACAATATCATTAATCGTCCATTAAGAAAATGATGGCCTTACCTTCAACACTTGAGCCATCGTTGGGATTAGTGTAACCGTCACCTTTGACCTTTATTCTTCTCATGATGCCGGAATCGTCTGTGAGAATCTCGCCTTCAAACTTGAGAAGCTCCATCTGTTTAGTCGTAAACGTTAATTCAATGATTGTTCTGCACAAACATCAATAGGGAGCAAAAACTTACAGCTAAATAGAGATCTTGTCCCTTTTCCCCCCTGGGCAGCCTTAGGTATGAAAACATTACCCCTGTCTATAAGTATGTAGTACATATTTTTGCAACTCTTTATTGGAGGTGCAGAATCAAAGATTCAAACCCAAGTTTTTATGGCTGCACCACTTTTTTTTTACAACTTGTACATCACATTATACACATTCCCAAATTATTTTAGAAATGTGGATTGCCTAGAATTTAAAATGAAGGTCTGTTGAGTTTGAAAAAAATCTAACTGCACAGCATGAGTTTGTAATGACTGTCCCATCGGTAGGTAATTGAAGGTCACAGTAAGAGGATAAGAAATGTGATTACACTTTACTTTTTAGCATTCATAAGTAGTATATCAACATTTAATACATGGTTTATAACAGACTACCATGTAGTTATAAACAGATTGTATTTAGTTACAAGCAATCACATAGAACTTTGAACACCTTATTGTAAAATGTGTGGTAACATTTGACACAGATAAGTTGAGGAGTATTGACAAACGAAATAATAATTTGATGACTAAAATGTGCCCATGGGGGGTAACGTGTAAAGCTGATCATTTGGCTAAATCTCTTTTGTTTTTTCTCAGAGCTGAATTATAAGTGTAATTGATTATAGAAACCAGAGAAAGCCTGAATTGTTTCCCTCAGTGTGATGCAGCACCTACGTGGCAACACCTACCTCAAACACAACTGACGAGTTGGGAGGGATTTTTTCAGGATTTCCAGCAGACCCATAAGCGTACTCTGGTTTGCACAGTAAAGTGCACACCTCGCCCATCTGCATTGACAACACACCAATATCCCAGGCCTTGAGGACTTGTCCTGTGAGTGGATGAGGCGAATAATAAAAACTATAAGAGATGTTCTTGGTTTATGAAACGGATTTAAATGCTATGTCATAATCTGAATTGTAATGATAAGAAGGCAAAGGAATAGTTTGACATTTAGGGGAATGCGCTTATTCACTGATGATACAACTGCCATATATGTCCATTGAATATGAAGCTACAACCAGTAGATGGTCCAACACATCCACATATTCCTCTGTTGAAACATGACTTGTTGTTTTTACTCTTTGTTTTGTACGGATTAAACAAACAAGATATACCGTGTTAATTGGTGAGCTTTAAAGGTGCTGGGAAGTGAATAGAGGTGTTAACAATTTCATCCAACTCTCAGCAGGTAAGCACAATTTCCAAAATATAAAACTATTCCTTTTAATACAACACTAAGGCATCATCATATATGACAGTAATCGCCTACCTTTGCCCACATTGAAGCAAAAAGCTTCTTTGCGATCTCGACTGCAGTCAAACTTCTGCCCGGTGAGCAGCTTCCCGGTGTAGTGGACGGTCACCCGATCCCCAATCATCGGCGTCTCTCCATCGAGCCCCTTGCGCTTCACGACCTACAGGCAGGAGGAAAAGCTTCCAGTTCAACTAAGAAACCTTTTTAAACAGAGAACATAGAAGAGATAAAAGCATGAAGAATAATGGCCATGCCACATGGTGGAACAAGGAGTCCTACTTGAGCCTGAACGCCCACACAAAACATAAAGATATATAGCAATAAATACCTTGATAACTCCTTGGTCTTTACTAGTTGTTACATCAATGCCCTTTGCAGCGAACACGGCTGTGGCTGGCTGGCCATCCATAGTCAGATCCTGATCAGTGGTCATTTCTGTGTGTGGGCATCACACGGTAACACTGTAAACATTATGAACACAAGCCTACGCATTAGCAATCTGAGCACCATAAATAACATGTTCTCATGTCTCATGTTTTCAATTTGGGACCAACACGCAACAAGGAAAATGGCTCGTGAAATGAATCTCATTTGTCGAGTCGGACTGGAAAACCACAGTCTCTGACTAAAAAATCAATGCAAGTTCTCAATAATCCACACAGTAAATGTGATATTCTTCTCCACGTTATATAACTTGTAGATAATAAGGACACATGTCCTAGAAACATGTACCCAAGATATATTACCAGTTTTATTGCAAAGGCCACAGTAACATTGATCGCATCTGTATGGGGAACATTACTTTGCACCGCAGATATGATATCACTTAACTGTACAGCACCATGTCTCACCCCCCACAGATGAAGCAATTACATAAATATAAAAGAAGGCAACAGCGTGGTGCTCACGTCACTCACTTTATTTTGTAACACAAGCTGCACCTGCCAAAGTACAGTATGTTCAGCAATATTAGTTCATGGCCCTTTGTGCTCTTTGTCAAGCTATAAATGACATCATATTTTGAGGACACCAAAATGAAATCTGTAGCCCAGCAGAACCTTGTTTTAATATTTTCACTGTTCATTTTGTCTTGAGGATTTCCACATTAGTCTTCTTGTCTGAAAGCCTCATATGCTTAAGTGTGGGCTTGACTATGCTTACACGCTGTGCTGATGAAGCTGCTCCTTCTCAAATACAGTCATGTAATCTGTTTCAGTGTTTGTGATGAGCCAGGTTAATATCTTGAATTTGATCATGACTCTCAAACTCAGAGGTTATACATTTATGTAATATCTCAAAATATGAGACTAGTTTAACAGGATCATCATGTTCATCTAGTTTTGTCTGGTGATGAGGTGATTGAGCTCAAATGTTGTCTCTACTGTGTCACTCAGGCCGGGTTACTGTTGAGTAATGTGTTTTTTTTTAACAGTATTTGACCTGCATTTTGTATTCTGTCAAAAACATGTATTCTTGTTTGTTTCTTCTTTTTCTTTACCCTTTAAAACAGTGGCAAAATAAAACAATTTCAAACACTGTTGAACAGAGACAAATAGTTGGATCATGTGATGCTTGGTACTTGTTTCCGGGTACAGTAACTAGCCAGCCAGCCAGCCAGCCAGCCAGCCAGCCAGCCAGCCAGCCAGCCAGCCAGACAGACAGACAGACAGACAGACAGACAGACAGACAGACAGACAGACAGACAGATAGACAGATAGACAGATAGATAGATAGATAGATAGATAGATAGATAGATAGATAGATAGATAGATAGATAGATAGATAGATAGATAGATAGATAGATAGATAGATAGATAGATAGATAGATAGATAGATAGATAGATAGATAGATAGATAGATAGTCTGTCGTGGCAGAATAATCTTGACATTGTTTGAAGACAATACAAAAGCGAGTTAGCTATTTGGTGATTATTTTCACGTGCAACAGTGAAGACGTTAACACTTGCTCGAATGGCATCAGCTCACAGCTGTTCTGAGAATGTGCCAAGAAGTTACCGGAGGCCAGAGTTGTGAAATAACGATTACAAATAAAAATGTAACATCTTGATGTGAAACTCACCAACAATGTAGAATGGTCCCTTTAATTTCCCTTTTCTATCTTTATTTTATTCAAAAGTGAAACATTTCAAACCTAAATTGGCTCTTCATCAAGTAAGAGGGATGAAGCAATATGAGCCAGTTAAAACAAGTTTTTAAAGAAGCTTTACATACACGAAAGATGTGTGTGTGTTTTACACACTGACCAATAAATGTAAACAAAGGGGAAAAAAGTATTTTGCGAGCAAAACATTAGTTATTCTTTAAATTGTTGGTTGTATGCTGGTGAGCCACCAGCGGAAATATATTACATACATATTTATGAATAACTATATAAATAAAGGTTGTCTCTCTAAACTTGTATCACATCTTACTTTACTGTAACTCTTGCCCATCTTTTGATCTGCACTGGGTATCATGTAACATGACGACAGGTTTATGTAGAGCAGATTGTCTCTATTCTACTGAGACAAATTAAATAATATTGAATTTGTCAATCTGGATAAATCCTATTAAAATGAACTGCAAAGCCTAAAGACCGTAATGTGAATGACAGGTTACGCAGGGCACTGATCAGACGACGATCTTGCGGCCACCTAACGTTTCCACAGAGATGGTTTCAGATTAAAGAGGAATCATTTTCTAGATGTTTCCACCAGTTGTCCTGTCTAATAACAGGCCAGATGCTGTCGATGACCATGCACAAAAATATTTGGATAATATGTCGTGCTGACGATGTTCTGAGCTGTTCTGAGCCTGTTAGTATGAAAATGAAGCAACAGACCTTGACCTGATTTGCCTTAATTTGGCAATAAACTCATTGAGTTGATAATTGATTAAGAAATAGATTTCAACAAATGTTCCTAGTATGAGAACTGACATAGAAACAATAACAGCCCAAGCCATTGGGTAGCAATGTTCTTCAACCCGCAGGGTAAAACCATAAACATATGTCTTATCAACATCTGCTCAATTTATTCTGCTTCTTCAATTGTGTGTCACTCTCAAAGATCAAGTGACGTTTACTGAACTCCTCGACACAAGCGCAGAACAAAATGTCCGTCTCTTATGCGGCAACACCTCGTCCTATTTATTATAAATTTCATGGATTTAATTTTAGATGTAACTCGTTTCACGTGTGTGTGTGTGTGTGTGTGTGTGTGTGTGTGTGTGTGTGTGTGTGTGTGTGTGTGTGTGTGTGTGTGTGTGTGTGTGTGTGTGTGTGTGTGTGTGTGTCTGAACACAATGTTCCTTCTATTCACAGTTCGCCACTGGCAAAGCTTGATGGTGTTCACCAATCTGAGACCCCCTCACGTACAACCTAACTTCAATTTCTGGATGAAAATAAGCTGATTTTAATTGTTCAAATTGACCATTTACATTTACACTAACACACCATTTTAATTTGAATAAAGATAGTAGGGTTAAATTGTGATGATTACCATTATTATTAAGTCACATAATTAGAACATATTCATTCCATGAATTTCATCATTTAACTTTTTGCTTTACCTGTATGAAATAATTCATTATTAAACAGGGAATGGCGAAACTAACTGCAAATAGTTATGACACATACAATGGCATGTTGGCTACATGTACCTAAACTCAGATAACCTGCGGAGGAATGCAGGAACAGAACACAACGAGGCAAAGACCACATCCACAGACGCACACAGTGTATCTGTACATTCTGTCTCACCTCCGTACTCTGCTGCTGATTCATATGTGACCATGTGAGCACACAGTGTGCCTGACATGCCCACAGACTGACATCCTGGGCAGAGCATTGTCTATCATGGGAGATTGTTTTTTAAAGCTGACAAAGACATAAGTATAAAAATGTATGAAAGAAAATCTGCTTTTTATAGTTATCACTTTTTGAAATGCTTCTACGGTGGCGTATTTACTTTAAACGTGAAATGTATTTTATTTGATTGTTTTCATGTAAGGCAAAGCTAAATAACTAATCACCCTTTACTTAATTCTCTTTACTTGTCAGTGTATTTGAACAATAACTTGTTTGTAGTCCTTAAATATCGCCCTCAGGCAGTGTGATTCATCACTGTGAATTTGTCTCAACATGTGTCCATGTCAGCAGGCCAACTCTTCTTCAATCTCACCACATCTAAATCTAAATACATAATGTAAGTTAACACCCATATGCTTTATGTAACTTATTCAGAGGTTACCATTATGTCCTGGGATGTACAACTTCTTCCAAAATGAAAGAGGACCAGCCCCGAAAGAACTACAGTTAATGTTACCAATTCTCAGAATCAGTGTTACAACCTGCACTTTACGGAGATACACCTCAAGCCTGAAGGGATTCTGGATGTAAACTCATGTCCTCATCCGCCTCTATTGGGAACCACAGCCAAGTGCCACAAAAAACACACACACACACACACACACACACACATCTATAAACATCACACTGGGAGTCTTATCAGCCCTTAGTTTCCAGGGTACAGTGAGATACAGCCGTCACCTCAAATGCCCCCAAACGTGTGACAAACACAACATCCAGCCTAGAACAGTTTAATCACACAACCTTAACTGTTGTTTTTTTTTTGTTTTTTTTTTAATCATTAACGTTTTTATGAGACCGGTTTAGATGTTTTACGATGTATAACAAGTGTTCCTTTTACTGTGCCAGAAAACACTAGAACACCGGTAACCCTTATTATGCATTACTTAACTAATTAATTAAATATCTTAGCAGCAGAATAGAGGTAATACAGTAAAAGACTCACATTTCCTTGCGCTCCTTTTTGTAGTTTTTTCCCGTAACCCGCTGAAATTCTGTCGGTAGATATATGTTTTTTCACCGCGTCTTTTCCTCCTAATTCAAGCCCGCCCCTCTCCTCTCATGTCCAGGGTACTAAATGTTCTGCCCATGTGGTTATTATGTCGCGCTGTTTATGTCCCGTGTTTCCTTCATCCCTTTCCTCTAGTGGCGATGAACGCGTCGGTGAACTAGACACATGGATCCTACACTTCAAAATGCCACTGGTGAGGGAGAGAGAGGTTGAGGCACACAAGAGAGAGAGAGAGAAAAGAGAGAGAGAGAGAGTAGAGTTGTAGGAGGGCGTTTAGTGTAAAATGAAGGGGCAGGTCTTGGAAAGCAGCCACAAAGTAACACAATGTTCCGGCTGTACTGTAGCTGTACCGCTGCTGACGAGAACACTGTGTTCCAATAGACACCCTGACCTGTAACCCGTTCCGTGCCGAGCCAGGCCGGGAACAGCCTGTACCGCAGCAGGCTGTCCTCTCTGCTCAGCTGACAACACTTATCGTCAACACTGCCGTGTAATAGCTGAGCCCTACAGGCAGACGGGATGTGTGTAAGCACCGAAGTCAAAGCACACTGCACTGCCCGATAACACGCGCGGCGAGACGCATTACTGTGTCCGTAAGAGACGGTGAAACCCCGCCTTTTGTTTTGTCTGTGCCGACCGGGGATTTTCACGCTTTTAGTACAATTGCTGTAACGTTTTCTTTAAGTTATCTGAAGGTAGGGATTTCGACAAATGCGGATAAATGTATGATTGTTGTGATAATGTGTATACTATTGGTGGTTATTTTTCTTTATTGTGATGGGTGGAGGATTTGTCAACACCCCGTATTTGCATTGATGCCGTGTTTACAGCGGTGGAACAAGTATGCAAGTCCTTTATGTAAAAGTAGCAACACCATGACGAAGAAATGCCACACATATGAGTCATGGTGTTCTACCAAGTTAAATAAGATAAACATATTTAGTCGGCAACAACATGTCGTAATAATAAGTAGAAGTATAAAGGACCAATAATCCTTGAATTATTGTAATAAGTAGTCTCCAAGTGATATGTGGTATTATTTATTTACATTTTGGGAAGAAGGTACAAAACATGTATGAAATTAAACTTATAACCTGCTTAATGTATAATGGGGAAGTTCATTTCATTACATGTATGAGCTCCCGTGTTACAAGTCAATTATTATTAGCAAAGACAATATCCCTACAGCTGCGTTGAAGTTGGAGGCTGTGGCATAAGTTGCTTGCTACCTGAACTGTTACTGTTGCCCAATTATGTTTCCCATTTCAACATTAGGTTATTACAGAAGTATTACGTTTGGCAGAAGAGTACTTTGTTTAGTTTCCTCTATTATGTTGATGTTGTGGGGACGTCCCAAATCGTCTGAGTGTCCCTCTTGAGGCTATTAGGCCCGATGCTCATAATGCTATACTCTGTGCGAACTCATACCTGACCACACAAATGAAAGCACGCACATCTCTGAGTATGTGGCGTCTTTCATCCGCTCACAGTTTTCCATTCATTCATCACCGTCTGTTGCGGTGGCAACAAGACCATCTGACCGCGAGAGGCGTCTATTTCCCCGCCACTTCTTCCAGCCTCTCTGGGTGTGCGTCGGTGCCAGCAGAGATGGGGGACAGCCAGGCCTACATAGTGTCCAACAACCAGACGCCATCGATATCATACCAATAAGAGCAATGCATTAGACAAATAGTCAATAAATAGATTCTAAAACTTTACTGAACACTTGAACTTTGTTGGGCAAACAATAACATTTCATTATACAAAGCCTGATTAAAATTGAAATAGTATTTTCAAAGATTCTGAATTGATATTTTTATATTTCAGTATATGTACAATAAAGCCTTATTCTAATTAGAGCCTGTCATAATACTATAATAATTAATGTATTAATTTAATATCAACATATTAACAGCCTGCCCGGAGGCTCATGGACCGGAAGCAGTACTGAACCTTTTAGCTCGGATTTGAAATAAATAACGGGAACCTTCAGGGGGCATTTTAGGAAGTTCTCTCTTAGCTGGGAAGTCCCTTTTAAAGTGTGGGAAATTATAACTTCAACCGTCCAGGTGCTTTTATGTGGTATAATTTGTTATGATGTATAATACTTTGTTTAATGAGCTCTTGTTTTGCAAGTCCAAATATTAATCTGCAAAGAAAATAGTACCGTTGTTTTGGAGTAAAAGGTACAGTCATTTTCTCAGAAATGTATTTTCTAATTTACTTTTATTTTTTTACTAAACAAGGGTTAAATATATTAGACCTAACAGTGAAATACAAAACAGGCAATTGAAAGTAAAACGTTCGTACAGGTGTGTTTATGTGTGTGGTTACTACAGATGTATGCCGAAAATGTTTTATCACCTTATGATCTGTAAAATACTTATTATTATCTGTATATTGGTATTTACTGCTATTGCACTTCTGGTTGGATGCTAAACTGCATTTCGTTTCTCTGTACTTGTACATGTGTAATGACAATAAAGTTGAATCTAATCTAATCTAATCTGTGAGTCATTGACTCCAGCAGGTTATCCAATTCTCCTTTGTCATTCAAAAAAACAAAAGAGGCATAGATGAAGAAATGAGTGACTGTGGAACACAACAGAGTAGATGTGGAATGCACATTGATGAATTTATCAGCTTTGGTGTTTAAATAAAGAGTAGATGTTAAAAACCAGGTTCAGACTGGCTTTGCCTTTGGAGCTAGCATATAAATGTGTATGTGTGTGTGTGTTTATGGCTTTGCCTTTGTGCTTTTGTGGTTTGAGAATACTGGTATATTATGATGTCCACGTAGGATGTTTGAAGTATAAAACATGTTTTACTGCTTCTATTTCATGTGCAACATATTTTTGCATTGAAATGTTGAAAAAAAACACAAAAATGTGGCATATAGATTCTTGGTGTGAGTATATCTTCCTTATTGGCTTGAACCAAAGGGCTCAGATAGTTAAAACATTATTGCAGGTCTCTGGTGGTTGAATCTTGCAGTCAGAGGTGGTGAGGACACTGTCTGACCACGCTGCTGGCAGACAGCCAGGCAGCTATTGAAAGGAACATGATGATCCTGTTAATAATAAAAGTGACATAAAACAGGTGAACCTGAGTGTGCAAACCCACAGGGATGTTATCAACCGCCTGAGTAATCTTCTGAGCAATCAGTTACCGATAGAGAGTGTAGGTTTTACTCATATACAAACATTTTATTCACATTAAAAAGAGAAAATAGTACGCAGAGTGACTGATGTGGTCTTGTCAGGAAATAGCACACCAATCCAAGCTATTTACAATAACTACATACATATTTTTGTTGAAATCATGAAGGCTCCAGCTCAGGCAGAGGTTTGTTTGTTTTCCCAAACCTTCGACTGTACTGCGGTGCCCTGGTAGCGTTGTTGGCACTTCCCCCTGTCTTGTATGCGTAAATGGAGGTCAAAGATGAACTCAGCTGACCTGAGCTGAACTGAAGTGCATGAATAAACTTCTATATTGAAACAGCCTGAGATGTTGTCTTCCTTCCTGAAACATCATGAATGTTGACTAGTTTCTGTTGTGGTGAAAGCAGCAACAAGGTAGAAAACAGGACAATAAGATAATTGTGGTTAAAGCAATAGTTTATAGATCTCTAATATAAATATAAACATATATGTATATATATACATACTTTATTGATCATGTTCTGAGATGTAGATTTTCTTACAGCTCTGAGAAAGAGCTTGATACTCAAAAATATATATATATATATATATATATATATTTTATTATTAAAATAAACCGATTAACAGTAGGTGTTCTGGCTTAGATGTTTACTAAATATTGTATGAAGTACTAAATTCCGAGAGGCAGTGTCAAGAATACATCTTTCTGTGTGAGTGTATTGGTGTAACCAGAAGCACGCGGGTGAGTTCATTCAGGGATACAGGCTGCACAGTCATCAGGAAGTGAAACAGAACAGAATGTGCTGTACTAATCTGATTGAAAAACACTCAGTGGAGGCATGAAAAAAAAATAAAAAGGATGTTTCATTTAAACAGCTAAAAGGAGAATCCTATGGCAGCAGGGTGATATTTACAAAGACAACACAACTCTTCCTTTGGTAATTTAAAAGACAACTGGTGATAAGGTCAGAAAAGCAGTTGCTCTCACACAATCTTGCACGCTGCTCTAAAATAAAGCTGGGCAACATAATGCTCTTTGTGTTCCTGGCATCCGTGTTACGTACATGGGAGTAATCTCCCGAGAGATCCCTTTATCCCTGAACTTTTGCCCTGTGAAGAAAGAGTTCTTTACTACTGTGTCTGCCAAGAACCTTAAATAAATTATTCCTTACAGCCACTGATGAAGAGTGGACTAGGGACTAACAGGACTGATCGTTTCAACTTGAACCTTAAATTACTATGTTTTATTTTGGCAAGATTTGGGGCTCATATTAATCTCTCAGATAATCAGTTAAAATGTATTTACTGAATTGATAAAGCTGCAGGTGATAGAAGTATTAACATATTGTATTTAAGTTAAAGTTGCAATACAACAGTGTCAAAATACTGCATTTCAAGTAATGCAACGTATTATAAAATGTATTTAAAGTGAATTTGTTATGCAAACAAAATGGGCCTTGACAGTGTTACATTAATATTAAAGTGTTGTATTATCAAGTGTACGAAGCATTGTAATGTTGCAGAACAATTTGCAAATTCAAGTAAATTGCATTTGAATGAATTTACTAGTTAAATTCCACTGACTGGAGTGGAGCCACATATGTGGAACGGTCAAAAGGTTTGCTGAGGAGGATTTTAGACATACAAATTCCCTGTATTCATTTAAAAATATAATTTCCCTTTATATCCATTGTTCTCCCTCACTGGAGTTTGTTTATTTAGCCTCTGCGCTGAATTACTGTCATGCATAAGGGGAACAAGAGAGTGTCAAGACTGCCAGATATTTGGCTCCTTTTGTTTGGTAATTTTGTAAGTTTAAAGTCTGGTCATAAATCAATATTATTATATTATATTGTATTTCATGTTCTGTTTGGAGATCCCCTTTAACAACGCAGAAAGTCATCTTAAAAATGTGTTATCACCGAGAAACTTAATGACCTGAACTAACTTTATCAGAATAGCTTGAATGAAACATTTCAAAATTCTGCTACATAAAAAGACACAGACACAAATGACTCTGTTTGGATTCTCCAGCTGTAAAATAAGTATAAATATGGTAAAAGAGTAAATAACAGTATAATGCAAAACTGTTTAACAGCACCACAAACTATATCATCCAGTATATAATATCATGTGAATCAACAGCTTTTAAAACAATTTCAACAAAAACTGAACATTTTAACCCTCACAAGGTAGGATGTATTGCAGGGCTGTTGTATTAGACTCCATTAGTCATATGTGTACAATTAATCTGTGCATTTTGTCCCTTCATCCAATGTGTCTACAAAGTTTGTGGCAAAGGGGACATTGCCACTTCAATATTTTTCTACATAATGCAGATCAATGGGGTCAGAACAAAAGAAAAGAATATGAAGGACGAAAATAGATTTTTAAGCTGTTATTATCATTTTTACATGTACAGCAGTGGGGTTTGCAGACCCTAAACAATGAGGAAGTAAAGCCAATGTCACCAAAACACGGGGGCTAAACTTATAACTGCTGCAAAGAACACTCTCCTTCATGCCGCAGCCCTTTCACCAAACCTTAAATGATCAGTCACAAGGAATTGTACACATCAATTTAATAGTTATCTGTCATGTCACACAACTCTTATTCAAAGCTTTAGACAAAAGGTAATGGCTTAATAATTATATTGTCTGGACACATTGGCAATTAGAGCGCTATCCAAACATATTAAAGAATGATATTGGCAAATTACCTCAGACAAGGAGCACCTAGCCAAATGGTTACAGCGCATGCCATTTAACCACAACCTCTGTTGTGTTGTTAGATTCTGGCAGTAGATTCTGTTGTTAGATTCTGGCCTTAGTTGACCTTTGCTGCATGTCATGCATAACCCCTTCTTCGTCCCTTTATCAAATTAAGGCAAAAATCCTCCAAAAAATAATGTTAAGAAACAGATGCTACCAAGAAGAAACATGATATGTTTGGTTTACAAAATAGTATCCTTCAAAACAAAGTCAACTGCAGCATTACTGATTTAATTGTTTTGTTTTTAACTACATTTGTGCAGTAACACAAGATGATGATCAACCAAATTAAATAAAAAACACGATTTCTATATAAACTACAGCTGTATGCAGATTTCCACTTCAGGCATGGATTAAAGAAAAAAATATTCTATTGTTGTATGTTTCATTTTACAACGTGAGGAAGAGGTTCAGGGTCAAAAAGACTTCTGTTCCCCACACCACTTCCCCTACTTTTTAAATGTGACTCTATGTACAGGAAATGTACAGTATTTAACCACCAAGTGAACATTTACAAGGGGTCGTTTGTGGTGTTTTTTCCCGTTGAGCAATAACCGTCGTGCTCTGTTGATTTACTTATGTTCCCTGCACAGTAATCACGATGGAAAGCAGTAACTGCATGAATACAGTTTGTTTCCTGTCAGCATGAGACTAACAGCTAAATTATGTACTGTCTGCTTCTGTGCAGCAATACATTTGATGGAACAATTTCCTCAGGCTCACTATTTAGGCTGTGGATTGTTTGTTGTACACAGTGATAGTTATTTGCAGTCAAAAGAAAAAATAAAAAAAAAACTTCTTGAAACTTAGACTAGGAATTGTCTTATTCCTAGTGACAGGTGGAAAAAGCATTCCCATCCTTTAATTGAGAAAAAGCATCAACGCAGAAATTTAAAAAGTCCTGCATCTAAATTATGTAAATATAGATGTTTAATAAGCTAAATATACTTGCAGTATTACAAATAATACTTGTTTTACAGAAGATCAGTTCGTATGATTCATATTACATTAGATTCATTATTAATACTAAGGTATACTATTCGTATATGACCTAATATGTTTATAATGTAAAGATTTATGTTGCATCTATATCTGTCAAACAAATACAGAGGAGAAGAAAAGACAATATTTGATTTAAGTGGAATAAAATGTTTTTCTTTAGCAAAAGCAAAGTATAAAATGAATGTCATCAATGAGAGGACAGAGAAAATATATAGTCAAATGTAAAGGATGGCACAAATAAACAAAATGTGTCATACATTGGTAATATTGCATTCTTGCAGTAAGTGAAGTGTGTTACTGTGCCATCAGTGTACAGTGTGCATTAAATACATACTTAACACTAAAGCTTTTAGTTAAGCTGAGTCAAACGTTACTTTAATTATTCTAATTGATTGAATAATGTATGTTCTTTATTGTATTTTTGCTTTCATCTCTTCTTGTTCCTGGAGATGTTCCAGAAGTACTTTTTCAGGAGGTGGTGTTGTGAACCCATTACAAAGAAAACACAGTTGATGAAATAATTTTCTTTAATGTCTGGTTAAAAGTGAATGTGTTATGCATGATACACTAAGTGAATTAAATGTGTCCACTCCAGTCCAGTAGATGGCGGCATGTGCATTGAACATTGTTTTTCAATCTGCCAACGCACAAAGAAGAAAAAAGACTCCACCTAACCACAAACCGTTAACGCTAAAACCTAACCAATCCAACAAACGAGTATTAGCCAATCAGAGGCTGAGTAGGGCGCCGCGGGCCGTGCCTTCACGCGTTTCATTCAGTAATATTAAAATACTTTAAATATTACAATACATCAGAACAGCAAGTATTGTGTGAAAAAACCGTAGCAATAACTAATTAATTTTGTAGAAAGGACCTAACAGGGAAACATCAAGCCTAATGTTGTTAATTAATTAAAATGTATTTTTACTGAGGACAAAACAAATCTCTTAAACATATAAAATGTTGAATACTTTAATTACAAAGCATTCAATTAAATTATGTAGCTGGTAGCTCAAATATGTTGTCTATTTAAATAATGATCCCTTATGTTATCATATCAATATTGGTTCAACTACCAACAGGACAGTTTGAAACCTGTTTGCTGTGAGTTTTTACACAGTTTGTAAGGCTGTGATGTCACACCTTATGCCTATAATAATTCAAGCACCCAACAAGAAAAAACTGGCTGAGATGTCAGCTTATCTTGAGGAAAGATTTATAATTCCTCAGTGTGCTGGTACTATAGATGGTTCTCACATCCTTATACTAGAACATCCACAGTATCAGATGCCTACAACAGTAAAGGTTGAAACCAGAAAAGCACTTTGTTGGTCTTTGGCCAGAACCACTAATTCTTCTCTGGCAGAATTAGAAACATTTGTAGTACTGATGGTATATTTCATTATTGGGAACTCACTGAAGAGAAACCCTATCCTGACACTGTCTGACGAAAACTAAAAAAACAAGTTGTGATTGTTGTGTTGTTAAACATGCTTTTAAAAGGGTTGAAAGGAAAATGGAAATGTATTTCTAAAATAAATGACTGCAAGGCAATGGTAATGAGAGCTGTTCATACATCAGCAATATAAACTGTCTGTTCTTGAACATTACTCAAGTTTCATTGTTTAAAAAAAAGATAAATAAAAAAAAAAAGTGTAAATAACTGTATAACATTTGACCATGCAGTACATTACAAACCCAAAATATGTCCTACATACTGTACCTACATACTAAACAAATATGTTTAGCATGAATAATAGGGGGACAGCTTGTGTGGTGAACATATAAAAACCAATAGAAATGTTTCTTATGGGACAGGAAGAGGGATATTGGTGAGTATTTTTGCAACAAACTATTATTTGGAGTCAGTATATGTAGAGACTACTTATTTTTATATGATAACTGCCCAATGGTTTTTGTTGCGATTGCAGACAGGGGCTTTATTAGCATGTCAAATTATACGTGCAAATTGTCATTGCTCTTGCAAAAGGCCTGGTTTGGAAAGAATGTGCCCATCAAAGCAAACAAAAGGGCATCCAACTATTGACACAAAGTGCAGATCACAAGCAACAAAAAGGTGAACTCAGTCAACCATTTACATGCAGTGCTCATCAAAGCACACAAAAGAGGTGTGTTTAAAACCATTTACATAAAGTGACAACATTTGCCCATGAGATTGGGAGATATGCACCGTGAACACTTGGAAGACACTTACATGAGTTTGGGTGGTGGCTGCTCTCTCATACAGCAGTTACACTGTTGTGAAAGGCGTGTTCCCTTTCCATACACAGTAGAGGTAATTATAGGTAACTAAGTACATCAACTACTCAGCTACTTACATACTTTCACTCTTGCAAGGTTTTGATGCAGAACTGAGTGGAGACTACATGAAGTGGAGAATTTTTAAAGTGTAGTATCCTGAGTTTGTAGCTAAGGATGTGATCGCACACCTTAACAGCCGGTTGATTAGTGAAAGTAGGACTTTATTTGCCAAAATAAATTGTGCACTCAGTCAACCATTTACATACAGTGCTCACCCTGCCATTCGCCGTCAGATTGCACAGCCGCTACGGCTGCAAATGCCGCCCTGCAACCCAGAATGTTGGCACCGCGTTATCTCTGTAGTCGCAGTAATGCCCTCTATTAGCATTGTTGCTGTTGTTAGCTATGTTAGCAAATTAGATACTATCCACCTAAGCAGGCAATCACTTTGCATGAATTGTAGCTGCAGTGGTAGTCACGTTGCATTATATTGAAGATCATTTGGTGTAATTGGCTTTCTAGATCTGGGCACAAAAAGTCTTGGTTGTAGGTATCTTTTGAATGGAGATATTTCAAACTTGACACTGGGTTAGTTCAGTAGATACTGTAAAAAGGTCAGCTCTCTACAAGCAAAGCTCCTATCATCTCTCTCGTTCTCATCTGCATCACTCTGTTTATCTCCTCACGCCTCGCTCCTCATTCATGTCCTTCTGCCTCATTTCCCTCCTGCACTCAAGCAGCTCCCTTGTTGCCAGACTGGAAGTTTTGCGCTTGCCACGCTCTTGGGAAAAAAACACACTTAAGAGTAACCATTCAGCATCACATCCAGGACAGTTTACCTGAAACCTCTATGTGTATGCACAGCAATTGTGATGTTTTGATTAATTATTGTACATAGTTTCTCCTGCATATCAACTAGCATGTAAGCGGGAATTTGTGAATAACTTAAACTTCTCGTTCTGCTTGTAACTCCCTCAGGTGACCGGTGACCAAAATGTCATCTGAGCACCACATTGTAATTAAAAACATGCAGGTTGTGCAGCTGCAGTGGGCAACATAATGTGATAAGAGATTGGTCGAGATCAAAATGCAAGTTTAAAAAGTATTTCCATACCAAGTCCCAGACAAGAATAATTTTCCTCTGAGAAACATTCTCTGAAAGTAATGTAATATTTCTAGTTAGCCATTTGTCACCACTGCACAACTGAATGTTTACCTAGGGGTGAACAAGCAGTTGGCTAACGGTTATTACACTGGGGAATATAATGTAGTTTGATGGGAAAATATGCAAAATCAGGGTTTTGCTGATAAGCCGCAATGTTTGCCACCTAGGCACAACCCCAGCCATACTGTAATAGAGTGACCTATCTGGGGGATTGCCTCCATGGCCTTTTGGAAATAGATAAAGACGGTCATGTACATTTAGATGGGAATTTAAATCTCCTCTTAAATAACAAAGACATGTCTTAACATTTTCCAAGTTGCAGGTTTATTTGCATGTATGCATTTTAAAATTGCTTTATATATATAAAAAAATACTTAAACAAATATTGAGGTAGCTTGTAACTGCCGGAACAAGGTCACAAGAAATGAAAATTGCACTACAATAGCAAACGCATGTTGAGAAATCACAGCAATGTTGTGTACATTACGGTTCAGAGTAATGGTCCTTGAAAAGTGGTGAGGAGGGCACACACCTTCCAGACTTGGTTGATAGAGCGCAAAGTGGTCATGGGTAATGTTCTATCAAAAATGTGGTACTCTTTAATTCTTCTAATGGCCCGTTCAACATGAATCCTAAGGCGAGCAATGTCTTGTGTCTGCAACGCCTCCTCTGGTGTAAGCTGTCTATTAGACTTTGAGGATGCTGGCATTACAAGACTGACATTTATGGGAGACAAAAGGTCACTAATAAGGAAGTCTTTGTCTGCCATTACCTCGTCCCCTTCCTCCAACAAAGAGAGAATCCCAGACGACAGTGTGATTTCTTTGGCCGATATCGAACCTATGTATAAGTCACTGATGAAAGTTAGCTCACCATATGGGCTTATGCCCACTAAGGACTTAAGTGTGATGGTTCCTTTGTAATGCGGGGAAGTATCTAAATGTAGTACTTCTGAAGGAGCCCTTTTTACATGTAATTCTGTACAATCTACTATCACTCTTGTACATGGGAAAGTATTTTTGACCGAAAGAGGCATACGTTCATTTACTTTTTCTCGTGAAGGCCAAATGAGGATAGATCCTAACATGAAATAGAGAAAGTTTGTCCAAGTGATGCAAATTTTGCTGACAGTTGTCTGTGATACATTGAAACGAGTAGCAAGGTCCTGTTCTAAAAAACCCTGCCTCAAATGGCACAGAAAGAGAAAAAACTGGTCCATCAGAGGTAGGCTTTGCTCTTTGAATCCATTTCTCATAATTTGTTCATCTTGACCCCATCTTATCATGCTTTCAGCTGTAGGTTGCAAAGCAATAAAAACAGCCATGAGAGTCATATAATCTCCAAACCCTGTGTAGAACCTAATTAACCTGTCATCACATTGGAATCGTTCAAGAAAGAATCGGTTCCTTCTCAGTTTCACAAGCTCTTCTTCTTGGCATGCAATGGTCTTTTGGGCCTCTTGAAGTTGCTCCTCCAATGACAGGGGTCTCTGGTTGTAATCATGGTCTGCATGCGGCAAACTTGTCTCTACCATTCTGAAAGTGAAGAGTAAAGATGTTTTATGCGGTCGTTTGAGTAGTGGCTCATATCTTCCTAGAAGAACAGCAATGTTAAAGCTCTGCAAACATGACAATTAGGATTACCTTGGTTTAGAGCGACAGCCCATTTCAGGTGCATCCTTTCCACAGGGAACAACATATACATAACTGGAAAACAGCAGCAGCAACAGGACTTTGGTTAAATTAGACAATAGGGTTCAGCATTTGATCAGAAAATTCAATTTGCAAGTAAAATGTTGGGTGTTGCCAGGAAACAATTCAGGTCACCTAATACTTTGGCAGATGCTGTATTAGCACAAACATTATATTCAGGATTATTATTTGTGTACTGGCAGGTGAGAGAGACTCAAAACCACATGCATTAAAAAAAAGGGAAAGATTTGATGGTGAGGGAGAATGTGTAGGTGGGTAGCAGGATGGCTCTCTTTCAGTGTTGGCGAGCAGAATATAATACATTCAGTGACATTGTATGATGTTACACACATCAGTAGATGACAGTTTGGCACGAGCAAGTTGTTTACAATCCACTGGTAAACCCTGTATACCTTGAACTAGTCCCGTTCCTCCTGCTAGTACACCCTTTCCGCTTCTTGATTTCTCTCATGGTCTTGGACAATTCGTCTTTAGTGGAATCCACACTTGAGTATTTAGTATTCTGTAAAGATAAGATTTGATTAAACGGTACAACAAGCATCAAAATATCACTGTCGGCTGCTAGCTGTCAATAATAAAAAAGGGGCACACAAAATAACCCAAATGATAGCTAGCTAACATTTTAGCCATAGCATAGTTAAAGGCAAGTCAAACCCTTACTTATTTCAACAAGACAATAAACCATATAACTTTAGTGTCCTATGAAATCCACCTTGTCTGGTGGGCTTCAGAGCTAGCAGAACAATTTACCAATGAAACTTACTTCGTAGGAAAGAAATGACGGGACGGCTCCTTGCTTTAAACGAGTCATCCGTCCAGTTCTGTCGAAGTCTTGTGACTTGAAATGACGGCTGCAAAGAACTGAGCAGTCAGTTGGCTCAAAGCCGTCTCTCCTCAGTAGTAATAGCCATGTCTGTCTTTTCACTTTATCTTTTGGGAACCTACAGACACAAAAAACATTTGAGAACACAATGCAATTCTTCATGCACATTGTATACAGCCCAACTTAGACTTACTGAAGCACAGTCACTAATGCTGGCCCCACACTAGAAAATAATTGGGCATATTTGGGATATGATTGGACCCTGTCGACAATAGTGTGTGTGTGTGTGTGTGTGTGTGTGTGTAATTCGGGGGTTGGTCTGCACAGATTATTTGACCAGATTATTTTGTAGTATAAAAAGTTTACCGGCATAATCCCACTAGTGAGCAGAAATTCGCAATAACCATTGAGAGTGAGCTGACTGGGCAGCGCCACCAACTGGATGTTGCACACATGTACAATCCCATTTTATGTATGTCTGTATGTGTGTGTCAACAAAACAGTGTATTTATTCTTGTTACTGTGCTATATTGAGCCAATAGAAGAGAACAAACTGCAGTTTGGAGAGGAGGAATGAGTTGTTATGTTCCCGTTTACGAACGAAATGGCACTTTGTAGTTTTGCTTTCTTGATGAAATTGTACTTTCTTGATTCTTGTTGTTCGGAGTTTGTACTCATGGCAGCTCAATGAAATGTAATTTAATGTATAGTGCCGTGCTAAAATATCAATGAAGCTAACATCTAAACATGTCTGCATACCCGTTCTTTCATCCATAATCCACATTAAATTCAGTTACCATTTCAAAAACCTCTCGCGTGCACCAGGGGTTATTTTACAGTTATTGTAGGATAAATCCTCACCTGTGAAATGTTACGTCCTGCTCTTTGGCTTTGGCATTTCTTTTATTGGTGCATCCGCTGGCAGCACAGACATTCTTTCCTTCTGGTTTCATCAAAACTGTACCCAGCGGCGCTGCAGAGACAAACAAACCCTTATAACCATGCTCACGAACCGGATCTTCTCGTTCTTCTCTGGGATCTTCCGGCGGATTACGTCCTTTGTGTTGCGTTACTGCTCCCACTACCGGTTATAACCCTCCACGGTGGTCCTATTCTACTACAGACTTATTAAATAGTCCAGTTGCTTTCTAAAACAATACACTCCGCTCCATCGTCTCTCTACTGTTAATCACATATTTAATCACATATTTAATCCCTCTCCTCCTACTAGCCCCTGCAGCTCTGCAATCATAGCCCATTTTTTCCTCATTATATTTCCCTCATGGGATTAGGACGTGCACTATTGCCTCATTTTCACTGATTATAACGACTAGTTAGATGCTTCCCTCCGACAAAATAGTTTACTATTCAAGTTAATATTTGTAGCTGTGACCAATCTACTAATTTCTTCTGTTGGTTCCTCGACGTCTTACCCCTACTCTCCTCATATTTATGCCATTGCTTTTCCCTTTTGCCGACCAAACTGTGCCTGACCCTCACCCTTTAATTAAAAGTGTTAGCTATATCGTTATTTGTTTCCTCATAATGAATCGTTCTTGCTCGCCATCGCCTCACATGCTCACTTTTCTACTTCCTCGTTTTCCGTGGTTCCTGCGTGTGCTGGTAGCCATGCGAGCCCACACGTTATGTCTTTCCCTAGACGGGCTATCCTGAATTAGTCAACAATATTTTATATACAAGTTCTTTTCAATTTCTTGCGGATCCCATTCATAAAATATCTGTATTTTATTTTCTGTAACATCTTCAGTCTTGAGTAATCTGAAATCCTCATACTGACCCCGCTGCTAACCATGTTGCCTCATATTTAAGCTATATTTAATATGTATTAAACCCCATAACTGTAATATTCCTAAACATACATTTGATATATTTTATTTCCACTTCAGTTCCTCCATCTCTCACAAACCGGATGTAGCGTGCCCGGCTATATCTACGTATGGGAGGTGTCTGTGGACACAATGAGTTAAGCTAGCAGTTGAACCAGACGGCGTGGTGTCTGCTGCTAACATTTTTATCGAACTGCAGATACAAAAAAGGGTAAGCTACACGTTTTAAATATATCGATCTGCGTGATTCCCGTAACGTTTTTACCACGTAAGGTCGGCTCGTGTGCTCCGCCTTCCAGTTTATTTGTTTTACCGTCGTCGCGGTTGTGCAGAATGTGCTAATGCTAATACTTGCTGCTAACAAAGCTAGCATGAAGGTCCGCGGGGGTTGGGCGATCCTGGCGATATAACTAGATATTTAGTAACTGTTGGCGTTGACTAAGTTGGACACGAACGTATCAGGTTCGTGTTCGTGAGGGGATTTGTCAATCGGGCAAATCTGCGTTGTAAACCAACCAACACCATTAAACGATAGTCTCGGTTTCCTGGAACGTTGTGACGCACAAGCTAACGAAATGCAAATACTTCTGGTTGGCTAGCTAGCTAACGTTAGCGTGGTAATGTGCAGTCAACGTGAGCTTTCAAGTCGAAAGATATTACCAAAAATGTAGTCTCCAATATATTTGTCTCGTTGCATCAGTGAGACTGACACTTTGCAGTATGTAATGGTTCTGTTTGGATTCCAACGACATGTCGATCAAATGTTTTTGAAGAGACCGCTTTTTTTACGCGCTGTCGAGCGAGCTATCGATGTAGGACGCGAGTGAAACCGACCGAGATTATACTGAAATTCAAAGAATTTGTTGACTTGTATTTTACACAGGTCTAATCATGTTTGATTGTCTTTCCTTTCAGGCACATCTGATTGCAGTACTCGAATAAGAAGATATTTTAATCTGGTGAAATGAGTAAGTTACGAGGGTTACTTAAACGTTAACATAATATTTGTTCCAGCTCAAAACACTACACTGTGCCCTGCAGGAAATTTATTTAGCCGAGGTGATAAGCCACCTGGATATTTGTTTAATGATCAATTTAGTAACCGAATATTGCTAAATCTAGTAAGTGTATATGCAATGTTCTGTTTTAAATAACAGCAAGCAACATTCGAACTTTCCCATCATGTTTATATTTCTCTTTCTTTTAGGTCAAAGTGACCAATTCCCCCTTGACTGCAAGGTTTATGTTGGGAATCTAGGAAACAATGGAAACAAGACAGAGTTGGAAAGTGCTTTTGGGTACTATGGTCCTTTAAGAAGTGTTTGGGTTGCCAGGAATCCCCCAGGCTTTGCTTTTGTAGAGTTTGAAGATCCAAGAGATGCAAACGATGCTGTGAAAGAACTGGATGGAAGGTAACTGCATATTTGTAGTATTTGTTTCTTTTGTAGTGAATGATTTGCACTTTCCCACTTATGTGATGACTTTTGTTTAGACACATGTGTGGCTGTCGGGTGCGTGTCGAGTTATCCAATGGGGAAAAGCGCTCAAGGAGCCGTGGCCATCCTCCATCCTGGGGGACTGGTAGTAGACGGCCCCGTGATGATATAAGGCGACGTAGTCCTCCCGTCAGGCGCAGGTATGCATTTCCTACTTGACTATTATTTTTACTGTTTTTATTTACAGTTTTGTTTGCACTTGCAACAATATATTTCCAGCACAAATTATAAAGTATTTTTATATTCCCACACTGTAAGCATTATTTTGTTCCATCAAAATATTAGTTTGGCAAATTTGTTTAAATCTGACAAACTTTCCACAGTGAAAAATATTCTCTTGTAGCTTTAAATTTCAAACCTTTTAATTAAAGTAGGAGGAAGTTTCTCATAGCTATGATCTAAATTGAATTATCACTCTTGAGTGATTTAAATCAATAAAAATAATATTATTTATTATTAGTACACATAAAATAGTTCATCAATATTCTGTGAATCTGGCTGCTTCAGAATTTGATGTATTGATGTCACTTTTGTGTTTAAAAAAATCTAAATCTACAATAACCAGTGACACTTAGTTTTATTAGTTTTTATTTATTTTGTAATCTTTGATAAATTGAACAGCTTATGTCAGCGCATTACTTATGATCTCTTATGTCTGTAAAAATACCACACTCTACTAGAGTGATATTGCTTTATGGGGACACTTATCCATCCAACATTTTTATAGGTAATTTCTAGAATTACATTCTGCAGGTGTACATTTTGTTTTCTGAGTTCAGTTGCCATCTATTAATAAAACTGAACCCCGTTGCAGAGTCACCACCACGCTTCTCACCATCTGAGTCAGTCAACTAGTCTTCTTTCAGCATCATGTGACTGCTGACCAGGGAGTCCCAATCAGCTTGGCTGGTGTTGTCAAATGACCACGGCGCACCGCCAGTCGTCAGGTTCCACCAACCGTTTGGTTCCTGAGCATGCAGTTCGCAACGTCCTCCTCCTCTTCCTCCAACCTTAATCCAATCGACAGCGGCCCACTTCACATTATCAACCAATCGGCGTCTTTACTCGCTCTATTCTCCACACAACTACTGTATCAACGGGAACAGCCCATGGCTTACATCCCTACCCATCCATCCCCCCAAAAAGGCAGGGAAAATCTACAACTACCCCTTCCAACCAGCCACCAAGCAACTTCATATCGCCAACATTTGCATCATGTGGCAAATCCTGTCTGCAATTCGACTTCCCTCACCATCAGTCTGGCTTCCTTGCGTCATATCTATCTTGTCCAAATACCCCAAAATAGTAAGTTACTTTTATCCTGCTCTTTGTAGTGTTTATGCTTAATCTAGCTTTCAAGGGTGCTTGACAGTTTTCGATCAGCAGTTAAGTATTTCAGAGACAGTGCAGAGCTGCACAAATCTACAGATCAAAGTTGTGGTCAAGGAACTTTGCCTCCAGGCTTCTATTTTTACTTGCAAAAATGAACTACATTTATCTGATGTTCACCACCTAATTGGGTTACAGAGTGCATTTTCATGGTTCGACATTAAGCCATCTTGAGCAATAACTAAAGTGTAGTTTAAAAAACATATTTAAATGTCCGTTTCTAACGTTGTTTTGGAGCAAACACCTGTAGATTACGTGTGGTTTTGATGCTACAGTCACAAGTTAGTGGTTGTACAATATGTCTTTATATTGAACAGAGGGTAAGTGCAATCAAACTGTCTTTCTGATCAGGGACTTTTATCATGGATCTATTAGCTCACTGATCCAGGCGGTCTTCCTCCAGTGTTGTTGAAAAGCAGTTAGCAGCCTTGAAGCAATCAGATCTAACATGTTTTGCCCATTTGTCATAATTTAACTTGTAACATAATGTAGTTGTGTCCAAGGCGAGCCTTAATGTCGACTCCTGATTTTGTTCTATAATCTGAAATCTGGCTCCACAATTGGACAAAGTTTCCTTTAAATGAATTGATCTTGATGCAGTTCATGGATGCAGATGGTCCTTCTGTTAACAGACGCTACGTGTAACCAGGTTTCCACGTGTAATCCATGTCTAAGGATCAAGAATACCAAAGGTTTCATTAGTGACAGGCAAAAATCTTTCCTAATTTATTTTTTTTGCTTCGTTTTTTTACTTTACATACACTATAGGAGGAGGAGCCGCAGTCGCAGCAGGTAAGCTTGTAACAACTGTTTCTATTTAAACTGTTTGATGATTTATGATGGTAAAATTTATGTGAATTTGTTTTTGGTGTGGTTCATCAGGTCTCTTTCAAGAGACAGAGGCAGACAACGCTCTATCTCCAGAGACAAGAAGTGCCCAAGATCCATCTCGCGGTCAAGGAGGCAAGTTTAAGTAATATTGGTTATCATACTGTACTCCAAGATCTATGGAGTATTTCTGGTAGTTATTTTGCACTTATTGACGAGTTTGTTTGTTTTTACAGTCGTTCCCGGTCTAATGACCGAAAATGAGGACCTCAAAAGATCATTCATCTGCGGATCTTGCTGTGGTTGGGGGGGGAAAATACTAATTTTTATAGTCATGTTTTTCTTTTCTCCTGGGTTGGTCAAGTTGCATATTGTGTATTGGCAGTCTGTTGATTTAACAAAGGACTAGTCTTTTTCTCCTCAAGCAAATTCTATTTTACCCTGCATGTTTTGAAATGGAATACTGGTTTATTTAGTTTTTCATTACATCCTGTTTTTTTTTTTTTTTTTTTAACTTTAACTGAATTAAAGTCCATGTAATGTTTTTATTTGCTTTTTTAAATTCTTGGTCGACTCTTAAATTACCGGCTATGGTGTCATGTGAGATGCACCAGTAGGAGCATACTTTATACCCGTGATAGAGATCAGACGGGCAACAAATGTTGTTAAATAATGGCACTGTTATTTGCAGGCTATCCTTTAAGCCAAAAACATCTGTAAATGTGTGTTGTACTGTCATTTTTTGCAAAAAACATTTACTCTATTCATCTTTGCTTGACTCTGAGCTGACACTGTGTGCTGCAGATAAACAACTTGTTCAATAAATGGTTTTCCAAGGTGACTATCTTGCTTCTGTGATAAGGTGATTTGTATATTTAAAAACTAGCCATTTTGTAATTTAAATATGGAATTAAAGCTTTATTCAGTTCAGGAAGTACTGCATGTTCTTGCTTTTGCCTGATCAAGCTTGCAAGTAACCCACACAGGAAGTTCTTTGTCACGGTTGCAGTGAAGAAACACTTCCTCCCTTGTGTGACATATTTGTTCTTGAACATAGTCGGATGACCAGACCTTGCGAATCAACTCATGTGAGACGACCTGTTTGAGTGGTGAGTGCATATGGCGTCGTAACAATTACAGAGAAGGCTTGAAATGTCAAATGTGTTACTTTAACCAAATATATTTAATTATTACATTACCAATACATCCAAATGCATTTCAAAAGATGTGTGCCAGAGACAATTGTGTGTTGGTAGTTAATGGACAGAAATGACTTGTGTTTACTGTATTGCATATTTAAAACTCAGTTGGTCATTTGATGCTAATGTATAATCGATATAAACTTGACACGCTAACTCACTGCATGACTGACTGTCTCAGGCTTTAAAAGAGAAGATAAGACATGTCTGCTCAAAGTGCAAAAAAAAAGAGGCTTGGTTCACGTCGCAGGCTAGCAAACCAAAATGAAATGTCTACGACTGATGACTCGCATGGAACAGGCAGTGCCTTTGTCGCTCAACCCCACATACCAGAAGAAAATACTGACTTATTAAATGTATTGGCTAATTTTGACAATTCACCTTCTGAAACCCAACATCCACCTTCACCTGAACTGTTGGGTAACAGAAGGAAATTGGGGTCTCGGCGAAGGAATAAAGAACATGTGGAGGACTCAGTGACTGAATCATACCATGAACCTAGAGAGGAAGTTGAGCATACGACCAGGGGACTCACAATGCAACCGGGGTGGCAGGCAGACAATTCACCCGATTATTCTTCTGAGGCTCAGAATGTGACTACAACAACCTGTTCAGCTGCTGACCTGGAGAGTTTCAGTTCCAAAGGTGAAAATCTGCAAGAAGAAAATGAGACTGACTCTGAAGTGATATCTGAGTCTTGTAAATTTGTGAAAACCATGCAGGAAGGAATTGACAAATCTCACCTTCACAACGAGGAAGTCAAAGAAAGTGCACATCTTGTTGGCATCTCTGAGTTAACTAGTTTAAGTGTTCTTTCATGTCCAACAGTTGATCAGCAACTTATTGACCAATCCAATTGCATGGAAAAACTTCCCAATGTGGGTTCTGTAACAGAAAATGAAGGCAAGGAAAGAGATGACAACACAGAATTGTTTTCTACCGAATTGGAGAGAACCACGGAAAATACTGAAATGGAATGCAGTGTTCAGCAAGGAACAATTTCATCACCAAAAGATTCTACCAAAGTCAAACAAAATGAGCATTTCAATTTATCTGATATTTTAGGTGCTCATCATTCAGAATATGCTGTAAGCGAAGTGTATGAAAATGAGACTACTTACGCATCTGAAAGTAGGATGCATGATGCCATAGAAAATTCTAAAATATCTGGAAACGGGATGAACCAAACTGAAGTTTGTGAAACAAACCAATTCGAGTTGATTGTGAAAAATATTCACGATTCTCCCACGAATCATGATATTTCAATTCCTGACAGCATACAGGATAGAAATGTTGAGGCTTTAGAGCGGAGAAATGAAGATTATCATGGTTATGATACCAACGAAACACAAATCAGTGGCATAGAGAGAGTTGACACTGCATTGAGTCAGGTATTTGAGATGGAAGGCAGAGTAGAGGGTGATACAGAAGCCAGGGCTGAACAAACAGGTCAGCAGGAACAGGAAGGACTCCTCTCTATAACGGAGGAGACAGCATCCTCTTTACAAATAATGCAATCAGAACTAAATGTTCCTTTGGACTCCCAAACTCAGCAAAACGAAACAAGATTCACCTCTGAATCAGACCATGAACCTATAGAGGATGTCGTTGGAAATATCGGTCATAATGAAACTCTTGAAACCACAGAAATGACGTTAACAATAGAGACAGCAGGGCAGGAAAAATCAACGGAAACCTTACTGGAAGAAACAAACAAATTCGACACTGCTCAGACTGAAGATGATACTGATCAAGTTAAAGCAAATGCACAAGATGGCACACTTGTTGGCATCGGCAAACTCAATAGTTTGGATTTACAGTCAAGTTCAACATTAGATCAAAAGATGATTGAACAATCAAATTTCAGGGAAATGCCGGATGAAGAAGTTCACAACGTGTGTACTGTAACAGAAAAAGAAAACAAGGAAATAGACAAGAACACAGACTGGTTCAGGCTGGATGACAATTTACAGGGCAAATATTTGGTGAGTCAGGATTTAGAGTCTTCCATCACACCTGAGATAACCACAGAACAACACAGCAGCAGAGAGCATACAGAACCTGAATGCAGTGTTGAACAAGAAATAGTTTCATCACCAAAAGAAGAGTTGCATGCAAATGAGGGACAAAATAAGTTCTTCAACTTACCTAAAGTTGAAGGTGATTATCATTCAGAGGTTGCCGTCAACAAACTGCATGAACAGGATGTTGAGCCAACAGAAAATCAAGAAATGCCTCAACTTGATTATTTATCTGAAAGTGGGATTCTTGATGCCACAGACAATTCTGAAATCATTTCTGGAAACCTGATGAACCAAACTGAAGTCAGTGACACGTTCCTATCTACATTGACGGTGAAAGATCCTGATGATTCTCCAATCAATCAAGACCGTTCAAATCTCGAAAACATACAGGATGAACATCCTACAGAAGAAAACCACTTTGAAGCCTCAGAGCAGAAAAACAAGGATTATCATGTTTATGAAAGCAGGGAACCACAAATCAGTGACATAGAGAGAGTTGACCCTGCATTGAGTCAGGTATTTGAGATGGAAGGCAGAGTAGAGGGTGATACAGAAGCCAGGGCTGAACAAACAGGTCAGCAGGAACAGGAAGGACTCCTCTCTATAATGGAGGAGAGTGCATCTTCTTTACAAACAATGCAATCAGAAATGAATGTTCCTTTGGACTCCCAACCTCAGCCAAACAACACCAGCTTCAACTCCATTGGGAACAGAAGAAAACTGGGGTCTAGCCGTAGAAATAAAGGAAGACAGCATGTCAAAGACTCTGTTGCTGAATCAGACCATGAACCTACAGAGGATGTAGAAAGTACCAGAGGTAATGAAGCCTTCGAAACAGTACAAATGTCATTGCCAATAGAGAGAACAAGTCATGAAGAATTAAGTCAAAAGAGTCTGAATGATATCATGCCTGCGACACATGACAGCTCTTCCTATTCAGCCATTACGCCTGATTATTCTTCTGAGGTCCAGAGCCCCACTCTAAAACACTCTCCAGAGGCTGTCCTGGAAAGTTTAATTCCTAAAAGTGAAAATCTTCAAGAAGATCACGATGAAAGAGAGAATGACTTTAAAGTGGAGGTGTCTGATAAATCAGTGGAAGCCACGCTGGAAGGAGCAGACCAATCTGACACTCTTCAGAGTCAAGAATTCAAAGGTGATTATCATTCAGAGGTTGCTGTAAATAAACTGCATGAACAAGAGGTAAAGCCAACAGAAAATCAAGAAATGCTTAAACTGGATTACTCATCTGAACGTGTGACACATAATACTCCAGAAAATTCCGAACACATTTCTGGAAACCCGAAAGATGAAACTGTTGTCAGTGACACGCACCATTTTACGTTGAAGGCAAAACATCCTGATGATTCTCTCACCAATCAGGACAATTCAAATCCTGACAGCATACAGCATGAACATCCTACAGAAGAAAACCACTTTGAGGACTCAGACCAGAAAAACAAGGATTATCATGGTTATGAAAGCAGGGAATCACAAATCAGCGACATAGAGAGAGTTGACCCTGCATTGAGTCAGGTATTTGAGATGGAAGACAGAGTAGAGGGTGATACAGAAGCCAGGGCTGAACAAACAGGTCAGCAGGAACAGGAAGGACTCCTCTCTGAAAAGGAGGAGAGTTCATCTTCTTTACAAACAATGCAATCAGAAATAAATGTTCCTTTGGACTCCCATCCTCAGCCAAACAACACCAGCTTCACTTCCATTGGGAACAAAAGAAAACTGGGGTCTAGCCGTAGGAATAAAGGAAGACAGCATGTCAAAGACTCTGTTGCTGAACCAGACCATGAACCTACAGAGGATGTCGTTGGAAATATCGCCCATAATGAAACTCTTGAAACAACAGAAATGACGTTAACAATAGAGACAGCAGGGCAGGAAAAATCAACGGAAACCTTACTGGAAGAAACAAACAAATTCGACACTGCTCAGACTGAAGATGATACTGATCAAGTTAAAGCAAATGCACAAGATGGCACACTTGTTGGCATCGGCAAACTCAATAGTTTGGATTTACAGTCAAGTTCAACATTAGATCAAAAGATGATTGAACAATCAAATTTCAGGGAAATGCCGGATGAAGAAGTTCCCAATGTGTGTTCTGTAACAGAAAAAGAAAACAAGGAAATAGACAAGAACACAGACTGGTTCAGGCAGGATGACAATTTACAGGGCAAATATTTGGTGAGTCAGGATTTAGAGTCTTCCATCACACCTGAGATAACCACAGAACAACACAGCAGCAGAGAGCATACAGAACCTGAATGCAGTGTTGAACAAGAAATAGTTTCATCACCAAAAGAAGAGTTGCATGCAAATGAGGGACAAAATAAGTTCTTCAACTTACCTAAAGTTGAAGGTGATTATCATTCAGAGGTTGCCGTCAACAAACTGCATGAACAGGATGTTGAGCCAACAGAAAATCAAGAAATGCCTCAACTTGATTATTTATCTGAAAGTGGGATTCTTGATGCCACAGACAATTCTGAAATCATTTCTGGAAACCTGATGAACCAAACTGAAGTCAGTGACACGTTCCTATCTACATTGACGGTGAAAGATCCTGATGATTCTCCAATCAATCAAGACCGTTCAAATCTCGACAACATACAGGATGAACATCCTACAGAAAAAACCCACTTGGAAGCCTCAGAGCAGAAAAACAAGGATTATCATGTTTATGAAAGCAGGGAACCACAAATCAGCGACATAGAGAGAGTTGACCCTGCATTGAGTCAGGTATTTGAGATGGAAGGCAGAGTAGAGGGTGATACAGAAGCCAGGGCTGAACAAACAGGTCAGCAGGAACAGGAAGGACTCCTCTCTATAACGGAGGAGAGTGCATCTTCTTCACAAACAATGCAATCAGAAATGAATGTTCCTTTGGACTCCCAACCTCAGCCAAACAACACCAGCTTCAACTCCATTGGGAACAGAAGAAAACTGGGGTCTAGCCGTAGGAATAAAGGAAGACAGCATGTCAAAGACTCTGTTGCTGAATCAGACCATGAACCTACAGAGGATGTAGAAAGTACCAGAGGTAATGAAGCCTTCGAAACAGTACAAATGTCATTGCCAATAGAGAGAACAAGTCATGAAGAATTAAGTCAAAAGAGTCTGAATGATATCATGCCTGCGACACATGACAGCTCTTCCTATTCAGCCATTACGCCTGATTATTCTTCTGAGGTCCAGAGCCCCACTCTAAAACACTCTCCAGAGGCTGTCCTGGAAAGTTTAATTCCTAAAAGTGAAAATCTTCAAGAAGATCACGATGAAAGAGAGAATGACTTTAAAGTGGAGGTGTCTGATAAATCAGTGGAAGCCACGCTGGAAGGAGCAGACCAATCTGACACTCTTCAGAGTCAAGAATTCAAAGGTGATTATCATCCAGGGGTTGCTGTAAATAAACTGCATGAACAAGAGGTAAAGCCAACAGAAAATCAAGAAATGCTTAAACTGGATTACTCATCTGAACGTGTGACACATAATACTCCAGAAAATTCCGAACACATTTCTGGAAACCCGAAAGATGAAACTGATGTCAGTGACACGCACCATTTTACATTGAAGGCAAAACATCCTGATGATTCTCTCACCAATCAGGACAATTCAAATCCTGACAGCATACAGCATGAACATCCTACAGAAGAAAACCACTTTGAGGACTCAGAGCAGAAAAACAAGGATTATCATGGTTATGAAAGCAGGGAATCACAAATCAGCGACATAGAGAGAGTTGACCCTGCATTGAGTCAGGTATTTGAGATGGAAGACAGAGTAGAGGGTGATACAGAAGCCAGGGCTGAACAAACAGGTCAGCAGGAACAGGAAGGACTCCTCTCTGAAAAGGAGGAGAGTGCATCTTCTTTACAAACAATGCAATCAGAAATAAATGTTCCTTTGGACTCCCATCCTCAGCCAAACAACACCAGCTTCACTTCCATTGGGAACAAAAGAAAACTGGGGTCTAGCCGTAGGAATAAAGGAAGACAGCATGTCAAAGACTCTGTTGCTGAACCAGACCATGAACCTACAGAGGATGTCGTTGGAAATATCGGTGATAATGAACCTCTTGAAACAACAGAAATTACATTTATAATAGAGACAGCCGTGCAGCGGAAATCAACGAAATCCTTGCTGGATGAAACAAACAAATTTGACACTGCTCAGACTGAAGATGTTACTGATCAAGTTAAAGAAAATGCACAAGATGGCACACTTGTTGGCATTAGCAATCTCAATAGTTTGGGTTTACAGTCGAGTTCAACATTAGATCAACAAACAATTGAACGATCAAATTTCAGGGAGATGCCAGATGAAGACGTTCCCAATGTGTGTTCTGTAACAGAAAAAGAAAATAAGGAAAGAAAAGAGGACCCAGACTGGTTCAGGCAGGATGGAAATTCACAGGGCAAATATTTGGTGATTGAGTCACACGTGAAATCAGAAGATATAGAGTCTTCTATCACACTGGAGATAAACACAGAAAGAAAAAGTCCTAGAGAACATAATGAAATTGAATGCAGTGTTGAGCGAGCGGACTTTTCATCATCAAAAGAGAAGTTGTCTATAAATGAGGAACAAAAGGAGCATGTCATTTTACCTCAAGTTAGAGGAACTTGGTCACAGGAAGCTGTAAATAAAGTGCATGAAGATGAGATCAAGCCAACACAGATGCAAGAAAGGCATCAAATTGATAACATATCAATTAATTACAGGGAATCTAATTTACAAAAATTGCAACCAGAAATGAATGCTCATTTGGACTCCCAACCTCTGGACAATTCTCAGAATATTACAGAGCAAACTCACCAAGGCTTCAACCCAACAGGGAACGGAACTAAATTGGGGTCAAGCCAAAGAAATGGACGCCTGCATGTCCAGGACACTGTTGGAAATGTCCCAATTAAAGACTGTAAAACAGGAGCGGAGCATACAATGTATGTACAAGTTTATGAACATGATGAAGATGGAGCACAATTTGAAGATCCTACTAAGAAAGAAAACAAAGCCCAAGAAATTAATGTTTCAAAGGAGATGTGTTCTGCTCCACACAACAAAACTAACGCTACAATTGACATTGACCTCAAGGATGAAACCCTCAGAGCAGAGACAGCTGTAGATATGTCTGGAATTTCCTCAGAAAAAACAAATGTAGATGACAGTGGAAATTTGCAAGGAAGAGCCAAACAGAAGAAAAGAAAGATGGGCTCTACTCGCCGTACTCAACTCAATCGTAAACCAGAGGAAGAGAGAGTAGAAACAGAAAGGGACAGAGAAGCTGACATGAGAAATCTTGACATGATGGAAGTGGTGGAGGAGTTAACGGTGATTGCAACTGTGGAGGTACCGCAGAATGAAAGAGCAAAACCGTCTCTGAGTCTTGTGTATAAAGAACAAATGGAACCCACTGAAACCAGCACTGTGGACGGCATGGGGCAACAGCTACAAAGCTCTGACCTGCAGAGCAACGTGATGTCGGACATAGATTATTCAAAGGCTCTCCCTCCTGAGCAATCTGGCTCCAACAATGAAGACGTTGTTGATCTTGTTAAGTTTGTTCATGTAGCTGATGTGAGTGACAGTGAGAGAAATGTAGATGGCAGTGTGGAGCCATCACAGATAGATGAGATGCATGACCAAGCTTTGAAATCAACCGAAGCTCTTGTTTTGGCAGATTTGGAAATAGTGAAATCCGTAGTCAAAGGAGGAGCTGGAGAAGAACATATGACTGCTGGGGCGAGTAAACAAGAGCCGGACAACGCAAATGATGGAGCTCACAATAAAAAAGAGATGAAGAATACAAGTTCATATTTAGATACAAGCAGCAGGAGAAGAAAGATGGGCTCCACCCGCAAGAATCTCGGAACAGGAACCAAACAAGAAGACTTGTATCAAAAGCAGGATGTGAATGATGAAGCAACAGGGACTACAACTAATGTTGGAGATGCAAGGACTGAAAGTTTCTCAAGCATCATAAAAGCTGAGTTACAACTTGATGGAAAACACAAAGACGGTGGCTCTGAAACAATAGAGTACAGCCACAGTGGTGAGTCTCACAAATCTCTGGCCCACCAGACATTTGAAGAAAATCCTGTTTCTCAAGGCCAGCTATTAGTAACAGAGCCTCAATTGACTCCCAGTGATCTCCCTGCGATGCCATCCACTTCTCCAAAACATGATTTAATATCAGAATCAGCCCTTGGTGGAAGAAGAAGAAAAATGGGATCACACCGGAAGTCACATGGACACCAAAACTCTGAAAACCAAACTGAAAGCAGGGACAAAAGAACAGATACACAAAATGAGAAAGATGTCGGAAGTATCGGAGAAGAAAGTGCCATCAAGACTGAAGAGCTGAAAGAAGAATGTTTGGCCCTGGACAAAATATCAAAGGTAAGCAGCAAAGAGTACTTCTTCTTTTACAACCCATTAATTTATTGTAGGAGTCTTACATGATGATTGTTTCATATTGAACTGAAACTGATTAACAGCTTTTTTGTATTGTGAGCCTTTGGCCTAAAGTCATTATTATCATGATCATTATTATAATCATATATATATATATTTTTGCACAGTAAGTAAATGTTGTGCTGTGCTTTCTAAATACATCTTCTTGCACAACGTTCAAATGCTTGTTGCAAGAACAAAGAAATGACCCAGTGAACAAAAAATGAGGAACATGTTTCGTGTATGAAATGTTTCACATGCTGAAAAGGAGAACATAAACATGTATCTTGCTGCTTGATCTTAATGTGGTGTGTGTTTGTTTAAGTTTTTTTAAATTTTGTATTCATTTTATTGGCAGAGAAAAGGCCAAATGCTTTACTAGTAATGCACATTTATTTATTTGAAGAAAAAAAAACCTTTTTATGTATTAAAATAAAAGCCTGGCGAGAATGAGAAAACAATATGCTGATAATCTAAAGGTCATGAATTGAAGGTGAAATATGCAAATCTAAGTAGAATCTCCCTACTGTCACCTCATGTTTGAGATGTTTTTGTCTGTTCAGGTTGATAAAAGTCCCAAGAAGCCGTTCACCAACCTCAGCACCTCAAAGGAAGGAGAGCAGCCGAGGCCTGTGAGGTAAGTCTGTCACTGAGGAACAACACGCCTTGTCCTGCTAGCTAGCTGTTGGGTTACTATCGGAGATGACGCTTTATTCATATCAACATCGGCCAAATGTTGGTAAAATTATTACAGCATTATTCATTTTTTCATTTTTAGTTAAAATTGATGTTTCCCCTCCATCAGTTAAACTTTTAACAGAGACAGACAAATGGGGAGGGTGAGATACTTGTACAGTGTTGTTGTTTTTGTATAACTTACTGTATGCTCAGTTGTAGGCATGTAGAGTGAGATGTGTGTTTGTGGGGTTTTAAATCATGAAAGTTTAAGCTTTCATAATTTAAAACCCCACAAACGTTTCTGGGGAGGTGTATTTTGAAAATCTTGTATTTTTTAAATCTGTTTGCTTTATGTTTTTTGTATGAATTATAATAATGTAATACATATAATATTTATTTAATATGATTATTCATTTAAGTTGAAAAAGAAGAGACTCAAACATTTTTCCTTTTATGTAGTTTTTATCTCAACTTCAAATATAATGGTTTGGTCGAGGATACAGAAGTCTGACGACTATAAACTTGCCTGAATGTGACTATGTTTTAGTATGACACTTTACGTGCTGTGTTAGTTTGAACTATGTTTGGTTGTCTGTTCAACAGTGAGAAGACGCCTAAATCAGTGACACCAGTTCAACAACATTATGCTGAGCGTCAACAGAAATTGTCTTTGGGTAAACAGAGCATTCATACTTACGCACATCAATTAGAGATAATGAGAGAGGGAAGTTTAAATGGAGAAGTAGAGATAATGATAAGAAAATGCTCTTGTTTGCAGCAAGTCGAGCAGATCTGAGATCAAATGCTTACAATGTGATGATGGTTGGAGACAGCAGTGTGGGCAAAACCTCCTTCATGAAAAGAGCTCAAAGTGGGAAGTTTTCTTTAGATATACCCTCCTCTATTGGTAAGATCCTGATCATCATGTTCCCAAAAATGTGTGTAAACATACAGAATAATGTTACATAAAGGCCTCTTATAGGACTTGATTCCTGCATGTGGACCGTGGTAGTGGAAGGAAGACCTGTGGTGCTGCAGTTGTGGGATACAGCGGGTCAAGAAAGGTGAGTATCTTGTTTTACAGTGCATTAATTGGACACTTTTTGCTCTTTTTGCTCTTTTTGCTGTTGTAATTGGTGGTGATTAGTGAAAGCACTTTGTACTGCATAGAATACATTTTTCGTAAAATAAGTGAGACACCTTTGCAATGGGAAATAAGAACGGGTCAAACTACATCCAGCATTAATACTAACTATGTTTTGTGGTCCCTCAATATGACCCTGTTGATGTAGATTCAAGTTGAAGAAGAAATTATGAATTATCTGGTTTCATATGTCTCATGACTAGTTGTTACTTGTTTAGCATTTGGATAGAAGCGCTTTGCTTCTCTGGTGGCCTGATACAGGTTTTCTCATTGTCTCACAATCTGAAGGCAGCATCCTGAACAGTGAGCTGAGCACAATCACAGCTACTGTACATATAAGCCTTTCAGAACATGTGCTGACAATGTGCTCCAAACACTTGAAAAGTCTCCCTCAGGCCAGTTTCTAACCGGTTTCAGAACTGGTTTTGCCACACCTCAGCAATGTTGTGTATGCTGGAATTAACACAACAGATGTGTACAGTGTGTTACATAAGTTCACTAATGTCCCATTAGAGTCCACAGAGAATGTCTTTAATGTCAGCACCGAGATGCACACAACAAATCATCATTTGTTATGCAAACTAATCCTATTCATGTATTGTTTTCCTATGCAGATATGAGCCTGAAAATACACATAAAAAGGCATCACATAAAAAGACAAGTTTGACACTAACTTCGCGGGCTTATATAATAATGTGGCTGTATGGAGAGTGAGATTCACTCAACAGGTTACGTGTGTTGCATTGTGGAGGCAATTGTGCAACTGTGTGTCTCCAGGAAAAATGTCCTGAATGCTTCTCGTGAAAAAAAGCTTCTCTGGAAACTGAACTAACCACAATCATACACAGCACACAGCTAATCATTAGGCTTATAGAGGCACACAATTAAACACCTTTAAGCTGTTTATGCCCGTGTTTCTCACGGTTTCTCTCATGCCTTTCCCAATTAAAAAAAAAAGTAAAATCACTAGCCAGCCTGTATTCAGATTACTTTCTTTCTTATCCTCCAAAGGTTCCACAGCATCACAAGACAGATTTTCCACAAAGCTGACGCATTTCTCTTGATGTATGACATCACTTCTTCACAGAGTTTTTCTGCAGTCAGCTACTGGGCAAGCTGTATTCAGGTATGTTGTCACTGGTTTTGTTTGTAATGTTTTTTGTTACAGACGTTAAAACTACAGGTATTATTCATGCCAGACTGTGCAGTATTTCAATTTGATACCCAGCCTTTATTTAAATAGTTATGCTCTTTTATATTATATTCAATTCAAAATCTTCAATAACTTAGTCTGAATATAGTCTAAATAACAACAAATGTATGTGTAATGCTGTATTTAAAACAGTAGCACATATTTACAATAACTACAATAATAATTTTGGAATATTCATCAATCATACTTAGCATTGCCATATTGATATGTGCGGTGGATACCATTATCAGTCTTCACTTCACTGTATTTGAGCGCAAACTAAATTACAGCTCAATTAGGATCAATAGCACAGGGGACCTAATTGCCTGAAACCAGACAACAGTCAGATTGATTTTTTGAGAGATGTTTGAATTGATATCCAAACAATTTTTCAGGAAGGGGCTGCAGAAAGTGTGACCATTTTACTTGTTGGCAATAAGAGTGATCGAGCAGAGCGGCAGGTTCAAACTCAGGATGCGGAAATTCTAGCAAAGGTATGGGTCTGTGATATTACTTCCTTGCACACTCCTAGCTCAGAATTTAACAAAGTAGTTCTGATCAAACAGTCACACTAAACACAGCAGTTTTACTTCCACAGGAATACAACTTTGAATTCATGGAGTGCAGCGCTGCCACAGGGGAAAATGTGGTTCAGTCTTTGGAAACTGTGGCCAGGTAACGCATGGTGGTTCCTTTGTCTTGTGCCAAGTATCACACCTGTATGACTTAAGAATGTTCTTTATTAATATTTGTGCTGTTCTGTTGCTTGTCTATCCATGCAACTGATTGTGTTGTTATTGTGTTATTGCCAGGATGTTGAGTCCAAAATTTGACACAAAAGATGATACCATGGTGTTAAACAAAGAGCCCCAACCGAAAACATCAAGATGTTGCTGATCAAGATGAAAACTCAGTGAAGTGGAGAAATCCTGCCCACAGTGAGCGTCCTGCACCGGCAGAGAGTTTGTATGTTCATCCCAACTAAAACTGGAACTCCAACCATCTTGTAATCAATTATATTACACAGTGGGTTAATGTATGCAAGTTACATTTATTTTTCATAATCACTGATAGCTGTGTTGTTATTTCTACTAAGCAGTACATTCACTTCTACATTTTTATTTGGTTATTGATTTGGAGCAGTGTTTTTCAAATGGGGTACCAGGGTACTGCAGGTGTAAGTAAAATGTTTTTTTTTTTTAAATGTAATATATATATATTCTTCAAATAATTATATTATTATTATGAAACAAATGCTTTTTGCTCCCTTATTTTCAGCCAAAAATGTTTTGCACTGGTCAGGGGGTACTTGGATGAAAACATTTCTATTGGAGGTACATTATTGAAGTTAGTCTCAGGTCTTTATGTTTGAAAAATAAGTCCTCGATAGTATGCTGGTATCGAGTATTTTGTCTCTTTATGGAAATTCTAAATGTTACTTTCATAAAACACTTTATACATGTGTATGAAGTATGTATGTCCCTTAAACAGACCAATTACCAAACAAGTTAACGCATTGAGTTTTTTTTATAATTAACATTATATATAATATAACATACAATAATTACTTGATTTTGTATGTTTGCCATTTGTTTGAAATAAATGGCATTGGCATCATTGCAGTTGTCACACAGCTGCCAGATAATCATTAATACATTTCATATATCTATAATTAAAGACAGTGGTAGTAAAATAACCATCGGGCTTTAAATGTAAAATATGTTGTATTATGTTTGTGTATTTGCCTGTGACTTAATGCCTTATACCAAATTGTTCTAATGCCATGACTCATGCTTAATAAACCTCCAGATTACATCTGGGTGCTTACAATGTTCATTTGTGTCATCGTGAAAGTTGAGTGTTTCCAGACAAAGACAACAGTGTTCCCACAGAAACAACAAGTCCTTCAATGGTATGAAGAGCATGACAACACTGCAATAATCTCATAACATCCCAAAAGAGCTTTTGTTGACAGAATTGCTGAGAGCATCTTACATCATCATGGGAGGACACAGACAATTACACCAAATCCAATATTAGTGGTGGGCTCCATTTGCCGTTAGTTATTCAGATAATTCAGTTTTAGACTGGAACATGTAAACATTGTAACTTTGTTCAACATAAGAAAACGTGAAGTTGCTTTGACGAAAAAAGTGTTTCCAATAACTATGAATTCATTCATCTTTACCGTTTAAGAAATATCCTTTTTTCCCCATAATTAATATCACATTTCAATTCAAGTTCTTTCCAGTAACCAACCTATAAAGTTATGGGAAAATTACAGACACAAAAAATGCATTGTTACTAAAAACCTTTTCAAATGAGTTAAGACACAATGCATGGTGGATGTTACCGGTAACGCTGTCTGGCTGGTTATCTGTTTTAAAGAGACACTCACTTCTTGTGCTGATAAAATATGTCCATCGTGTCATCTACAGACATTCAAGAGTGCATTATGAGAGTATTTCACTTTACTTGTCATACAAAAGACACGTTGTACTAATTCAGTGTGATATCTTGTCTATAGACACTGACGTGAGCTCAAATTATCAAATGGTAGCACAGAGATAGATTTCTTAAAAATAGTCAAATTATTTTTTATTTCATCAAAAACAAACACTGTCATAATATAATTTTTGGATTACGGTAATATTACCTGCACAATATTGTAACATTGAACCTGCATAACAAAAGAATATTCATATATGAGATGCAGGAAGAGTCTTTGTGGATAGAGAGAATATTGCCTATAAAACAAACAAAATTAAATAATGAGGATCTTTGTTCTTTCACATCTCTTTTTCAATTGAAGTTCAGGCCCTTAAGAGTCACCGTAGAGCCGTTCAGTGACTTGTATTAACGGTTCCTTACAGCAACAAGTTATTTAAACTCTGCCTACTGCTGCTTTGTCCTGGTTTCATTGTATCGTCGTACTCCCTTCTGGTGGTTGAAAAGCTGGGTTCTTGATCTGTGTGTGAGAATGTTTCTTTTGAGAGTGGTATTGTCCGACGGCCTGTATAACATCCGACGCAGTCCAGTGGTGATGGATCAGAGCATTGTGCAGGGTGAAGGGTCCGTCTCTGGTCCGTCTAACTCCTCTACACGCTGCCGTGCTGCGCAGCTCGAGCCCTATCTCATGCACGACTTTGCGCAAATATTTCTGAGTTTCATTTAAACACTGCACCTCTGTAAGAACAGAGAAGGAAAAAAAATCTGTCAGTAGTCCTGATCATTTTCATAGTTCAAATTCTGAGATGAGCTTTCCAGTGTGTAGAATTGAAGATTATTTACCTAAAGTGAAGTTTGGGGGCTGGAATCGAACGCAACGCAAGCCTGTCAAAATAGGCTGTGATTTCCCATCTGGACCCAGTAAACCGTGCACAGCCATCTCATAGGCTTCCTGTGAGCGCATGTCGACGTTGGAATACCTTGATGCAAGAAAAATAAACACATCAACAGTTATCTACATGTATACAAATAACAATGAATTACTTTACTGTGGCTCTGCTGAAATAACTTTATGGACTGATCATATGTGCTTGGGGTCTGATTCAAAAGTAACGCACAGAGAAAAACAGTCGAATATGAAGGAATTTAAGAGCAAAACATATTTAATAAAATGTATGTTTATAGAAATGTAAAAAACATGAAGTTTAGTTACATTAACAAGGCCTTCTGATTGGCTCCCTCCAGCATCGCCAAGACTCTGTCCAGCTTATCCTGTGTGATGTGACCTATTGAACACAACAACATTTAAGGGTGAGAAACCATAAAAGGAACAATAACTGATCAAGTGAGCTTAAGCTGTGTTTAGCCAGTGATGAATACATTAAGTGTCCTCCATTTGAAAGATGGAAATGTAGCAAATAATTGTATGCTAGATATACACCAACTGAAAATAAGTAAATAATGCAATTATTTACAGGAACACTATAACAGAGTAAATGGCTATGACACAATATGATTGAATGTCAGTAGTGAGCTGACTGAAACAATTATTTCAGGTAAAGTCATTGCGTTTAGATACAATACTTTATCTCAATTGTAATGATCTAAAACTGTGTTTTATAAACAGAATCGACTGTTGAAACTGAAAACATACAGGAAAAAAGTAAGCTACTATACCGTAAGTGGATCTTTCCACAACTCTGCCTTCGTGAGAGAAATCATCTGTGGCGGTCCCAAATTCCCCCTCCAAAGTGTAATCCTGTAACATCGAAACAGCATTAAACATGTGTATAATGTATTTTCATTGCATCTGATGTAAAACCGGCAGAAATGTTAAATTACCCTTGTGACTCGTGTTCTGTAGAGATCATTCAGAGCCTTGTTTCCATTTCCGACAGCAAGAACTAAAAAGGTAAAAAAGGGTGTAAATATAATATATAAATACATGGTCTGTTTTCTCTCCTAACCAGCTGTAAAATCCTACCCAGAACACCAGAAGAGAAAGCATCCAGGCGATGTCCTACTCCAACTCTAATATGCTGGAATTCAGGTCCAGTCACTAAAACACAGAGAAAACATATTTTATTCACTTATATACAATCAACATGCACAGACATAACATCAGTTAGTTTATGAATCAAAATAATTTAGCTGCAAAAAATAAACAAGAGTGCCATTTGGGAGAAGTTAAAACTACATTTAATTTTCACAACAGTAACTAATGTGCAACATGAGTGAGAAGAAACAAACAATTCATGTCCTTGATAAAACATATTTTAATTTGACTCTATTTCTCTTTTTTTGGACCGTAATAACAATAATTATTTGAGTTTTGAGGGCAGACCGCATTACATGAGAAGACATTTGGACAATAAGCAGGCAACCTAGGAGATGCAACTAGAATGCAGAGAGGTTAACACACACCCAGAGGATGCTTGGACAGTACTGGCACAGAGGCTGCAGACAGTGTGAGTCCCTTGGATGCTTCAGTCTTAGTGACTGGGTGCGCCAAGAAGCGGACCCCTTGAGGAACAGGCTGGCACGGTGTAGCATTTAAACCTGCAAGAGGACACATGCAGAGGTCAGGATAAAGTGATTTATATGGAATCCAAGGTTAAAGAGAATGCCGAGTGTCTTGTTGTCAAATGTTAATCTGCACATTAACGGTAGCCTACCATGCCTAACAGCAGACACAAACATGTAATTGCAAACGTTTGATACGATTTTAAGATATGTTGTCCTCACCTTTGAGAAGATTGTTCTCAATGCTATCCCGAACGAGTTTCCAGTGGACACCAGAGGGTTTGTACACACAAAATAAACCCTCTAACCCACGAAACATCCGAATAGCTGGAGTTGCCATTACGTCAGTGACATCAGGTCGTCCCTGTTTCTTGAACAAGTGTAACGATTTAAGGTTAGCGAAGTTACTTCTTTTGATACTTCTCACAGGTAGGAGTGTTTTCGGTTGCTTTTGCTCCACTTAAACGCATGCACGGTAACCTTCGCGCATGCGTACATCTTTGGTAGATTTACGTTTTGATGAGTACTTTTTGAACATACTGCCGCCTGCTGTCCTGGAGGTATAAAGACAACGCACCTACTACTGCACAACAAGCCACATTAAAGCAATCCAAGGCATAATAATTAACGGAAATATGTGTTGGGTTGGATATAAGAGGAGACAGTTAATTGACTAATTTTGGGGACGGTTGACTGGAGAATAAATTGGGGAATGGACACTGAAAGAGCTAAAACTGCAGACGATGGTAACAGCCGCGGTAGAGAAAACCAGCGAAGAAGAAAAAGACTACACACTCGAGAGGAAGCTGGTTTACGACACAACTGTTGACGGTTCTGAAGATTTGACTTCGGTAACTTTACGTATTATCCCTCGTAGTGTGTTTGCTTGAGTAATGTTACCTTTTTGACAGCTTTCTCTGCAAACAAAGGCCGAGAAGTAGCTACAAAGTCTCCCGTAACGAATTAAATGCGAGCTAGTAGCGTGAACGTCAACGATACAAGGACATTTTACGTAATGTTTGCCTTGTGCTATATTTGTATTATAGTGAGAACATGTAACCCAGTCGTAGCCCCAACGTGTGTGTAATAATGACGCTGTGACATCCTGTCACGTCTGCATAGCTCAGGGTTGCATGGCTCACTGTCGGTTCAGTCACCACAGCAAGTCATTTCCATTTAAACCAGAGCACCATGTGTCTTTAGGGGGCGGCAGCGGTCAAAGACATGTTAACATGTCTCAGCTGTAGTAAAACAACACAGGTGTAAATAATATGTATGGTGGCTGAATTACTTGCAGCTGCTTCATTTTCAGGTTGTTGGTTTACCGTCAGACTAATATTACCAGGACACCTGGGTTAAACAGACACCTTTAAAACCTAACGATGCATATGGTCCATACACCCAGGTGTTTCCACTTAATGTGCATCTCCAGGTCTGAGAAAAACTCACCCACTGGTAAATGGAGGGAAAACATAATGGGTTAAGACGAGGTGTGGAGTTTCTCAGTGACCATCTCCTGACCTTTTTATAATACATTTCATTGCATAGATGAGTCTCAACCGGTCAAATGTATGTCAGCGTTGGCCATGAAAGGTTCAGGGTTCATTTCATGGTTGAGCCATTTTCAACCCATGAAATGCTGATTTATCCAATGGATTTGGTTCAAAATGTCAATATTTACACCAGCATTGATGTTTCATCACAGTACATTCATAATTAAGCTTACAGTTGGATGATTATGTTCAGTATCTCTTTAAGCTACCTGGTTATATAGCACCTTTCATGGAAGGCAAGTTTATTTGTATAGCACATTTGAACAAGTGCTTCACATAAAACCATTAAAAGCATCAAAACATTATGCAGAAGAAAACAAGATTTAAAAACCATTAAGAACATTCATTAAAACATTACATAAAACAGTTAAGCAAAAAATACAGAATTGAACAAAAGTTGCAGTGCAGTTTAAGAAATAAAGTATAGAATTTGATTAACACTAGAAAGTTGGACAACATTTAAAATAACAATTACAGATATTTTATACTATATAGTGACTACTCAACAATTGTACACACAGGCTTTTATCTGAGTCACTTCCATAGAAACAACCTGGTGAGGAATCATTTGATTTGTTTTTGTTTCGACATTAATCAAGTGTGTGGTCTGTGGTGTTGCCTCTCCAGGTGTAATGCGAGCTGCTCTGCGCTGGGTGATATGGGATGTGAAAGACACCCTGCTGAAGGTGCGCGCATCTGTGGGAGAGCAATATTGCAAGGAGGCTGAACGAGTGGGCTTGAACCTCAGCCCTGTGGAGGTTGAAGCTGCTTTCCTCCAGGCATATCGACATAATTCCAGCAGATACCCAAACTATGGCATCACTCAGGGCCTGGATGGACGGTCTTGGTGGATGATGGTGGTGCGGGACACTTTCTGCCAGTGCAGGGTAAAGGACCCAGCCCTGCTAAATACAATGGCTCACAACCTGTATCATAACTTCTGCAATGCAGAGAACTGGGAGGTAAGTTACAGATGGCATGAGGCATACACATAAAAAAAATAACGAATGAATAATAAGTAGTTGCTTTTGAAACTAACAACTTATTTACGATTACAGTAATTGTCAAACAATTATTTGATTGTTTAAAATTGTTTTGTAAAGCGTTATTTTGTGCATTACTAACAATATTTGCTTTTTGTATTAATGTTAACAGCAGTGAATGAAGAAACACAGCACATTTTAACCTACAATTATGTGTTGTCGCTTTGTTTTAGGTATTTCCAGACTCAAAGAAGACCCTGGAGAGATGTTCTTCTCTAGGACTGAAGCTGGGTGTGGTATCAAACTTTGACAGCCGCCTAGAAGAGATTTTACGCGTATGTGGCCTTCTGTCTCACTTCAAGTTTTTGATTACATCAGAGGGAGCAGGTGTAGCAAAGCCGAGTCCAGCCATCTTTGATCAGGCACTGCAGAAATGTGGAGTTGTATCTGCTAATGTAGCTCATATTGGGGATCATTATGTGAATGATTACCTCGCCTCTAGGTCTGTGGGCATCCACGGGTTCCTTTTAGACAGACACAACAAGCATAACCAACCTGACGTTCCTCAAGAGCATCGACTCAGCTCCCTGGAGGAACTGCCGTCCCTGCTTCAGCAGCACATGCACTAATGCCAAACAGCCATGGGCCCAATCCCAATCTGCGCCCTCAGGGACTCAGACTTTGAGCCCTTTATGAACCCTTTCCTTGAGTCAGCATTAGATGCAGACAAGGGAATTACCCACATTTCAGACGTTAAACATACGGTTACCAGTGGAAGCATGGAGACTTAAAAAAATGTAAACCAAGAGGACAGGACGTGGGTGTTCAGCCTTAACAACATTAAGGATTAAAGATGGAATCATAAAAACAGATGAAATCAGAGGAATGAAAGCAGTGGTTATAGTACACAGATTTACATTCAAACATTTATTTTCAGACATTAACGTCTGACAAAAACGAGTAAGTAGATTATTTGAAACTACCTCTCATCTATCTCGTGAGGAAAGAGCCTGGAAGACGTTCAAATCAGGGAGTAAAAAGTATAAAATAAATACCCACAATTGGACACAATATGCAAAGTGCTGTCCCATTCAGATTTACACCATTTCAAGTTCTGACCTGAGTGGGCTGTCAACCACTTTAGAGCTCTAATTAAATACTCCTGGCTACTGTTGTCAAGAATATTGATTAGCGATGCATATTTATTTAATATAAATATTTAAAACAGAGCTAATATTATTTTAAATACATTGATACCATTCGGCTTTCTCACTCTATTCTCTTTACAGTGAGTTTGTACACACACACACACACACACACACACACACACACACACACACACACACACACACACACACACACACACACACACACACACACACACACACACACACACACACACACACACACACACACACACACACACACACACACACACACACACACACACACACACACACACACACACACACACACACACACACACACACACACACTTAAATATGGATATTCTTTATGGTATTGTATCAGTTATACATTATAGTATTTTGACAACACATATTTACATAAAAGAAAATCATGGTTATAATATAAACACTGTAATTATGTTATTTTACTGTAAATAAATTGGGAGCAATACATATCAATTCATTGTTGAGTTTGTCTTAGAACTGTCCCTTTGCATGTTTTAATTTGATGACAACATTAAAGGGTTTTGTGACAAACTGGATATTTATTTAGGGCCTTTGGTTCTTAAGTTGTTTTGGGGAATTGTATACTTTCATTACAAGTCGATTGTAGAGAGGTAACAGAAAATGAGGGGTTATAGAGACGGGGAAACCATGGATGTTGTAATTGCATGATTAGCACTTAATTTGTCACCCATCTGGCTTTATCTAGCCTTCCATAACTAACATTGAGTGGTGCAGTTAATGAGGCCTTTGTGGCTGCAGACCTGTCCACTTTTCCAGTAAAGGTCTCCAGAAATTATTATTTTGCACTTTTAAATGTTTTATCCAAGCACAAAGGAACACAGAGGTTGTCGTAATTGGTGGTTTAAAACTATAATAAAAAATAAAAAAACTTTAAGATCAAGTCCACTTTTAAAAATGTTTACATCAGTTTTAAAATATATTATTGGCTAATGTACATTTTCATCCATACTGGCTGTGAAGTGGTCCCCTCCATAATGTGATTCCACTGTAAACAATGGTGGACAACGTTCAGTCCTCTATACAAAACAATAGAATAAAGGTCAGCTCTCGCTAAATAAAGCTTTAGCTGCCTGAGGTAGTCAGACTAGTTCTTTTATGATGATGATGATGATGATGATTACTTTATTGATCCCTAAGGGAAATTCAATTTAGAATGAAATGCCTCATCAGCAAGTAAACACTGTCCAGCGGAAACACAAAGAGGGAAGATTGTACTCCAAGAGCTGCAACTCTGGACGACACCAACTTGATTTGTCTCACTCGGACTGCTGAAGCCTCATTAAGTCGAGAAAATAAATTGGATGTAAAACTCTGTAAATGAACGCAAACTTCAGCCATCAATTTACAAATAATGAATAGAAATATGACATCACATTCCTGCTGCATGTAATGCTCCCAGTGTAAAATGACCTTTCCATGCAATTTGGGTGAACTAACCCTTTAACTAAAGTTCTGAGCTTTCGTTGTGATTCATGTCAGTTCTTAGCAGCAAAGAGAACAAGGCAGGGCTGCTTGGCTCTAATACCTTGGTAAATACTCTTATTTCAAACCATCTGGTCAGAGGCAGATACTGGGAATGTTGGGCCGAGGATCAAAAGGGACAGAAGAGGAAGCCGAAGAAAAAGACCAGAATGCCATTGCAAGCAGAGCTCCAGCCACTTATGGGAAATATGGATTGACACGTGTCCAAATCAGATTTAAAGAGTTCAAGAGAATTTCCTGATGTTGACAACACGTCCTTCCACTTTGTGTCACGGAATGTGAATCAACACAGAGTTTAACAAGTTTTGATTTGAAGTCTTTTTCTTTGCCTTTATTCCCCGGTTGATTTAATTTGTTTACCCTTGCTCTTCTTTGTATGTTAAAGGCTATTGTGTATCTTTAGGGAAGCGCCCACAAGAGCTGCTTAATTCAAAGCTGGTTTAGTAGCTCAGCCAGACGGCTCTGAAGAGCTCCACAGAAATCCTATTGCAGACATAATGGGATTGTAAATCAAAACGAAGCTCCTCGTGCAGAGAGCGAAAGGGAAGGCGCAGAGGAGATGCAGCATGTCCAGAGGGAAGATCTCAACCAAATTACATACAATGGACATTTTAAAAAACAAGATGTATGCTGCGCAGGACTGCACGTTGAACAAAGGCTTTAACATGAATAGGTGTAGATTCTGTTAACTCAAAAAGACAAGTACATAAAACTGAATGGCAATATGGAAGAGGGCTAAAAACATTTCCTTCAGCCATAAAAGCACTCAAGAGTTCGGCTATTTGTTGCAGTTGTGCCCCAGGTTCAGAGTTGCCATTTCTGTGTCTTGAAATATTCAGTGAAAGAGAAAAATAGAGGAGCAGAGAGACAGAAAATCGGGGTATTTGAAGAGAGAGAAAGGGAAAAAAGAAAAGAGCTTCAGACGTGAAAAGAAGGTCACGCAATGAATCTGGTAACGGACTCAAGAGACAACAGCAGTTAATAAGCACATCAATAAATAAAAAATGCATACGTATGCACTTTCATTTTTAATTTCTCATTGGAAAACAAACAAATAGTAAAGGCTTTCCACCTGTGAAAACATAAATCTGGCAAAGTAAAAGGACATGATCGCATGAGAAGATCACCCTTTTTAGAGGATTTCATATTGCCATTTCGTATATATATATATATATATACACACACACACTAATATATATACACATACACACACATAAATACACATGTAAATATCCTCACATACTGTAAACAAAGACAAGTGTATCACCCCCTCCGAGTCTTTGACATATAAATACCATCACAATCGTTTTACTTTTATTTTGTTCCGTCTTATCTCAAAAAGCACATACACACTTAATATCCCCGTCAATTTGCATTAATCATTTTGTATTCCCTCACCGATTATTATTAAGATTATTAAATACTACGTTTTAAATTAACCTTCAGAGGCGCTTTTTATCTTTAAAAAGTGTTTAAATTCAAAGCGGACGCAATGCTAACACACCACTCTTGAAATTCAAAGTGTTTTGTGTTCTTTAAAAATATAAACTGTGATTTTAGAGCATGCATGCTTCGGTGGATGTGTCCAAACTGTCTGCCTCTTCCCTTCATTCAGGCAAAGTTAGAAAGTGTATTTGGCATCTCTCATTATATAGACACTTTTTAAGTGACTACTTTATACAATAAGTACAGTTTTTGTATGAACAGTGAGCATAGCTTGCAGAAGAGTGAAACAATACAATAGGACTGTGGAATAATGTGACTGTGGAGTGATGCAACACCCAGGATGTGCATGTGTCGATACAGTTATAGCTTGCGAATCAAAACACCTCTGATGCATGAATACGTTTAAATACAGCTCAGGAATAAAACAATTAAATTGACAAATATTTCAGCTTCAGTAGCAATGCTGGAGTAATCAAATCATCAAAACCATATTGGAACAATGTTAAGTTGTGTGTGTATAATTATTGATTGAGTCCATGGATTGTAGTCCAGTCAGTCCATATACCAATTCCTACTTCTGTCGCGTGAAGTGAGTTCCTTCTTTAAAAACAGACACTAAAACTTGCTTAAAGCATCAGTTTACCCCCACCATCATTTCTTAGAAATGTCCTGTGCGCTAGAGTTCTGATGAAAAGTGCTCAAAGTTATTAAAAGACAAAATAGGAATTGGGGTCTTCTGACTTAAATGAACGATTGTTATCCCGCAGACCACACAGGATGATTAATGGCTTCAGATATCGTTTCTCGCGTCTTCCAGGCCAAGCCATAACCAATAATCAGGACACACAAAGATCTTCCTGTGGAGGATTTGGAGGCGGCTTCGTTCTGTGTGTTTCCACGGAATCAAAGAGTAAAAATGTCCCCACGGTGCTTTAGGTCCAAAATCCCAGTTGGTGGAAAAAAGAAATGTCATAGAACATTTAACCAGCAGGCCTACCTTAGCCACATTGACCATAATATTTCGGCGCCATTTTCCAGGTCTGCTTGATCTGAACACGAGTACCTCTTTGGATGCAATCCTGACGAGTTGTGGGCCGGACCGATGAGTCAAACTAAACACGGCATGGCACAAACAGCTCACGTTCCAGCAAGATGTCTTTTCAAACCACTAAAAGGGAAATAATAAACAGGTACGTTTGTGGTTTTCCGTAAGGTCCACAATGCCTTTTAAGAACATGGCTGACAACACATAAATTAGCTCCACAATTACACTATCGTTGTTACACATTCTTTTATTATGATTATAAAAAATGTGCAGTGTAGTTTATTTTGAGTAAATCCCACATTTATCACCGTGCTGCTGTAAATACTCACTAGCGCACTACATGTGGATTAATCCACAGCTAAAAATAGTCCCCAACACATGCACTATTTACTCCTGTTTGAGTAGTGTTTGGAGTAAATCTAATTTATATAATGAAACAATATATCTGTAACCTGTTTCTTAATGGTTACAATTCTATTGGGATCAAATGGTCTTGGCACTGAGAAAGACCAGGGAAGTTGGAAAGTATTGAGACATGCTTTTAGATTTCTCTTGAGAAATGTTCTGGCAACCAGTAAAATATAAACTAGCCTTATACCTTAAAGTGTATATCATAAATATAGTACCACTCTCAGAAGGATGGCAGGATGCTCCGTGCTTCTCTGGGATGTAGTGATGTGCGTGGTTCCTCCGGCGACAGTCCTGCCTCCACCAGCAGCTGCATAAGAGAATACTCACAAACTTTATCACTTCATCCTTCAGATGAAAACTTCACTTGTCTCATGACTGTTCCTAAACACAAACAGCCAGCATGGATTAGATTTGCTAAAATATAAAGATATGCCACAGACTGTTACTCACTGTAAAAGTGTACACAACAGCATGATGAGAACACACCCAATCACACACAACACCAGCAGTGTGGCAAGTGTATGTTGTCTGTGATTAGTTGCTACAACAGCAAGCAAGTCTGCATGCTCACACCTCATCCCCATAAAGCCTGCATGACACCTGCAACAAGGAGGGAAAACAACATTTGGTCAGGAAAGTATGAGAAAAAATGTAAAATCAGCAAATCATATATTTTACTAGTAGCTCAAATCAGAGTATTGTTTGAGAGGGGAAGTCCCAACACTTCTAGTTTGTTTGTACAAATTAAATGTTATTATATTCTCTGTACTATCAGTCTAACTATGTTGATGTTATGTATCTGAGAAATATAACTGCTTTAAATCAAGACTTTACTTTTACAGTTGATTACAAATTACAAAATAAAATATCCTCAGATAAAAGAGTCCTGTGAAAACCCAAGGGGAGCAGTTTCACTCAAGGACAATGCAAATGAACATAAACCAAGAATGTCTGGATATGAATTATATATTTATGACATATTGAAGTCTAAATATATTGCAATTATTTAAGGTCCTTAGTCAGTTGAACCTACTAAAACATAGATGCGATGTTATACAGTCCCTGATTTCTGTAAAAAATAAAAATAAAATAAAACAATGACTTGTGAAAGTGTCCATGATTAATTTTTTCCCTTGCTTGTATGCAGCTTTTCCAGAAACAGAGAGACCATAATTACCCCAATTCCAGCTTTCTTGCACTGGTCACTGTCCCAAATAGCTTTAGATATTAAAATCTCACTAATGTCACTTTTGGAGGATGGCAGCATTTTGCTCCAACATTATGTCAGACCTAACTGCTCAGCAAAGTCCAGTCCAAAAAAAAAAGACGAAGTCCTTTAAAATGCTAAAATTACAAAAAGATAATTGTAATGCAAATGAAAAAAAATGGGTAAAAAATATTCTTTCATATATGTGAAATGGTGTCATTACTATAACTTCACAGTGCAGTCTCTCAGATTTCATTCTGAGAGCAGCTTCACCTACTGTATAGCAGCTGCTTAGTTTAATCTTTCAGCTTTCATGTCAACACTGTTGGTATTTTATATTTAAGACAGTAACGACTTACACACATGCAGGCGTCTCCTCTAATATAAGGAAGCGGCATGTGCCGTGGAAGCAGAAATGGCGGTGGGAGTCTGGACAGTCATCAAAATGAGACCGAACCGCCGCGGCCACAAACTCTGTGAGGTTGGAAGACGAGATATTGTTGACATGTCAGAGACGTACGTAGGCTTTTAAAAGACCACGAATCACTAATAGTTCCCACTGAAAACATCTACCAATATTATTGTGGGTTACATGAAATGACAGTACAGTTGTTAACTACAACACTTTATGAACCATCAACCAAGTCCTTCTTCAGAGCATGCATTACATTATCAAATATAATCCAAGTGCACTTTGTCAGAAAAAAAGATATGAAACAGGTGAATAGCATACTTCTAAAAATAACCTAAGCCTGCAGAGACCTGAAACAACGATGTACTAAATCCTAAAGCTGACACCCACGCCACCAGCGGTAAACTGAAGCCTTTTGTTACCAGTTGCGTGTGGGATGGTAGCTTACGTCTCTCACTACCTGGGAGGGACAATTAGATCCAAGAAAAGTCCAGGTGGGACGCTACAAACAAAAACCTCCGTCAATCAACCCACAATATTACGCCGTTCCCTTTGACAGAAATTAAAACCTGACTTTTTTTTTTAAGCAACTATCTCAGTTTTCACTCCGACAAAACAGAACAATAATTTCCGATTAAAGAAACACCCAGAACAAAACAAAAAACAGGACATTTCTTCCACGTAAGCTGTACAGTCAGACAAATTCCTGAATAAGGGACTCAAACCAAAGTCAGTGTTCCCAGAGCAGTGGAAAGAGATGCAGTGTTGCATTCAGGGTGGGAAGGAGGATGAACATGCAGACAGATAGCTGCATTACAGCCTCCGTCACACACTCCATTCCAACGGTAAATGGGCTTTTGGATTGCAGCCTACATGTATTGTTTCCTTCTTTCAGACTCGATGAAAGCCCTCTGTTGTCCCTGAGGCATCTGCCTACCAAGCCCTCTCCCTTTCCATGTGATTTTGGCAGTGGAACGAGAGGAACAGAGACAGAAACCAGCTTTTAAGGGCGTGTAAAAATGCTTTTCAGGTCATAATTCAATAGGCACATCTTTTGTGATATTGCCAAGTATACTGTCCATCATTTTTTTCTTACCACAATTTCTGCCCTAACTCCCGCTAAGAGGATAATTTATCAGTAAGAGCCACACTCTCTGCATGTGTTGATGCACTGCAGCGCTCAACTGCTTTACAGTGCTGAGATTTCTTGTTGTGCCAACGCTGAAGTGAGAGCGGATCAAGTGCAGCAATGACGACATATATTGATATTTGTTTTACTGTCAATAAGCCAAACCTTCTCCTGTATCTTGACATAACATGACTGTGCTGAGACTTACTTTTAACTGGATGGGTGGTAGTGGATGTTGTAGTAGTCGTTGTGTTAGTTGTGTTTCTGCTGCTGGTTGTTGCAGAGCTGCTTGTTGAAATGTTTGGAGCACCAGTGGAGTTTGCATCAATGGATGGCATCAAGCTCGGCCCTGCTCCAAATGTAAAGAGGAAACCTGCAGAGAGGAGAATGAACAGATGTTAACATATAATATGGGCATATGATTTTTGTCAGAGATGTTTTGACAATGAGCTTGAACCTTCCCTTGCTTTTTTGACATAACATGACAGTAGTTAGACCTACTTTTGACTGGAGGGATGGTTGGTGTTGCAGTGGGTGCAATAGTTGTGGTAGTTGTGCTTCTGCTGCTGGTTGTTGCAGAGCTGCTTGTGGTCGGTGCACCAGTGGAGTTTGTGTCAATAATCGTCGAATTGCTTGGTCCTGCTCCAAATGTAAAGAGGGAACCTGCAGAGTGGGAAATAAACAGCTGTTATATATAGAAATAACAACAAATCCCTGCAGGAATATAATAACATAAGTTCCAAAGAGCTCACTGTAAACTCACCATAGAGTACCACAGACATACTAAAAGTACCTATAGGAATATTAAAAAAAACATTATTGTATTTTCTTACAGCATAAGGAGAATCAGGTGTCACATATTCTGCAATATGATGAACAACCTGAGGGTTACTCCCAGTGATCTGCCCCAGTGCAGCTATCATGTGTGATAGTGATGCTTCGTTGAGTAACTGCTAGCTGACAAAAGTAACAGGGTCAAGCTAAAAGGATGAGACCAATACACTATAAATACACACAGCAGGTCCTGTGAAGATAGGCAATCACAACCAGGCATTGAAACCTGCTCATATACACAGGAAGGGTGGTTTGTTATCAAAGAGGGAGGTACAAAAATGTATTTGAAGAAATATGGTCATTTCTTCCTCGTTTTTTCACACCATAACAATATATAACACTTAACCATCAAAATACCAATTTAGTTTAATTTTGTAGAGGATAAAAAAAAACACCATCAAGCACAGTAAGGCTAATGCATCCAATCAAACTAATATGGAGTACCATCGATTAAAGAAATAGACTCAGGAGTAATATACCAATTGATATTGCAAATCAAGAAGTGAGCCAGTGAATTCAATACTGAGGAATTGTAATCAGAATCAATAAAATGTGTAGAAATGTTTCAGATTATGACATTGACACAAATTTAAAAAAAAAAAGCGTTTTTTCCCTGCAAAATGAGTTACTCACCGCTTATGAGAAAAATTGTATCCCAGAAAATCCGAGTCATCATGATGATTTGCGGTCTAAACTAATGCAAGTTGACGGGCAGCTTCGAAATGCGGGCGTGCGTTAAGAAACCACATTAGTGTTGCAGCAGCAGCGACCATCAGCACAGGACACATTTAAGCATGTGACCACAACACAGACCTTCCGACTAAAGTCATTCACACACATTTGATTGTGGTCGAGTTTTTTTCCTTCTTTTTTTGGCCAAAAGCAGGAGAGTCTTTAGCAGGATGTCCGAGCGTTTAACTTCTCTGTGTTCAATTGAGGAAACCCGTGTAATCCTGTCAGACGCTGACCAATTAGAGCCCGAGAGGGAGGGGTGAGAGGAGGGGGTGTCATCTCATTATGACCTAAATGTGACACTTCTATGGTTTTTATTGTATTTATGAGGTGATTTCATTCAAGGATCGTTTAATATGAAAGCGAGTGTGTGTCCTCCTGCTCCATATCTTGTTTTTATCCATTTACAGGACTTGATGCAACACACTGATTTATTAAAAACAAATATATAATATAATGTGCAGTTTTTAAGTCTTTTTAAGTCTCGAAAAAACTAGCAAAATTAAGTTAAATACTTTAAGATAAAGTATAACCGCATGGAAATAATAATACTATTGTTATAATAATAATAATTTAATCAGTATAATCAACATTTGTAGTATTATTTTTTGTGAAAGTTGTATTTAGAAGATTACCTTCTCAGGTTTATTGAAACAATTTACATAAGTGAATTAACGGTTACTAGGTTTATAGGACTTGCATTCTCTATATAACATGATGCACCTTGCCTGTAATTCATGTCATGTTAAAGGTTGTTGGAGTGATATGATGAGTTCCCTGACTGTGGAGGCATTAAAGTTACCACAGTGATCTAGAAGACGGTGTGCCTGGGCTCTTTCTTTATTGACTTCTCGAACGTAGAGTTAATCCAGTGGACAAGTGGACACCACAGTATGCTGCTAGCCTTCTTTATCAGTTTGTTCAGTCTCCTCCTGCCAGCTGTCGAGATGCTGCTGCACCAGAAGACCACTCCATAAAAGATGGCGGATGCCACCACAGAGTCAAAGGTCTTCAGGAGTGCTCCCTGCATCCAAAAGACTCAGTCTCCTCAGCAGAAAGAGTCTGCGGTGTCCCTTTTCATAGAGTGCATGAGTGTGATCAGTCCAGGCCCTTATAAGATTTTACAATCACAATGTAATGAGATGTAGCTTGTGTTGCATCGTGCTAACATTAGTTAATAAAGGTCTTGATCATATTGAGATGTGTCGCTAGAAACCTTTTAAAAAAAAATGTTTTCTTATGCATGGTTGCCTGGCGTGTGCTCTTCTTTTGAACATTGTGATTTTTTCTAGCGTTTTTTTAGACGCACGTTAAAATGTTCTCAATGTTTGCACTCCAGGCGTGGAATTGCACAGCTGGTCAATGTCACACTTAGCCCAGGCAGCCAATCAAATCGATCAGGAGGCACACTTACTTTACCACTTTCAGGTGTGACTGAGAACATTGTTGTTCATGCTTGTATTGTGTGAAATGTCTTCAACAGCAAACTCCACAAAAACTGTATTAAAGTCACAAAGTTATATTGCATTGGTATTGTGACAACACTGAAGGACAATTCAAAATGGGAAAGAACTAGGGTTGCTAATCTTTCTTTCTTTCTGATTGATAGCTGACGCTCATATTAATAGATATTAACAGACAAGATGATGTCCCTGCATGCGGGGGCGCTGTGGTTGGAGTGCCTAACCAGCTGATCAGCTGCAACAGGGATGAGACTTTAACGGACTACGACACCCACAGAGCATGTAGGAGCGTTACTGCAGGTCCTTTATTCCTACCTCATTTGTATTAATATCTCAATCATTTTGTATTCCTTGCTCCTTTGACTATTGAGCTGCTGTAGCAATTTAGTTTCCCCAGCATGGAATCAATAAAGGTTTAATCTCTATCAATAAACGGATGCACAAAATTAAGAAAAAAAAAGTGAATAATGATTTTAAACCCAACACTCGCAGTCAATTGCACGGCTCCATAAATTAGTTTATTACTGGCTTTTAATTGTGGATTGTTATTATTTTCAAATCAGCACACTCCTCTTAACTTTAATTCCGTCTAAAATAAATATAAATGACAGTGATAACACAACATTCTTTGTAAACACAGCTTTCTATGCATTCTGAAACCTTATTTACATTCCAAATATGTTGTTTAATTTCCACATTAGCTGTGAATTGGGATGTTAAGAATATATGTATTAATTAATTATGAAAGAGAAACAGAATACTTCACAACTGATATCACATTCATTGACTTCTTCTTCATCTTCTTCTTCTTCTTCTTCTTCTTCATCATCTCCGTTTGTTTGGTGGCGGGTGGCCACTATCGTTAAAGGTGTATTACGCCATCTACTGGAGTGTGGGCGATAGTTCTCTACTCCCTCAGTACTAGGAAAACAGCATCTAAACTATCTTTATTAATATATATATATATATATATATATTCTTAATATTCATTGTTTAATTACTTCTTCAAAAACTTTTCTCTATATGTTTTCAGGCAGTGACAGATAACAAGTTCAACCGTTTCTTCTTCTAAGCCACATTAATACAGACACAGAATTTCAGTGTTTTATGAATTTTGTATTAATTGTTTATGCATTTTTATCTTATTTACATAACACTTAGCTTTGTGTCAAATATGACACCCAGAGAATGAAATGTGTTTACCTTCTCTAAGTGTTTACCTTACAGTTTACACCACCCTCTCTTATCTTCTTCCCAGCACTACCTTTATCTTCTTCACGAAGAAACCCTGAATCTTCATAACTATGACCATTTCTTTAACGGCTTCTTGTGTCTTTTCTCGGATTATTGTTACAATCTCCCCCCTTTTCCTTTTGGCCCAATCATCAGCAAATAATGATCTTACCGATAGCCTATTTGATGTCAGAGAACCTCATTAATCATAACGGAAAAAACGTATTGGGCGGATCACATTGCCTTGTAGAGTTCTGTGTTCTATCTTATACATTGTAGATTACACTGCTCCAAATATTATTTTTATTCTACTGAAACATTCTTCCTGTTATTGCCCCTTTATCTAATTTAATCATACATACATATGCCCATAACGTGCTTTCTCCAAAGAACACTGACATATTTTATTCTTTATTAATTGAGCCATTTCTAATTTCTGTCTCCAAACAAATTAATGTATCCATTGTTCCTTTCCCTTTTCTAAATCCACTCTATAATCATCTTTTCCATTATTTTCCCAACATGTGAAGTGAGTGCTCTGTAACTGGATGGGTCCTCTTTCCATATTTAATTATGTATTCAAAATAGTTTGCTTTCTCTCTGAGCTTCTCCTATATGTTTTAACATTAAATATTATATTATGCTTTCAATGGAGATGTTGGCAAATATTTTTCCATCAGGTGCAACCATTCCACCATCTTCTCTGTAAAATCCCTGGATCTATTTTTTCCCCTCTCTCATATGCAGATACCTGCGTAGTGCATTCCTGTTCATGGAGTGTGACTAAACCATTTTTGTGACGAAAGCTTGTTAGACGTCGGCTCAAGGTTGGTCCATTTGTGCGCTGATTTCTCATCTGTAGCCAATCACGAGAGGTCGCCACACGCACGCTCCAGGCGCGTGCTCGCGCTAGCGTTGTAGTGGAGCGTTGTTTAGGTGGTGAGTTGAACTGTGTGGTTTGTTATCTGAAATCATCAAGTCGCTTTTCTTTTTTTACCATTTAACTACGTCCTTTAAATAACAATGTCGTCTGCAGGCGCACAGAAGGTAAATAAGCACATTCTACTTTTTATTAGGGAATCTATTTTAGAGTTTAATGCCGGATGCTTGTTTTGTTTGTGGACGAGCAAGTAGAAAATGATTGTAGACAATCTGGCTGTGTAATTCCTAAAAGGTGTCTTGAATGTTTGAAGATCTATTGCTTTTTAATATTATACACATGACTTTGCATTGTCAGACAAAGTGACATCAAAACAACCATCGCCCTCAGTGGTTGATTGTGAAGTTACATTTAAAGGACAATTTTCAAGTACTTGAATATCATTTCATCTTTACATGTTTTATACTTCTGCTACACCACTTTTCACTCCACTTAATTTATCTGACAGATAAAGTTAAACAGCATATATTATCAATGCAAAATATAAGTAAACTAATACATGTTGATGCTTAATTGTTGAAATATGAAGTAATACAAATGTGCTTTGCTTTTAAGAGCCATAACATTAAATTACACATCAATGCATCACTAATTTTAAACCAGAAATTTGATATATATTATTCTGAAATGGGTCATTTTGCTTCATGAATACTTTACGTTAATTACCTTTACTTGAGTACGATTACACTATAATTTCCCTGCAGAAAATGTGTGCCCAACAACAGAAGACTATTGTGCGGATTACATTTGGTGAAAAAATATCAGGCAACCTTTGCAAATGCCATATTGTCAGATATTGCTGATGTAATTCTGACATTGTCTCTCTTGCGTTTTTGATTAGGTTACAGTAAATCAATAAATCAAATGGAGGAAATGCTGTGATTTTAGAAGATTTGGGCAAATGTGTACAATCTAATATGTATCTATCTGTTTGCATAAACAGAGCAGTTCTTTGACATTGGTGCTAATGGTTGCTTCTGCAGCCTGTGGAGGAACTCTTCAATATGGCTACAACCTCGCAATAATGAATGCTCCCACAACTGTACGTTTTTTAGTCTAATTTTCAATTTAAATTAATGTGTGTGTGTTTAGTTTAGTGTTTAGTTGTGACATATATAGGTACATATAGTATATGTACTTATTGGCAGAGCTGATAATGTCCTGCATGGTGTTACACAAGTGTTTTAAAAGTTACATCTATTGGTCTGAACATATAAATTAACATTGTGTTAAATTGATATTCATGATATTTATCATGAATATCAACATTAGTTTTTTTTCAGAGTTGGTTTATTGCCGAGTACATGTGCACATACATGGAATTTGGCTGTGTAATGGTGCATAACAATAAACACAGTGCAATAATTCACAGTTTAAATTGGCACCAACAAGAATTAGGCTACGTGTGCCTGTGATTAATCATTATCATTGTAACACATCCAATTTTAGTATTTATTTATTTATAGAAACTAATCTGAAGGCAAGATCCCCATTATTTCATTAAGACAAGCAGCTGCACTTACAAATAAAGAGCACAAATATACATAATCAACAAACAATTCCTGCAAATCAGGAATTAAAGTTAAATTGATATGTTGATGCCACAAATGTACCCTCCAAGCTTTAGAGTCCAGCTTCCCACCACCAAAGACAAACATAAATACACTGAGGTAATAAGTGTCGGCTTTAACCACTTCTCTATCTCAGTGAAGCTTTAATGGTTGACCGTCTTGTCTTTTCACACAGTTTATTCAGACCTTTGTTAATGAGACATTCTTGGAGCGGTGGGACATCCAGTTGGAGGACTACCAGGTGACTCTGGTCTGGACAATTATTGTCTCCATCTTCTCATTTGGGGGCTTTGCCGGGTCTGTTATCGCAGGACCAATGACCATACGCTTCGGGAGGTAATATAAGACATTTCGTCATGCTGATGTGTCTTAATACCTTGATGCACGAGTACAAAGGATAACATTGAAATTGTTATTGAACACACAAGAGTGAATGATTGACCTTTTGGTATAGATGCACTTATAAATATATAAAGATATTGATCATTTACTTTCTTCTATCATCTAGCATATGACCATGGGATGAATTTTAAACCTTAGAGAAACACATGCATCAATCCTGCTTGCATACTGCATCTATAACTTTAATTGACTTTAAAGCACTAAGTTGGTGCTGTTATTCTTATTGTTGTTGTGAAGAAATTACATTCCCAAAGACCATTTCATACTGAAGATGTATCTTTGTTTAAATGGGTCACAAAAGAAATATTTCCTCGCACATTTGAATCAAACAAGAGTCAAAAGTGCATTTACCCGGCATCATTTTAAGATGAATACACATTCATTTGTGTGTGGGAGTGACTTTAAATAAGCCCGTTCTTTCCCCAAACTGAAGGAAAATGTCATCAGTGCAACAGCCGCTGATGTGTTTTTTAAAACAGTTTTCAGGAAATAATGGAGCTCTATGGCACAGAGCAATACTTTAACTACGTAGATAATGCTAAGGACCATTTGATTAAGGGTTTGGGGATTATACAAATCATTTTCAGATAATTAGACGGCTAACAACATGATATATTTGCCATATGGCCGATGAGTCGATATTATATGAAATGTGAGCAATCTATTCATTTTGTCCTCTTTTCCATACCCAAGGAAGAAATGCCTCTTGTTGAACAACATTTTCCTCATGACTGGAGCACTCTTAGCTGTGACAAGTAGAGCTGCTAAGTCTTTTGAGATGATCATGATCTCACGTGTCCTGGTGGGGATAAATGCTGGTATGTAATTTATGTCACTAAATGTCTATGTTTGAGTTCAAATACCTGCTAAACTGTGGTAATAATAATTGTAAAAAAAAAACTATGCAACAGATACTTTATTAACTTCAAAGAAAGCCACTGTGTGTTTTTCAGGGATCAGCATGAATGTGCAACCCATGTATTTTGGAGAAAGTGCACCAAAGCACTTACGAGGGGCTATCTCCTTGTCATCAGCTGTTTTCACAGCATTTGGTGTTGTGTTAGGACAGGTGGTCGGACTCAGGTATGGACGCTGTCAGACGTTTTTTGTGTGTAAAAAAAAAGACTAATCTTTTCACTGCACCAGAAATATCTAATTGAAGTCTATCTGTAGACTTCAATTATATACACTGTAACACCCTGGATTACTTATTTGTAGAGAGATTCTGGGCAGTGAGCCGTGTTGGCAGTATCTTCTTGCCAGTAATGCCATTCCTGGCCTCGTCCAGCTCCTCACCCTGCCGTGGTTCCCTGAGAGCCCTAGATACCTGCTCATCGACAGGGGGGACAAGGAGGCTTGTATTAATGGTGGGTACTGTAATATGTAAGTGATTGAGTATATTTACTAAATACTGCCCTAAAGTACACTTTTAATGTAAAATAGTATTTCCATTGTATGCTACTTTCTATCCAGAGAGCCAGAACTACAACTTCTCAAATCATTTAAATTGTGTTTTTTTCTTTCTTGGTCAGCTTTGAGGCAGCTGCGAGGCTGTGAGGTCCAGAGCAGCGAGCTGGATGAGATCCTGCAGGAACAGGCTGAAACCAAAGGCATGAGGGCCCGACAACCCTGGGAGCTTTTTACTGACCGCTCAGTGCGCTGGCAGCTCATCTCTGTCATGGTCCTCAGCAGTGCCATGCAACTCTGTGGTAATGACTCGGTAAGAAAAGATGGAACATATTGTCATATAACCCATGAAGATCAGTGTTACAGGATACCGAGCTACGGTATCAGATGTTCCTTTGGCCTCTGCGATGACAGAAGGTTGATTCGAAATTTGAGAGGATCCATCAGCGGTGTGTGTCGTGTGTAGTTTTCTTTATGTTCCTGCAGATCGCATTAATAATGTAAAGCGGTGATGAAGCATTGTCTGTAATCTGCCCAGAATAATGTATAAGACAATTCATTGTTTTGATAAAAAGGCATTGTCGTCTCTTTGTCATTTTTATTTTGTATATATGAGAGTTAATAATGAGTCTTAACATATTTTCAGAGCTGCAACAAGTTGCCTTCTCATCAGAAAATGCTGACTAAACACTTTCAAGGCTTTTAACCACATTCTTGGCAGTTTTAAGGAGTGGGGCAGGGTATTAACATAGTTGCTCTTTGTACAAGATGCTGGTTTAATCCTTTTCTCATGTACTTTTTCTTTCAGATTTACTTCTATGCATCTTACATATTCAAAGAGGCCGGAGTATCCGATGATAAAATCCAATACATCACAATTGGCACTGGTACTTGTGAATTCACAGCGTGTATATTGTGTGTAAGTATCCGCCATTAAAGCATGTTATGTAAGCGGCTAAAGGCAAAGAGACTGTTGTTTGTATTCCTCTGGAAGGTTTAACAGAGACTAAGGACTTAACTAAGAACAGTCCAATGTACACACAACAGCTTTTATATTTGATTTCACAATTGAAAACACTTAGACATACTCTATGATGTTAGGCTAACACAATGTGAACAATTTACAGTAGGATACACATATTCCTGAAGAAATGAGAGAAGAAAGGAACTGGAACTAACTGCTTTTTACATTTTTGAACCGACTATGTTTGTCTGTTAAATACAGCTTAGCTTAGCTTAACACAAAGACGAAGGCTGCTTAAATGTTTTTTCAACTCGAGGCGCTCTGTAATGCAAACACAGTGGTAGGCTGCTGCAACGCGCTCTGATCAGGCCTAAGAAACAGCTAGCAAGGCTCGGCCCAAAAGCAAATTAAATCATAATAGTTCCTCTAAAAGTGTTCAAACTCCCATTATTAATATACTGCCCCCTACATACTCAATCAGTACTGCTTACCGCCAACTAAATGAGCAGTTAATACCAGCAGTGTTCATATTGAAGTATTCTCAAGCAAGACCATCATGTGACCTCATCACATTAGCACCTTTCGGGAATCCAAATGGCTACTTTTTCCCAGAAAATAAATAGAAACTCAACCAAGTGACATATTGCCAGCTTTACCTTGGTTAAAAATCTGAAGAGACGCAATGCAATTCCTGTTAATCTACTACACACCCTGACATTTCTTGCGCGCACAACAGCCACAAACTATTTAGTTGGAACACACTTCATACTCAAATTGAAGTCATACTTAGTATAAATAGTATTATATTATTGTTATTATTAATAGTTATTGATTCCATCCACAGCCTAAAGGATTAATTATATATGTTTTTTGTCTACAGAAACAGAATTATAAGAAACTGGAGTCTCCACTACAGGACTTCATGGAGTTCCTGCACCTAGCCAAGAAATAGTCCGGTACAACACCCATCAGTGTTTGTGCAGATTAAACAATCAAATGAAATGTGTTAATTAGCAAATCTAAGAGGAGCTGGTCGGTAGATTCTGTACCCTCGGGCAGAGCCGAGCTAGCTGTTTCGCCCAGTTTCCAGGCTTTATGCTAAGCCAACTGGCTCCTATAGCTTCAGCTACCGCACAGAGATTGGAGTCAATCTAATCTAACTCTGCACGTAAATTAATACAAATATTTCCCGATATGTCAAAATATTATTTATATAAAAACAGTGTCTAATTATTAGTCTAATGATATTTCTGGCTCAACTGACAGTAGACCAAGCTACTGTGTTTTACTGGAAATTAATATTAAGTTCATAAATAACACAAGGCGTACAATATTTAGTCATTCATCAACAGGATCTTCCTGATTTTTTTTCCAGTGTTTATGTACCTTTCTTTATATCTAAGGCTTTAAAGCCTTAGATATAATTTGTTCTAAGTATAGAAGAACAGAGTCAGATATTAATGATATTTAATGTTTTTCAGAACCTGCTGGTAGAGCGCAAAGGTCGGAGGTTCATGCTGATGGGAGGGTACATCCTCATGACCGTCTGGGCAGTTGTCTTCACAATTGCTCTGTTGTTTGAGGTGTCATGAATTACTTAATTGACATACATAATAACCTCCATATTTAACTTTTCCAAAGACAATTCATGCATGTGTCTTTGATTTGCAAGGTAACAATGAAACATAAAGTAATTATTGTGATTATTATGTGAGATTTCCACGATGAACTTTTAGTAATTACTGAGCATTACAAGTCAACAGTCAATCTTTGAAACATAAAAGTGATCTGATTTATTTTCTTCTCACTGCAAACAGCACAATATTTCCTGGATGCCATACATAAGCATGGCCTGCATCTTCACCTACATTCTCAGCTTTGGCTTGGGACCAGGTAAGTGTAATGTTTGTGGAGACTTTCTATTGTAGAGTATAAAGGGAAACACACAAACAACATTAAATCTAAATATGCATTAATACAAAATGTATTCTATATTAACCAGACAATTACATTTTAGTAATACATATTTAATACAGTTTTAATAATTTTCTCACTTCAAGTCTTTGCTGCACATCAGCACAACAGCTGTTTTCATTTGCATGACAACTCAAATTGTTTCTTCAGTGCATATTTCAGGTGATAAACACGCTAATCAGCTAAAACTAATTCAGTCTAATACAAATCCTGCAATAAATACTACCTTCATGAAGATACAAATGTTCAGTTTTTGTTGAAACAGTTTGAGAGTAATCCTTATGACTTGCTTTCCTATCGGCGCCTTCAAACCTAAACTACTGAAAATCTCAAAGTGAAGTGACTGTGCACTCATGCCTTGCACTGTGATAAGTGTGTTTTTGAACTAATACAGAAATGCTTTGTTTGAAAAGTCTGTTAGCTTTAATACATTTTCATAATTATTTCATGAATGTCTAATGAACAATGTATTGCTCATTATGTGTTACCAAATATAACAAATCCAGTAGGTCAGGCTATAATAGCTTTTATTTCAACTGATGAAGCTAACTCAATATGATTTTTTGTTTTTATTTTCTCAGCTGGAGTGACTGGCATTCTGCCCACAGAGATCTTCAATCAGACTGCTCGGCCAGCGGCCTACACGATTGCTGGCTCCATGATGTGGCTCAACCTTTTCATCATTGGGATGATCTTTCCATTTCTAGTGGTCAGTCTGTCGCTTCATCCACTCCTCCTGTACATTCACCCACCATATTATTAATAAAACAAAACTAAGGCACTATTTAAAACATACAGTTTTTTCTGGTTGGTACTCTTGCACTGGATTATTGGCATACTGCTCTCCCTCTTTCATATCCAACTCTACTATATCTAATAATGTTAAAAATAAGAAAAAAAAATCAAATATACAAATTTTCAAGAACATGGCAGGAGAAGGAGGGACTACAAGCTGACAGAGAGATTAAAATGCAACATGAAAAAAATAGGAAATGTCGCCCTATAGCGCCTCCCAGAGTTCAGAGTCTGAAACTGAGGTAATACGGGACTCAGTCAGGATGCTCATGACTTGATTGCTGACCCTACTGATCTTTCTATGATATGGAACTAGAGGTGATGGTTTTAGTTCATTCATCCCAGTTATTTAAATCATTTTGTAATTCTGCACATGTATATATGTATACAAGAATAGAAAACCCTCAGCCATGCCTGCAGTCTGATATGTTTCTGTTGCCTTTCTTTTACAGAGCGAGTTGAGCGAGTACTGCTTTGTGCCCTTCGGAGCCGTCTGCCTGCTGTCTGCGTTGTTTGTCGGCCTAATTCTGCCTGAGACCAAAGGGAAGTCTCTGTCAGCCATCACAAGTGAATTCAACAAGCTCAACTTCAAAGGGCAGGATGAAAAGTGTGCATCGCAAGCTAAAATTCAGTATCAGCTGGGCCAAGTGTTTAATTCTACGGCCTTGTAGACAGACTTTTTCTTCTGAAACCCATACGGACATGACCACTGTTCTGTTTGAGCAGGAAGACGTCGTGAACAAAGAAACGTTCACTTTCACATCACCGAAAGCAACTTGGAATTATTGTCCCTCCTTTATTTTGAGTGTGCTTTCTATCAAGAAGATTTAAAGGACCTCTCCTTCTTATTTTTGCTACTTTGTGTCACTGATTGACATAATACAAAAGTAATTAAAACTACTATATATTGGCAGAAGATAAATGATCTGCTACGTCAACACGTCCTTGCTTTATCCTCCCATTTTGGAGGTCAAAGGTCAGAGAAAGCTTGCACAAGAGGCCTATCAGTTAAACGACCTTCAGAGTACTGAAGTCTTGGCTGTGTGGTAAATGGTGAACCAAATCACAGAGAATGTATTTAGATGGACAGTGATGTTAATTTGCACCGTATTAAATATAAACTTCCTCAGTGTGCACACCTCATTCATAAAAAGGTATCATGATGTTGAGTATTTATATGTTTGGTAACGACTGAAATTTATAGGTTTTAGGGAATACGTGCAATTGTTTATATTGAATATGGATTTAGTTTTTGTTTTAATGCTCATCCCTTTTCATAGTGGAGTTTTCAATGTGTCCAAAATGTGCTTTCTATACATAATACAATAATAAAGTCACTTTAAACAAAAATAATTTGGAGTCAAGTGTCAAAAGAAAGTTATTTTATTCACTGTTGGTTTGGTGAGCACAAATGCTCCTTTTCACCATCAGACACACACATTTACTCTGACTACAACAAACAACAATAATGCATCTTTCTATTAATTGTATTTAATGTTTTTTTAATGTTATATGAATATTTAAACTGACAATTAAAAGTGCCACGGTCCAGGCATAAAACAAAGTAGAGTAGTGCTTTGACGATTTGAGTTGTCATCAATATCAGATCAAATGAGTCAATTTAAAAAGCGTTTAAAAACAACCTGTTCAAACTGGCATTTATAATATGTATCTCTTTATGTTTGACCACTATTGAAATCATTACATGTTTAGTAAAAAGATCTGATGTTCTTTCCTTTTTTTACAACAATTAACAGCCAGGAGACAGTTAACTTAGCTAAGCATTAAGACTCTACGCAGTATACAGTTTAATGGCTCCTAATATTTAATTTTCTCAGCTGTATTTTTATGCCTTTGACATCTTCCGTGAGTCTGTGCCAGAGGACCAAATGCACTACTTGTCCATTGGTCTTGGAGCAACAGAGCTCATCACCGTAACACTGTGTGTAAGTGTCTCTTCAAAGTAGCATCAAACTGTATCATGAAATGACACACCTGAAAGACAATGCAGTACAAAATAACTTAGAGTTTACGGACTGCCACATATTCTTTAAAAAAGAGATTATTGATTAGATTAGTTTAATAAAAAAAACTGCTTTAATAAATGCATTCTTGTTGTGTTTTTTGTTTGATAGGATTCACATTCAATCACTTAATTTGTGGGCAGTTGGTTGTGCAGCAGTGAAACAGAAAATAAGAAAACAAGGCACATAACACTTGATACTATAATATAACTTTATACAAAATCTGGTCACCATTTACATTTTGTCAATGGTCACTGGGATTAAAATAATTGGAAAAGAGTAATTTCTCTTTATAATGAGATTCCAGTGGTGTATTATTTTACACTGTACATGTGTTGGAAGCCTGTTGGAGGGATTGGTCAGTTTCAGAGAGTGGAAATATTCTGTGCTTTGTATTTGCAGGTTTTCTTTTCAGTATTGTTAGCGTAATCCAAATTGGATGCCTGGTAGAACCTCCGGAAGAATTCAGCCGAACAACTTCTCTCATTTTGGTAGATTTATTTCTCTGGTCACAAGCAAAGTATAAGCGCTGCAATTGCAAGAGCAGGGAGTCGTTTCGTCAATACGCAGGTTGGAAACCAAACAAACTTCCACCACAACCGGATGTTCGGCTGTTTTATACACAGATTTTCGTCACAGGTTTCATCGCATCATCCTAACATCTAATTGGCTCTAACCTGTCAAGGAGGAGGAAAGACACATGTCCTCTCCTTGTCTCTCCAGACTGGGGCGTCCATGGCCAGTCCCACTGCACCTGGTCTAACATAATGATAACATGTGAGTGTTGTGGCGGTGCCCGACGTGTATCTAGTCTAAACAGACAACTGTTTCCCAGGGACATCTCCAGCTTCATGATCTGTTATTCTGACCTTAAGCGACCTGAACAGGTTTCATAGACAAGAATGTACAATTATAAAACGAATGTCATGATTTATATTTTCAATCCCCCTTTTTACATAATTCATTACTCAAACTACAAAAATAGGTTATATTAATTCCTAACTATGTGTGTGTTACTTATTTAACAGTGTGGAAATCTCTGACATATATATTGTACTGTGAGTGTTCTGTTGTTTGTGAATTATTTCCTATATATAAATATATATATATATATATATATATATATACTGTGTACATACATCTACTGATGCCTAATCTGGACACATCTTCAGTGATGTTCCTGGTATCATTGGACGTTTCGGGTCTTTCAACATCATACGCCCTCCTCCAGGTGACCCAGCCGGGGCTGATCAGACCCCAGCTTGTGTCCAGATGGCTAGCTAGCTACCATGACTCCATGGCTCCCCTCTTTTGAGCCACAGCCATCTTGAGGCTCTCTCTGCCGCATCGATGGTACTGCGGATGGCTCTCCTCTTTCTCTCACCCTCGATGCCCAAACTACTGAAGGCTCTGGCCAAGGAACGGGCTGCAAATCCTCCGCATCCAACCTCCACAGGGAAACACCTTGCTCTCCAGCCAGCCTGCTGGCAGTCACTGACCAGTCCTGCGTATTTGGTGAGCTTCCTCTCAAAGGCTTCTTCCAAGCGATCTTCCCACGGGACTGTCAGCTCCAGCAGCACTACTTGCTTGGTGGACTCCGACACAACGACCATGTCTGGTCGCAGGGTGGTGACTGCAATATGGCTGGGGAACTTCAGCTGATGTTCAAGGTCCACCAGCAACTGCCAGTCTCTTGCAGACGTCAGGATGCCTGCAGATGATGTTCTTCTGGCAGGAGTTGGCTTGTCCCCAGCTCTGACAAAGGCGATGGTTTTCTTGGAGGGTCGGAACTGCTTTGCCCACACCAGTCCTGCGCTGATGGCTTCAGCAATGGTCTTGAGGACTTGGTCATGCCTCCACCTGTACCGACCATCTCCAAGTGCCCTTGTACAGCAACTGAGGATGTGTTCCAGGGTTCCTCGCTTGGAACACAGTGGGCATGCTGGTGTCTCTGCTATGCCCCATATGTGCAGATTTGACGGGCTTGGAAGCACGTCATATACTGCCTGGATGAGGAATTTGATGCGGTGAGGCTCGGCTTTCCAAAGCTCAGCCCAGGTCACTTTCCTTTCAACCGCATTCTCCCACCTCGTCCAAGCTCCCTGTTGCTTCATTCCCACTGCCTTGCAGGTTCTCGTCTCCTCCACTGCTGCTCTCACCTCATCCTGAACAAGTCGTCGCCCTTCCTTCCCCCTGGTGTTCATTTGGGGAGTTGGAAAGAATCCTAGCCCTGCTCGACCTCGTGTGACCACTCCCACCAAGCTCCTGTGACGCAGCCTTGCATCTGCCTCTTGAACCGCTTCCTCTGCCCTCCATTTCCTGCCAGTCCTCACTTGGATCCCTGCTTTAGCCACCTTCGGATCACTTGAGTCCCTGTACTGAACCACTTCTCTGGCTCTAGTAGCCTTGAATTCCTCCTCCAAGGATTTGAAAGGCAGTTGCAGTTTGTTGGTGTTCCCGTAGAGTGCAATGCTGCTCAGGCTCCTTGGTAATCCAAGCCATCTCCGGAGATGTTTGCTGACTTTCCTCTCCAAGGTCTCAACTGTTGAGATAGGGACCGCGTAGACAAGGAGGGGCCACAGGATCCTGGGCAGTATGCCATGTTGGTAGACCCAGGCTTTAAACTTACCAGGTAGGCCTGACTTGTCCACAGATTTCAGCCAGCCATCCAACTCAGTACAGGTCGACTGGATAGATATTGTGTCTCTCAGAGAGCAGTCAAAAACCTTGCCCAAGCTCTTAACTGGCTTATCTATGATAGTTGGAATGGCTGTGCCTGTGATGTTAAACCGGAACTTGTCCTCCACCTTCCCTTTCCTCAACACCAATGATCTGGATTTGGCGGGTTTGAAACGCATCCGGGCCCACTCCACCAGCTTTACAAGTCCCTTCAAAATCCACCGGCAGCCTGGGACTGATTCTGTCATGACTGTGAGGTCATCCATGAATGCCCTGATGGGTGGTTGCCGTTGTCCGGAATTCGTGCGGGGACCTCTGCACTCTGGCTCAGCAGACTTAGATGTTCATGGCAAGGGAGAACAATGTCACAGAGATAGTACACCCTGTGATGATACCGATCTCCACCTTGTGCCAACTGGATGTTATTGCTCCTGAAGAGACCCTCATCCTGAAATTGCTGTAATAATCAGCGATGAGGTCTCTACACCTGCTGGGTACATGATGTTTTCTCAGGGTGAGCTGAACCAGCTTGTGTGGAATGGAACCGAATGCATTTGCCAGATCAAGCCACAACACTGACAGGTTGCCCTTGTTTTCTCTGGCCTCCCGAATGAGCTGTGTCACCACACCAGTATGCTCCAGACATCCTGACACTCCTGGAATGCCGCCTTTCTGGACAGATGTATCGATGTAGGTGTTCTTTGCCAGGTAGGTACACAGCCGTTTGGAAACAGCGCTGAAGAAAACCTTTGCCTCAACACATTATTTATATATATATATATTATTATTATTATTATTATTATTCATTTTTTCTTGTTAAAGCTGGAGCAGTTAACAACCCAGTTTGATAACTTTATCATTTCAACCAACATAAAACCAAAACCTGTCCAAAACAAGAAGGATATATTTAGATATACTGTGGGCATGTTGATAAATTGCACTCAGTGTTGTCCCATAGATTTCCATTTAAATGTCTAATTGACTGCTATGTCATTTTACCTATTGACTTGATCTACACAAAATAAATATACATCATCCCCAAGGTCTTACTGTCGAAATGAGAAACCTTCAATAGTTAATATAATGTCATGACTATAATGTTAGAGGTAAATGTGAATTAATGATTCATATTAACTGTACTTACTAGTAGCAGACATACTTGTGTTTAGTGTTTGTCAGGTTTCAGTTAAGCTTCACCACCAACACGAGAAGGCAGCGACCCCTGTTGCTGCGGGGTAGTTGTAATAACTCCCGATATCCAGTCTGGGCCACGATGGATTAATCATTTCATCATCCACCAGTAATAACTTCAATAGAAGAATTGGGAGCTTTTTCAATTGCAATTTATTTGATTCTCATCTCTGTACCAACAAGAATGGTGAGACTCAATGACAGAGTACAAAAACAAATATCTATAGAAAAGTATGCTTATATTGAAATATGTCCAAAGACGTTATAACAAAACAGGTAGCTCATATTTCTTTAGAGCAATCTTGTTGAGTACGATGATAAAATACCAAGTTAACATATATTACATTTTCTGTGTGTTTTTATACAAAAGTGTCAATGCAAGTCACTCTGTACAATTCTTAAACTTTAGAAAAGAGGACCTTTTTTAATCCACTGCTGTGCACAATCAGTATTTGGAAGGCACTTTGCAACGGACCAAAAGCAGAAAGCAAACACATTTAGGCCTAAATACCCCACGAAAACACCTTTTACACTCAAGTACCAACATGAGTGAAACAAAATCATCTTGGTGAAGAACACAAACAAAGGAACATTATTTCCTTACAGTATCTTCCACTTATTTTCAAATAAACAACAAAAAAAACAACCCTTATCACTTTTAAGGAGTAAATACTAGTGCAGAGTGGATCAAAAAAGGAGAAAAAAAAACTTGGTCAATACGTGGGTTTTGCAGCTGGCAGTGTGAGCGCTGCCAGAGCAGAGCAACAGTACGGTGAACAGTGAAACCTTTACTGCCACCAACCAGTGATCGACATTCAGCCCCCAGCTCAGCTCGCAGGCCAGAACATCCAGTTTGCACTTTCAATCAAATGGCCATAACTTAACATCCCTCTACATGATAGACAAGAAAAAAAATCTATACATGTACAGGACCACCTTGACAAACACTGATCATATTGGTTGGTTCATATATATTTATATATATATATATATTTATAGAATGTGTATATGAATGGTATATACACTTGTTACAATCACAACATAACCATAAATAATACAGGAATGTACTGCATTTAACAGCCTAAATTACACACAAATAATAATTAAACAGAAAGCAGGAAACACAGGTCAAAAACACAGAAACAGACACACATATGCACTCTCTTTTTACAAACCATCACCACACACACACACACACACACACACACGCTCGCACCCACACACACACACTTCTAGCCCGTTCACTGCTGGACTGGAATTGATTTGCATCATGACAGATTTTACAACACAAGAAGAAAAGATACTAACTTATGAAAAATCATGCACATCAACTGATGTGTGAGGTCAATGAGATAAATTTTACATGATTACATTTTAATTTATCTTCTCACAAGCCAATGTTCTAACAGTTATTGCTTCTTTTGTGTTTCAGTATATACAAGAATAAGGGGAAGTACGTCATGATTGAGAAAATTTACTTTTTAATTGTTTTTAACCAAAATCAAATTAATCTTAACCGACAGGAAATTGATATTCACACATTTTTCTCCAAAATCGGTGACATCCCATTCACTATTTCAAGATGCAAATCTAATTCAGCAGCGTAGAAATGTTTTGGTGTGAAAGTGGAGTAAGATTTAAAATGAAGCAAAGCAATGCAGGAAAGTGGATGAGAAGCTCCTATTGTGTACTGATTTGAGGAGCCCTTCAACTTATTCGTCATCACAGGAATGTCTTGGTTCAACATTTTGGATAAACACATTTTCACTGCAAGACACTCGGATGGATAGCTTACGCCTTAACCTCGCGGCCATTAGTGCAAACACAAGACATGTCATCTACTATCAGCACAAGCACATCTGACAGGAGGTTGGTGAGCAATACAGGTGCAGGTGATGAAGAGGGAAAAAAACACGGCAGAAATAAAGTGAGCTTAATTACTCAAGTCTGTAGAAGTAGCATTTCTTTTGGTAGGTCCAGAGGCAGGTGGATCAGGGTGTGACCCCTTCTTAAAAAAACCCCTAACTTTTGCACAACACACACATTACCACTAATTTCTATTTAACATAATTTAGAGTGAAAAATTATCAAAACGAGAAAATCACTATATTCTTTTGTTTGACAATTCTTTTTAAAAAGTACACAAAACTGAGGGCATGAATAAGTTAATAAAATATAATCTACATTTCTCAAAATATATACTGAAAATATACCTTACCTTGGTCCCTGTTAAATGTACACAGCGGATTTAACGCCAAACAAACAAGGCTTGGAAACATTGTCATTGTGTGTGAGGGTGAGGGGAGGGGTCTCATTCCTAACGAGCTCAAGGCATGTTTCAAGGCTAAATGAATATCATCCTGGAAAAGGTCATTTTCAAAAGTATTCATGCACACACTATTCATTTTTGTTATAATGGCTTCCCCTCCTTACTTCTTTTTTTGTATAAATAATTTACAAATAATCAAATAAAAAAAAAAAATGTTTGAGCTGCAAGTAGAGTTGTTCATTTCAAACAAATCCCTCCGTGTATTACGTCAGTGTACCAACTCTGCTCGCTGATTAAGATTCACAACGTCTCAGGTAAATGGTGAATGACACTTTCAGAGGCTTTGTTCAATACTAAAAAAATGCTCTGGATTTGAAAAACAAACTAAAAATAAGAACGCTGTGGTGCTAATGGAACTTTACAGTTCCTCTTTCAATTTGTAGGCATTTATAATTACTGACAGGAAAAAGGGTTTCTTTTCATTTGTATATTAGCAGCAACTTTTTATCATTTAAATCTAATGACGTTGGTGTAATAACTAATTTAGCATTGATTCACAATGCACTATAGTTTTATTTTCTTCAGTGATGAAGCAAAAACATGATTTAAAAGTGCTTCTTCAATTTAATTCTGACAATAGTTATGCATTAAGGTCCTTGACAGCTATCAGTGCTACTTAGAGGCAAGCAAACTGATAGAAAACAGTTTTCAATAAATGTGTAATGAAATATGCCATGGGCCGGTTAGGAATGTTTCTCAGAAAACTTGCAGTCAAAATTAAGGACAAAACAAAATCCATCATAAAAGAATCAGAGAAAAACATGATCACAGAATTCAGCCCTCTTGTTGCTCTGAGTTAAATACATCAGTTTTTGAAGGGAAGGAGGATTATGAAGCATTAAATTCATGGAAACGGCCAAGGGTTGATTTACCAGTTATATCAGAGCAGTTAAAGTGGGCAAACAGACAATAAGTAATTTTTTTTTTTTTTTTTTTTTTTTAAAGCCGCTGTAAATAATACATCTCATGTGAAGAAATGTTTGTCAGCTAAAAAAAAGCCCAAAACAAATGAAAGAATACCAAACATTAACAGATCCACATCAGATAAAGGAAATAAAACTTTCATGTTGTTTCTTTAGAAAGAAATTTAAAATCACTGTGCACTCACTTTTTATGCTCTGGGAAAAGTAGAAAAAGTAGGAATCGTATGGCAGTCTGTGACCAAAATATTGGATACACATTAAGTCACGTAACAAAGAAAAAGTAGCCTTGAGGCAAAGTGATTCCCAAATACAGATCATCGTCTGTGGGCGACCCAGCTTTGTCCTAAGAATTAGAGGATTTGCTAGAACTTTAGCAAATATGTCACTTCCCTCCGAAGTCTATTCCACTCTGACCAGCCTCGGGATCCACCAGTGAAGAGGCAAACGCAGACTGAACTATCTGAAAGCCGAAAGACTCGAGAAGGGACATGTTTTGTTGAGGGGAGAAGGGAGAGGTTAGGGAGGGAGAAAGCTCATTTAAGCCCGACCCTGAAACCCCCTGGGCCTTCTGGGCTTTGTGAACTCTGTGCTGGTGCTTGTTGAGGTAGGACTTGGTGCGAAAGGCCTGACCGCAGATGCCACAGGTGAACTTCTTCTCAGGATCCGTCTTGGCTTTAGATCCCTCTGGGGAGCCCAAGGCCTCCGCAGAGGCTCCGTTGCAGGCCAAAGAGGGCATCTCGAGCTCCGGCCCGTCAGGTTTGAGTGGAGATTTAAGCTCGTCACTGTTGGACAATTCCCCAAAGGAAGGATCTGATTCTTCTGATTCCAGGTGAGGACAGTTCCCAGTGTTTTCCTGCCCGTCTGTGGTAAGCACAGCATGGATCGGAAGGAAGAGGGGGAGACAAAGAGAGAAAAAATGGAGTGGAAATGGGAGGAAAGGTAGGCATGAATTAGTACAAATGGTTTGTCAAAGGTTTTTAAATGGTAACTTTAATCCAGTAGTTGGTTGGCACCTGCAAAAACCTAAACATTTAACTTGAGCACTTTAGTGAAAAGGCATCAAATACAAGTATAACACATTATGTCAATTAGATTATAGACCTATCACTAAAATATAGTAAAAACATATGTTGCTACAGCATTAAACTATAAAGTCATCTATCTCAGTCCATGTGCCCAGTGTCCACTGACAGATCTGCTGTGCTCCTCCAACCAGTGGGCAGTGGTAGCACCATGCCCTCACCCACCCTCCTGCTGGACTGTACTGACCTGCAGCAGGCCCATGGACAGGGAAGCCAGGCACCCCGCCAGAGCGACAATCCCAGAAATATGGAGCCCCACCTGCCTTCCCCATGAGCAGCTCAGGCTGCAGGCCCAAGGCTGGAGGGCCAGGCTGGGGAAGAACTGGGTGTCCAGAGAGCCCATGAAAGCGACCCTCTGCCTCAGACGAGGTGAGAAGCAGCTGGCGACTGGCGCACAGGTCTACACAACACCCGGCCAGGGAGAAAGGAAGGGGAGGGGGCAGACATAACAGGCCGGCGGAAACCATACGGATAGAATTACCTTCATTTTGTCACCAGGCAAACAAAGTAAACTTGACAGCTTTGCTAGTTTGAATGAATCCCTGTTGAGTGAGTCCCATCACTAAAGCTGACATTAACTTTGTCCTATTTTCCCTTCCAGTAAACACCAAATCTCTGAACTAGGTGACTTGTGACATAAATAATGATTTGAAATAATTGACTAAAACAGATGATATTTATGAAAATACATAGTAAGTGAATCCTCCAGATTGCTAACAATTCACCTTTAACAAATACAATTTCAAGTGTGTTACTTCAGTGCAGACCTTTCTCACAGTGGATATTTTGACATATTAAACACAGGTGTATTTAAAAACATAACAACAACCGTAACAGATAATCTGTGTGTCCTGTTGTAACAATATCCATGTAAGAAAAGCCCATACTGTGTAAAACAAATTATAATGTTCAAACATACTTATTTTTCTCACAAATGAAATGACACTCAATGAAAACTATAGTGCAAACTGTAGTAGTTATAGTGACAGTACACACTTCAGGTCGTGGCCATTTTCAGCTTTAAAATGTAGCTGATTGGTTTTATCACTCTAATTAACTAAATCATTAAAACCAATGATTGCAAACTCCATTGAGTTCTCAGCTCTTTCAATGTTCAGTAGTGTCTAGTCAATTTTTCTAATTCAAATATTTACAGTCTTTTGCTTTACTGGAACTGGTGGTCCTGAGCCACGCTGAGCAGCACGTTGGTAACTGCTTAGCTGTGATCTATCTGCCATGTCAGCCAACTGTCCACATTGCTGAAGGAAAACACTACTGCAATACTGCTGCAACAAGACGTCTGTTCATTTCGTGACACTCATACCAGGAAGGAATTTGGGAGGATCACCAGAGAATTAACCCAATCAATTATATAAGTCCACTAGTACTCTCACAACTTCAATAATGCTATTCTGCAATTGAACCACCTTGGAAAGATGCATAAAAAAGACAATTCTTGCATAACAGCATAACCTGAGCAAGTAAACGAAAAAGTATGTTGCCCAAAGACCTACATGAAAAAGAAGCCGAATCTTTTGACACCTAATGCAGGAAAATGTTGGCATGTGGGTCATTGCGTAGTGTAACATGACATTCTTGTCTCAAACCTGCTAATTAACACAGCAAACATTCATTTTAACAAACTAACTCATAATTAGTTTGTCAAGTCTGCTTTTCACCTGCGAGGCCAGATGGTGAATATTTGGCTAATTAACTCTGATTAATTGAATGATAATACAAGTAAAAAAGAGGCTTGTACAATTTCTCAAAATAACTCTAGCTCAAAAAAATTATAAATAGCAAATATCAACATGTTTGAATGCACCTGCAACCACATGCCTATCATAAACAAACAAAGTGACCATGATTGGTTTTAATGATTTACTAGGTGGCTAATGGTTTCACCTTATATCAGTTCTACAAGCAGCTCCCAAAAGCGGCTATCAAAGTTATTGATTATTATCAATAACTTTGATAGCCAACCTCAGTTTGGTAATTAGCCAAATAACATTTTTCAAATGCTGTGCACTTATGTGTAACTTTCATAATTCTGTCAGTCGGTTAAGAAGTGCAATCAACAGATGGTAATATCGTCTTCCATAATGTTAATCGTGGTTGTGGCTCACAGTTCGCTGTGCACTGTCTCTATGCAACTGGTTCTACAATGTTTTCAATAAATCAGAGGCAAATGGAGCACACGTTGGGACACTCATGCAACACTGTGCATTACTCAACAACTGCTGATGGACCAGCCAAGCAGAAACAGACACCACTTGATGCCATGGCCATGCCGGACAGACACACACAAAAAAGTGACGTAGCACTCTACAATCATACATGGTCGTGTGTAAGAGAACTGTCAACTAGGCAGTTTAGACAACTTCTTCATCTTCAATTATGTGTATGTGGCGATAGGCACTTAAAATGTTTTTGTATTGCAGTCCCAATTTCCAGACTTATAAAGAGCAAAGTTGTGTACAATGTAGTGTTTTGGTAACAGAGGTTCACATAGTAGCAGGTATTCTTACTTAACCTACAGAAAGGTGGTTTCCTCTGTAGTCTCACTTCTGTATGTGAGTAAAGGAGTTGGCTGCATATTGACTTGCTTTTATTCTATAGTAATAAATGCTCACTGGTACAGCAAACCTTCTGAGAACAAACTAGTATTTCCAACACTCCTCTAGCTCTTAATGTTCCAGTATGTTGAGCGACCCTAACCCTGACTAATCGTATACTACTTAATCTGCAGTTTAAGAAGTTAGACAATAATTAGAGGGGAAAAGCCTTAAAGGAGGTGTGAAATACTTCAAGCTTCGGTTCTATATACTCTGCGACCCATCTAGATGAAAGACGTCGACAGTTAGCGAGCAGAAAGACAACCAGCACATGAAATTGCACAAAGTGTTTGAGCGCAAAGCGTGTGGCAGCAAAGGTTGACATATGTTTGCGTTTTAACCATCCACAAACAATGCAGCAGCATGTTTCTCTAAGTAGCAGCAGAACAAATGAAAGCCAGAAACATGAGAGTTTGGGGCGGGGCGGGCGGCTGCTTGCCTTCCACTGAGCACTGGCGTCCCATGTGGTAAGGGGTGCCGTTGTGCATCTGCAGCTCCCCCCTTGGCTCGGGAAAGGTGTGCATTGTGGCAGAGGGGGGCAGTGAAGAGCCATGGTGTGTCTTTATATGCACCTTAAGGTAGGACGCAGTGGAGAAACCTGAGACCAGAAGAACAAAGAACAAGGCAGTTGTTTGACACACTGGAGGCCTTGGCTATAAGGAGGGGCGCCCTGGCTATTTGACGTTGATCATCTGTCAGATACCATGATTGGTTTTGTCGAGGACAAAAAAAACAAAACAAGAGGTCAACCAGGAGGAAACCATGGGTGTGAGGGGATTTTGGTGTAGTGGCCCCAGCCAATGGTATTGGACTCTAGTGTGCAGGCTCTACGAGCACAAACAAAGAAGAAGCCTGAGGAAGCCTAAAAACCTTTTTCAGCATGTAGCACCCAAACTGAATGTAGGGGCCAACTTTCACACTTATTTTTCACATTCATTTCTTCTTGAATATGGACATGCCCTGAAAACATTTCTGAATTATGAATATTTTGTACAACTCAATGCAACCTATCCCGGAAAGACACAATTTTACAAACATTGCATTTGAGTGAAACCATCAACACACACCCTGAACAAGACTTTGGGAAAAGTCAGGGGAGGTTTATGCTTCCTCCTGTGGCAGAAAAAAAAACACAGTGGAGGTGGCAACACGGACAACCCCAGAGAAATAAACCCACAAAAACAGCACACTTTGAGGTGTGACTTTCTATCCCATGCTCTGTCTTTCGTGCTAGGATGTATTGAATGTCCTCTGTGCACACGAATGAATGGTTGACACATTGCACCAATAGATCACAGATCAACACTTAGACTTCAGTCAACCGGAGCTTTTTAGTTGTGGTTTTACACTCATGACAGTCTATCTTTACAGTGGAAGAGGAGATGTGTTTTGGACCAAGTAATAATTTAACATTACAAATAAACAACCTAATTCAATAAAAATGTAGTATGTATTATAATGCTTGTATAACTCCAGACATTCTTTATTTCTCTTCAAACGCAACACAGAGCCAGCAAAATGACAAAACCGGATTACATACATTTTTCCCTCCTTCAGTACCAACTGAATTTTTGTCTGGACACGGGACAAAGGCTTTTCAGAGGAGCCTGTAACAGTGTGGTGAATGCTGATGTATTTAAAATAACTACCTTTGTTGCAAATGCCACAGTAGTTATGCGTCCCTTCACTGTGTTTCTTGAGGTGGTCCGTCATGTAGGCCGCTCGCAAAAACTTGCCACAAACTTTGCAGGGGATTTTGTCTTCATGGCATGCAAGGTGTGAACGGAGGCGATCTCTTGTAGCAAAAGAGGCATTACAAATCTAAAACACAGAAATAAACTGGTTAACACCTTTCTCACGTATCACAGTTGAATGAATGAATGAATATATATATATATATATACATTTTTATTGAATATATGTGTGTTTGTGTGTATATATATATATATATATATATATATATATATATATACACACAAACACACATATATATCGTTACCTGGCACTTGTGGGGTCTCTCTGTTGTGTGAACCTGTTTGATATGTCCATTCAGGTGGTCTGGTCTGGAAAGAAAAAATAAAAATAATATTTGTTCTCATCGAAATTTGAAAAAATGTCCACACACCTAAAGTACACATATTTTCATAAACAATGTGGTGACGGCTCTTCCACCCTCTCCCTTATCACATTTTCTTTTGTACCTGACTTATTCACATGTATTATCTGCATGTCTTTGAACCTCCGAAGCAGTAGATGGTGACAGTGAGCCTGCAGCAGGGCCTGAGAGCACTGAGCCTGGGAAACTGGTCTGAGTGGTTGAAGCCAGAGGACTCAGGTGATAAATCACTTTGTAGCAGTTTTCCAACCACAGAAAGGTTTGTGTATGACAACACTTAAGAGTGTGTCAGTCACTCACACAAACACTTTGGGGTTTGAACTATGCCCTCTCTCTATCAAGTAGTACCAACTCAAAAGAATTACTTCAGATACAGTTTACAATGAACTCCTTTTTGTACACCAGAACGAGACCCAGGCTCCTGGTGATAAAGTAACAGACTGTGTGTATGTGCATCTCAAAAACAGCTCTCTGGACAGCAGGGCTGACATACAATTCTTCGGTTTTGTCTTTGTTGCAAAGCTGTGATTATACAGCTTTGTTCACTTAATACCTGCGTCTCACGTGCAGGTAAAGAGTTGCACCTGTCAGAATCAGTGTCCTGGGTGATTTGAGGGCTAGTCACAGCACAGTTTATCAACAACTTCAAAAAAACGTCAGTGTGACTAAAGTTCAACTCACCTTGAAAAACCTTTACCACAGCTTTGGCACACGTAAGGTTTGCCGACTGACCCGTCGTGGGACCGCACATGGTACGACATCCTGTCCTTGCGTTTGAACCGGAGCCCGCACACATGGCACGCGTACGGCTTCTCCCCAGAATGGGAGAGCTTGTGTCGGTTCAGGTGGTACACGTCGCGGAAAACTTTACCGCAAATGTCGCAGCCGACGTGCCGCCTGGTCCTCTCCCGCTTACGGCCGTTATCCAGCATCAACCCTCCGTGTAACTGCACGCCGTTTTCCACCAGACCAGACTGAGACATTAAAGGAATGCCCGCTGTTGACAGGCTGTCACCGACGTTGTTTACATCGCCGGTGTGGGCCCCGTGTTGCGCTTCGTGGTTCTTCAACCGGGAAGCCTCCGTAAAAGCTTTCCCGCAAGTACCGCAAGGAAACAGCACAATGTCTTTCTGGGGGCTGTTATTTAAGTGCATAGCCTCCACGACCCCACCAGCTTTCTTTGGTCTCCCCCGGCTCCGTTTCGACCCCGGGGAGCCAGCGTCGTGCTGAAACGTGTTGCCCAGCATATCCGTTGTTGGGGAAGCGGACAGTCCTTCGACGGGCTCCAATATCGGCATCGACGACTCGCCACCGTCACCCAACAACACGACGGTGGTGTTTCCATTCCCGACCACATGCATCTGTGCATTGTTAGCGAAGCTTTGGCCGTTCACCAGCATTCCCGTTCCGTTAACGAGATCCTGCTGCGCCACCGGGAAACCCAGCTCCGGGGTCCCCGTGGCCTGGAAGAGGCTGGCGTCTCCTCCCCGTAAGGTCGGGACGAGGATCTGAACGTTTGACTGTTTGATTACCTCCTGACAAATCTCTATAACTGACCGCATCAGCAGAAACTTGGCAGCTGTCATCAACTCGGGGAAGCACTCCAGTCGCACCACAATCCTGGAGGTGTAAGCGAAGTCCAAAACGTCTTTAAAAACTTTGGGGCTGATGGTGTGCATCTCCAGCTCCTTGGTGTCAACGTCTCCCTCCGCCTGGCGGCTGAAGACCGTCTCGAAATACTCGCTGCACGCCGCCAACACAGCTTTGTGTGCGGGGAAGCTCTCCTCGCCGACGCGTAAGATCACATCGCAGAACCTGCCTCCATCTTTCCTCTGAATGTTGAGGTTGTGTAGCATCTCCGCACTGTGCTTGCTCACCTGATAGGTGTACGAAGAAGTCCAAGACGGCTCCGCTACCTTCTCCATGCCGAACGCATCCAATACCAATGGATGTTCGGGACAACGGTCGGAGAAATTACGGTTTTCGTGGAACGAGTTCGATCAGTTGATGCCAGCTAGCTACAGAATCCAAAACCAACCGCCCCTCCCCGTCGCTTTAGCATCTAACGTTAAACGTTAGCAGTAGCAGGGGGAAAAAATGGCAGCCCCCCAGCTTCCTGTGAACTTTGACCCTGGTTTCTTGAGGGGTGGGGGTCGCTCTTATTTGGTGAAAAATGTGTCCGTCGGGGTTTATATTGACAGTGTATTTTTGTTTTATGGTTCACACATTGTAATGTCTGACAAAGGAGTAACGTTCGAGCCCCAGCAGCACCGCAGGGGTCTCTCGCGTCTTCAAGCCAAAAAACCTTAACACGCAGGTCTCTTCCTGCCTGGTCGGTTTGTGAAACCCCTCCCCCAACCAAACAAATAACGAAACCCCCCCCTCCTCCCTGCGAGAGCAGTCTGTACGTCTGTGAAGCATTACATACTGTACAAGCCACTGGGGGTAAGCTCTGGATTGTCAAGAACAAAAGGTGTCCATGGAATGCAAAGACTTGCATGTCGACGCCAGTGTTATTATAAATATGAATGCATCTGTAGAAAGTATTAAACAGCAGATTATCAATTTGGAGATTATGGATGATTATGTTTGGCAAGGTCTCAAATGACAATTTTGAATGAATAAGCATTTTTCAGGGTGTTAGATGCATAATTTGTCCATTCCCATATACTCATGGGGGTACTTTTAGCACTTAAATACAATATATAATAAAACCCATTACACCACTACAGGCTAAAAAAATAACCAAAATCAACACCTGTCAAATAACAGCTTTACTGCAGCACACCACATTGGACTATTGCTGTATCCATATTTTAAAAGGGTAGACACCAATTTAAATAAAACTATTTTAAAAAGATTTACAGAAACATTAACTTTGTGATTAAATAATTCTGACCATGACGTAGATGTACAATTATGCAAGACTTCAAAATATTTGACATTTCTGCACCCTTGTCTCGTCAGTTATTGGCCCACATACTGATCAATGCTGTGATATCTGCAACAGCCTGGCAAATTAAAATCAGTTTAGTGCATTAGATTGCAAACGTAATCCAAATAGGCAGGTAACTCTTAAATCTCTCAAATAGCACAACCATAATTGCACTGTACCCTTACATACTGTATGCAATAAGTATACTTTTTTGAATCAGATTAGAAAGAACCTGCAAGACTACTTCTAGCACTTTTCCTAAAAAGTACAGCAAACTGTAGAAAAAAGGACACTTCCTTGTTCAGCGTTTGCAAGTTCAGATTTACACCCACTTTACTGTAAGATACACCCGATTTTAATTTAAATGAGTTTCTTATGCATTCATCTTACACAGTCCAGTTTAACAGTAGTTAAAACACATTTTAACTAACCTAAATGTAAATAGAATTTATGGCAGAGCCGTTTCTATTCTATTTCACATGTATATTTAATAAAGTGGCCACTGACTGGTGTGCGTACACAAATAGGAAATACAAAATCATTTAAAACAAGCAAATTGTGTTTTACTGACTTTTATTTATTAATTCTATTTGTGCTTTTTATAACTTAATAGCACATGAACAAACTGAATCCCAACCACCCTCAAAAAAATTGACAATGTGAGTAGTGCTGCACCCCCTCCCCCCCTCCCCCCCCCTCAGGACAGGTTGGATAGGAGGATACAGTTTAAGGAAGAAAAAAAACCCACAAACAAAAGGCACAACCAGCGCTCGCTGCATCCCCCGGAGTCGTCTTGAAATGTTCCAGCCAATCACATCTACAGAAAAGGGCCACAAAAGCGTAGAGTACACACTGAAGTTACTAAATTCAATATTTCTCACTAGCAGTAGTCCTTTCTTAGAGCAGTTCAGCAAGGGAAATTAAATTTGGACAAGACAAAAGGAATGCTACCAGCTCTTGGGGACATTGTCTCGCATTTTTCAGTTGAACTGCAGGATAGTTTCATCTTCGCCCATTCCAAGAAAACGAAAAAATAGCTATATACAGGGAGAATACGATTATTTCCCATGGTCTGTACAATTGGGCCTATACATTATTTACTGCGCAGAGCCTAATACAAAAAATAATAATTCACTCAGTCACAAAACATAGCGCCATCATTTGTCTTCCCTTTTCTGCTGATGAGCCTCTTCAAAAAACAGTGACTTCAAGGTTGAAGACAACGCATGGCAAGGTTAGACTGTCCAGGTCTGCGCACCAACTTTCAAATTAAAGTTCACATTTTTATGGTAACAAGGAGGTGGAGATGGGCAAAAAAAGAAAAAAAAATCTCTTGCTTCCAGCAGTGTTTTTCTTTTTATGGCAGGAACTCCAATTCATCGACACTTATGACCTTGGCTGGCATGGAGGGTAGTGGCTGTTCTAGCACGTCCGATCCAAACCACTTGGAGAGGCCTAGGGGAGTGGTGCCCCCGTGCTGCTGGGAGCCATTTGTCCGGTGAGGGCCTTGGCTCTGTGACTGAAGGCCAGAGATGCCTGGATGCACTAATGATGAGACAAAAGGACAGTTTAAAGACCTGAGAAAATGCATTGGAAAAAAAACAACCTTCTTTGTTCCTTGTAGCTTACTTATTTTTGCCATCATTGATCCTACCTAAATTTAAAATGAACCCCTTTTGTTTTAGATTATTCTCTGCGGCAGTAATCTGTTATAAAAACCTTTGAGGGGATGTAATGCTTCCACTAGTGCATGGAAATGCCGAGACATCACTCACTTGGTCTCTGTTGCTGAAGTTGCTGCTGCATTACTGCTAACTGCATTTGAGTATTGGCTCTAGGAGGTAGAAGTGGATGCCCTGTTGCACTTAGAGGGTACAGCTGTTGTCCAAGCAGGGCAGGAGGCAAGCCTTGAAGTTGGGCAAGGTCAACGTGTGTTGGAAATATACCTGTGTGTACAATTAAGACTTGCATCAAAGGTCATCAAGGTCAAAGGTTTAACATCAGGCTACTTAACAGTTCAATAAACTTTTTAAAAGATGAGAAACTGTGGATAAAAAACAAACACTAACCTGCCTGCACAAGAGCAGGTCCTAGTTGCTGAGGCTGGATACCCTGCGCCAGCATTCGTTGAACCACGTTAGGGTGGAGCTGGGGAGGAGGGCGCCCCATAGGTACATGTGATAGCAGCGGTACGGGATAAATGGGACGTGGGAAAGATGAGGAAGGTCCTGGAGGTACCATGGTGGGCGTATGGTGTCCAGGCCTGAGACGCTCATGGTCCTTGTTTGGCAAGGTCTGTGAACCAGCCTTTACCCCCCCAGACTGGGCAGCACTACCATCCATCACCTCCAGGTATAGATTTGGGGAGCCGCCGTCTGTAATCGCATAACCAAAAATTGCAACCTTACAGTGAAGCACGTGTACTAATCCTTAAATCGGGTAGTTGTGGGTAACGTAATGCTCCGTACCATCTCGAGTGTGTCCTGCTGCCTCTTCCTTCATCTCTAAACGACTTGATGGTTCATCTCTGCTTTTCTCTTTTGTTGCATACATTTTGCGGATCACAGATGTAGGTGTAAATGACGGCGACAACTGTAGTGGAAAAAATAAACATTTATACTAGCTCCAATAAGTGTTGAAAGATTCCAGACAAAAAGTCCAACTTCACAGGACAACTCTGAACAATGGCAACTGGGTGGATAAAGCTGTTGCTCACCATGCTGGTGACGGGGTTGCCTGGAGAGTTTCTTTCAGCAAGCTGAGGGCCTGGACCAGGGGAGCGATTAACACGCAGTCTGTGGATCACAAGCACATCAGCCATAAAATACTAAACAATCCATGTCATCAAGTTTAGGTGCATACATTCAGGACCACTGATGTATGCCAATACGTAGAACATTTTCCATGATTGTTAACTTGTTTTTCTTTGATCGTTTCACTTGTACAAGATCTCTTGGTTCAAGCAGTTCCTCTATAACATTACACTAAACTGTAATTTATCATCATTACAGTTGCTAAAATTAACAAGCCAGACACCCACATTTAAATGTGTTTTTGATACATTGATAATATTAAATTAATTTTACCATCATAAGATAGAAGAATCTAAATACCTTGCAAAAAAAAAAAAGAACTAACCTATTGCGAAAGGATTTGTCCTGTGGTGGCTTGTAGCCAGACTGGAATGAGTGATGGGCATGTAGAGCAAGGTCTTGTTGAAATGCCAGAGCTTCCAGGTCTGTATGATTCACAGGCATCGAGAGCAACCTCATCTGGTCAAACAAAATACAATTAAATACATATGTACGCGCGCAGTCAGTCACTTTTCTGTTTCACTGAAAATGTAAAACATAATACTGGAAATGGAGCCCTTCTGTACATTTTACATTATTAAATACGGTTAGTCTTCTATTAAATATAAATTAAGACAATTGATTGTGTGTAAAATATATATTTCAGTAGAACAAAAAAAGCTATTAATCCAAGTTTGTGTCCAGACATTTAGGTTACCTGTTGTTGTACAGCAGATCCAGGGCTGATGGACCTGTGGAAATTAGCAAACTGTTCTGGCAGCATGGACTGATGACCACCAGGAAAACCTTGAGGACAGAGAGGAAGAAATACTTCAAGATATTGGACGTTGCAATGACTACAGCCCAGTACAGCACTCTTTAGTTGCAGTGAGACACCCATATACTGGAGTGACATTTGTTCCAAAAAACTCCTTGTTTGTTCCTTCTCACAGACAGGGTCAATGCCATATGATCAAAGCTGTATCAAAGTTTGGATTGCATTATTAATACAATGTTAGAGGCAGCACTGCAGACAAACATTTCATGAGAAAGAAACAACACTTATGGGCCCATTTCAGTTTTTTCAATCATGAAATCTGTGGGTAAAGCCTACTGATGCATAGAAAGTCAATGCATACAGTATATATTATTTCCAATTCCAAGGTATGCTTTAAATGTCTTGGCTGCAACAGATCACTTTTCTGATCAAATTACCTGCTGAAGGATGCATCCGACTGTTATAGTAGTCAGGTGAGGGTGCCCTCTGTGGAAAGAGAGGGGGTGACGGGCCCTTATGCAGCAGGCCGTGTAGAGGGGCAGAGTTTGTTGGGCCCTCAGAGTTGGCCAACAGATTACTAAGTAGTGTAGGAGAGCCACTTCGAGCAGGACCTCCCAAGAGCTCCTATAATACAAACATGCATATACATTTTCAAAGATGTCACAATCCCCTTTACTGTTATTGATCTGCCAGTTAATATTTAAAAGCAAAGCTGTTGTCCAACACATCTTTTTCGACTACACCTTGAATAAAGAAAGTAGCACTGGAATGGCTCTTACTAATAGCACTTTGTAGTTGAACTTTATTGATGAAATTGTAAATCTTGATTCTTGTTCTGATTCTTGTTTGTGCTCATGGTGGAATGCACTTATTGTAAGTCGCTTTGGATAAAAGAGTCAGCTAAATGAAATGTAATGTCCATAAAATGTGGTGTGGAGCATTTGTTTTACCCTCAAACGCACCCCAACAATTTGCACACACAAATAGTGTTCAACATTAAATATTTACGTTTTGGCCTTTGAAAATGCTGGCTGCCCCTACATTTCTGCTACAGGTATGGCCTCTAGTTTACATATAGTATTTACAGAATGGGTTTAATTTAGAGATGCAACAATAGAACAATGCAATAGTCGATATCAATACCAGTGAAAATGTAATGAACAATAAATCTCATGTACTTAAACATTAGGGCTGTGAAGATCGTTTTAGTCTGAATTTAAAGTTGTTTTCTATGGTGTCCTTATTTTCCAACACCCCACAGTTATATAGCATGTTGCCAACATGCTATAAAGAAAACCGTCCACATCTACGTAATGTTTAAGATCCGATAGGCCCGGAGGACAGTCAGAGGGCTGTAAATTAGAAATAGCTAAAAAATATAAATACAACTTTGGCATAAAAATTGTGCAACAGATTAATAAACACCTGCGGTTGAAAAGAATACATATATTTTCCCCCAGTACTTCAGTTTACACTCTTCTGTATGGCGCACCATATAATGATGGAACCAAAGGCCTGCAGTAAAATATGACCTACTCTAACTGAATATATACTTCACCTGTTAAAAATAACCTAATGAAAAACGTGAAGACCTCTGGCCTTCCTAAACATTTGTCAGCATTAGCCTGAGAAGACAGTCAACATACGCACCTGAAATATGTTTTTCTGCTGCTGAGGCGGCGGCATCCGAGCTTCAGACATTGTCACCACAGCTGGGTCTGAAGGTTGCTGCATTGTACAGGGAGAAACAATATGTAGCAGGTGCAATTAAATCAAAAACAACCATTTTCCTGTAAAAACCCATCTCAGTAATAAGCAGTGTGTGGTAGACATTTTGAAGTGTCAAAACAAACATTGGCATAGAAACTGGTATCAAATATCAGTGAACCCCATGAAAATGTGGACATGCAACTTAAACAGAATTTGGTGGAACCTCTTCAAAGTGCACCACTGAAAGTCACAATCAAAGTGTCCTTCATGCAAGTCAGGTATGCCTCTGGATACGTTTACTGTTGTGTTCCTTAAGGAGCATTCATACAATGTCAACATTGTTCGTCTTAGTACAAAAACAAATTACAAATTCAGAAAGTGACCGACTTGCATAAATAAAAAGACACTTGCAACTTTCATACATAAAAAAATAAAAACTCAAACATTTAAAGAAATTTATGCCCATCACTTGCTCGTTTGATCATGACAATTTCAGAAAGTGGGTTGTCTTTAGGTTATGCTGAAAAAGCTTGCATGCAGCATCATACTGGGATGGATTTGTATGAATACCGGCTTCATTGCAACATACACATCTAGTTTTCTTATCCAATAAACGCCTGTGTCACAATATAGATTAATCAAATATAAATACTTACACTCTCGGTGCTGGTTTTGGGGTGAGTTGGCAGAGTTCCACTTGCCTTCATGCTGCTGACTAGTTTATTAAAAGCCGACATATCTGTGTCACGCGAGAGTGGACGAGCACCGGAGCCTCCAGTTAAAGCGTCCTCTAAATGTTGAGCCATGAAAGGCGTGCCATTTCCTCTTTGAGGGGGCGGCACTTTTCGCACCTGTGGTTCTGACCCCAGCTTCATCCCCTTCATTTCGCCCTCCACTTCCTCCAGCGAGAGCACCGCTCCACAGTTAGCTGTGGACAGACATAACATTCAGACAGTGCTATAGAAGTAACTATAAATGCTAATTAAGCGAACGCCATATAATATACTTTTGAGGATATTTATGTGACACTGACTGCATGCGTATACTTTTAGGTAGGACTTCCATGAGTAGATTACTGAACAGCAAGCGTCTGATCACCATTAACAGGTTTCGAGTTTACAATAGAGTTCCATTGGTTCGTTATTACTGGTATTGGCGAGACTACAGAATTCAAATCAGAAAGTCCAGTTTCATAAGCCATCAAATGTATGGATCTGTCTCTAAAAACATCCAAACGCATTTGATATAACCTTTTAGACAAGATTTTACAACTCTGCATACAGGGACAGTTTTTTCATTCAGAAGAGATACAGCGTTCAGAGTACGAGAACTAAGATCTGCTCACTGACTCAGAGGTCCATGAGACCAAATATGAGGGTGTGCATTTTGCATTTTTTTATGCAGTGCTCATCTGTCTGATCATCAACTTTCATAAAGTACCATAATCACCATGTACTGTTATTACAGAACATTAAATATACCATGGTCAAATGTATCCATATTGCCCAACAGTACATGAACAACATGTCTGGTGCACAGTATATTCCCAGTTAAAGTTGTGTCATGGTATACTTTGACTGCGCAATTGTAGTGAGCTGGCACTTACTGCTTTCCCGTAGCCGAGCTTTGTTGACAGACAGGGTGGAAAGAAGAGGCTTCAAGTCTATTTTGGCCTTGTGCAGCAGCTCCAGGATGTCCACCTTCTCCTTGCACTCCGATGATTGAATAGGTGTGAAGTATGAGGCAGGGCCTTGGCTAGAGGACGTGCCGCGTGGCTCAAACCCTTCCGGAGGAGCAAAACAGTCAAATTTTAGTACATCTAGAATAGAAAGTGCCATTTGATTACTAGCCTGTTATGTTTGTAATGTTCATGCCCCAAAACACTGAGTGATATGGTAAAGCAGCAGTTTGTCATTGCCAACATTTAAAGCCTCTTTTATAACAAGATATAACCCCAAAGTCAAGATTTGAATGCCACATCCCCAGACTTAGGTTCAGTCAAGATTGGTGAGATAATATTCCTAAATGTCGTAAATCGCCTTTAGGTTTAGCTTCGACAAGAGAACAAAATCCAGGAGATTGTTCCGTGAAGCATATTTCCATAATCATTTGTATGGGCCGGGTAGATAAATGTAAAAAAATAAAATAAAAAAAACGATTCATGTATAAAAAACGATTCATGTATAAATCAAGAGTCTTGTCTTTCAAGATTCTGAATTAATCACGTCCAAAAAATTTAAATCTTTTCTTCTACGAAACAGTTACTGCATTCGAAAACTAACATTTGAACAATACTGTGTCTGTCTGCTTCCCACACAGAATGCACTGCATAATTAGTCACAAAACATCACTTTCATTAATTGAAAATGAAATTTAACAGATCAAGCTGAATGAGGAATAATTCAAAGAGAATTGAGCCGCAGAGAAAGAGAGAGAGACGGCGTGTCCTAACAGCAAGCGCTACATCATGTAAAACAAACTGAGTAATCATCAGCTGTATTCTCCAGATCAGACTTGAGATACCCACTTAAAAGATGGACAAGTTGTACTTGGCATCTTCCCAAGTTTGTATTTTGACAGAAAACACATTTAATGTTGGATTATTTAGTAGGAAACTATCAGACTACCTCTCTCAAGCCAGCTGCCACCATAGTCAGGTTTTTGAGGTGAAATGAAGTGGTATCGCATATATAACCCCTAATTTCAACATTATCCATAAGCCGTTCCTCTGTCCATTGAGGCATTTTCAAAGCAAATGACAGGCATATATAGAAACAGGGCGTCAAACAAAGGATTTGTCTCAAAACTGCGCAGCGCTGCGTCCAGTAAGGTTCCAATGTCATGGACATCATGACTATGATCTGACCAAAAGCCAGTTTTACAGTATTATTTTGTGTACAATTTGGCATGTTAAAGGCAGCTAGCCAGACAATTTTATTTATGTAATAATTATATCCTTTTCATACAACATTTTTTTATTATTTACTTCACTATGCATATTAAACATTTTGTAAAGAAATTTGAGCAAGTTCAGCCTGAATAAATGTTAACTTTTGTTTTTGCGCGTTTAAGTTTATTGAAGGCAGTTGATATGACTTTTCCAAATATAAAAAAAACACCATACACAGAGTCACCAAAAAGTGTCTGGTTTTAGGCTACATAGTTACATGAAACTCCGTTGGGGAAATCAAATTATTACCTGCTAGTTTTTCCAGCTCCTCATGTGGAGTGGACCTCAGACTGCTGGACCGGCTGCCTGAAGGGCTCAGGTTACTGGAGAACCACTGACTGAAGCGACTAGCTGATACAGGACCCTCCCCCAAAACGTCCTCTATCATCTGCAACACAGAAAAAGGGGCCTGTGAAACAGAATGAGAAACAAATAACAGCAGGCCAAAAAGTACAAGGACAAAGGTGGCACTTACGTTTAGGGTGTTTTCCCATCGATTTAGCACAAAATGTGCTTGACGATTAAGGGCAGCGTCATTAAATGCACTGCTCTTTTACCTGTGTTGCTGTAATGCCTTAAACCAGTCTGAACACCACTTTATTTAGTTTGTACTTTGGTTTATTTAGTTCTCCAATTAGGTCTAATATAGATATGATGGGCATAAATTTATATTGTTGACATCTTTTCAACCCATCTTTAACCCCATGCAGTTGTCCGTTGACAAAATATTTGGAAAGTGCAACACTCAGTCCTAATCCCCACCACCAGCAGCAGAGGTAATCTTGTGCTGACAAAGTATCTGCAAACTTAAATACTTTGCGTCATAAAAGCTTGTGTATTTTATGTGAATTCAGATCATGCGCAGATTATGTAATCTTTCAGGTCACAATTGTGCCACAACTGTCAAATCTAGTCTCTAAATAGTTCTTAATGATTGTATGACAAGAAAATGTCCAGCAAGTTTGTTTGAGAGGGAGGGCCAAACACTTGAAAACCTCTACTGTTAAAAGTCTATACCGATTAGAAAACTGTCAGTAAAAAGGACTTTAAGATGCCAACCAATTTGTGACAGTCACACTTTCAAAACACCAACAAAACCACAAAGTGCATCCCAAAACTTACAGAGGCCAGTCCTGGCATTGTCTTCTCCAGATTGAAGAATTCATTGAAGTCAAAGTCTCCAGTCGTCTGCTCAGGCAGAACATCAGGGTGGGGAACCTCTTGATCAGCAGTAGACTGCAAACCTGCCTCTCGCTCATCTGCCGGTCCACCATTACATTCCACTGCTGCACAACAGAAATTGCAATTTTAAGTATTCCTAGAGCGACGGCAACGGCAATACACTGGTTATCAAAATAATACCAAGCAGTTAACAGATTATACAAAATGCATTAAAACAGCATTATGCTTTTACATGCCTTCTCTTATGGACTCTGCCCGCTTCCTTGACCGTTTGGACCGGCGCTTGTCATCCTCCAGGATTTTGTCGTCAAATCCAATGAGTTCAATGGTCTCAGACTGGCTGGTGGGACCTGCTGAGAACCACTCCGGCTCCTCCTCTGCATAAGAGTCATTCCTTCTCCTTTCACTAAACACTCGTTTGTCACCAAAATCCCTCTGCAAATGACAAGACAATATATTATCACTGTGTCAAATGGATGATAAAATAAACTTTCATGCAAACAAATTGATTAAATGAATGGGACCATTTTTTAGGTAAACACAGAGAAGGCACACTGATTAAGCAGGACTATTATGTCCAAGCAGCATGTTCTTCATAAAAAGTACATATTTGCTTTTATATAATTTAATAAACACAAGCATAGTGAGCCAAAAACAATTCTTGTGAAAAAACTGTTTTAAAGTTTGAGGCTTTTAAAAACTGCATCCACATCTCTTCATTAACTTTATAATCTTTACAGGGGGGTTTGTGAAACAAACTACGGGACATATGCATTTGGTGATTTTGCAAAATTCTTTCTTGGCAATCCTACTTGCATTAACAGTCAAAAAAATGCCAACCTTAATACACTGAATGTCTCACTGTCTAAACACTATTCAAATACATTATGGATGGACCGAAAACAATAAACACCAACCCTGAATCGTTTATCCTTAAAGTCTCTCTCACGTTCCCTCTCTTTCTCCACACGGGCTTCTCTCTCAAAGGCTCGGGCAGCAATTATGCGGCCACTGCCAATTCTGCGTGCCCCTCCTAGACGAAGACTCTCATTCTCCTTATTTTCCAGGGGGCTAATTGGGCGACGAATGTGGGGTGCAATTGCAGCATTGCCTTGACATCCACCTCCGAAGCTGCGTCGCTGCGGGCTTAGTATGACATCCAGATCATCCTCCTTTAACCGCTCTCGAGGATCTGAATACAATGCAGAGCTCAGCTTTAGATGTTCAACACCAACAATTACATCATACCAAAACCAATAACCCAAAGAAAGCCTAGATTAAAGAAGATCTTCCAATTTTCTCAGAAGAAATATCAATTATTGCATTTCCGCCTCATTTAGTCTTACAATACCATGTAGCTCAAATACTTGTTTAGCTGCTGAATATTCAGGAGCTGTGAGCATTACAATTACAGAAATATTTTCTGGATAAGACGTATGATGCATCAGTAGAACACTTCTGACAAACATCCTGCTACAGAATGTAACACCCATGTTTTGGTTTAAACCTTAATCTTTAGATTTCTGGCTTTGGGTTATTTACCTGGAATTCTTCGTTTCAAAGGAACTCTGTCATCCACATAGTCCTTTTTAAAACCTTCCACTGGAGAGTTACGCTCTGAAGTGGGATACAGTGAGGCGTGCCACTTCTCAGGGTCCCAGACACTATCACTGTATCAAAAAACGATTTGACATAATTAAAACACATACTCAATCAGCTGAATGAGTCACAAAAAAATATCACCGGAGTAAAGATAATTGACATGTTTTAAACGTGTTTTACCTCTCAAGAATACATTAAACATCTAACATCAGAACCCATCTTTGATTTGCCACACTGTTGCTAAGATGTGGTCCAACCTCAGAGGCATACAGGGACATGTACTTTGTTCTATATACTGAACTCGCGCATCTGTGAAATTTGATCTGTTTTTGCATTAATCCCCATGTTTGCACCCCCCAGGAAATTCATGCTTACCTGTCATATTTCTCAGAAAGACATTCTGGCCTTTCATTTGAGACTGGCAGTTCTTTTATTTCCAGAAGCTCCTCCTGCATTATAATGAATAATCAGAATCAGTTTTAATGGCCAGGAGTGAGTGCACATATCTAGCTGTCATCGTTATTACCTCACACATGCACACTTTGGTAAATTGCAAACAAAAGTGTGTAAAGAAGAACACTGTCTCGCTGGTATTTCTCATTACCTTTGTGTATCGGTAAGGAGCTGTAGCTGTTGGCTCTTTAACTTGCTCCACAGCAGCATCACCATCCTTCTGCTCGACACAAGCGTCGTTCTCCATGACTGATTTCAGAAACTCCCAGCTTCTAGCACAACAATTGTGTTCCTGTTGGAAACAAGTTGATCAAGCAGTTCCATTGAGTTAGTTTAGAAAAGGTCAGGACAATATAGTCTTGATGATAAGCGTTTAAATAATTATTGGTGTTTTTTTAAACTTAAAAACACCCTGCCTAATACAGCCAAAATATTATAGTCATATGATCAATAAACTCCACCTCATATCGGGTTAACTTACATAGGGACCGTTTTAGCCAACTCAGCTAGCCAATTAGCAAGTTAATTGACAACAGCCATCGACCGCTGACATGAGACGTGACACGTCAATTACCATTATTTACCTAGCTGTAGCGTTAATTGACAAATTGCTTGTAAAGTTAGTATCTACACCGTAAACGAAACAGTTAAGAAATATATCTTAGGCCAGAACATTGTGAATATGTTGCTAACGTTACATGAATCATCTCTTAACTGTTTCAGTAAAATATACGCTAACAATTACCCCAGATATTGGTTAGCTAAGCTAGCGTCCAACACAGAGTTAACATGATCATCATCCAGGGTATCAAAAGCAAAATGTGCAGAAACAATAGGTTAACCATGAGAGTAGGTTTAGAAAACACACAAGATCAACTTACTCAGTTAAAGTGCTGTGTGGAACACTGGTTGCTAACGGCCGAGTAGCGGCTGTTCACGTTAGTTAGCTAGCTAGCTAGCTAAGCTAGCACCTTTAGCTAGCTAGCTAACTAACTAGCTGGGCAATGGGGATAATGCCCACCCAGCGAGTACCAAAATCGTAAACCGGTTGAGTTGTTGCAGTGATATCAGCAAACACACACTGTACTGGGGTAACTAAACAAAATAACACAAGTCCAGGCAACAAATTAATTTACACGGTGACTGTGTAATTTCAAATTATTGTTTGCTCTTTCTCTGTTTTCTAAGTCGTAGCAGCAATTTTCCTCTGATCACCGCTTTAAGAAGGTCCTAGGAAAGATTACATTGTGCCCATTGCGCCTTTGTAGAATTCGATGTAGTCTGAAGTGCGTTGGCCGTGTTGTAAACTCCTATTTAAATCCTAGTACAGCAATCACATGTTGCTCGTAATATATTTTTTGTGCAGCTATGCAAACTGTGTTAAAAAATCTAACATGATTTGTAGGGGTTTAACTTATACTAAATTTAGAATATTCACAAGGCAATATTTGGGGCACCTACTAATTATCTTGGGGTTTGCCCGATTTGTCTCTCAATCATAGCCGTCTCCGGTGCTTCTTTGTGAAAATGAAAGACCCCGCCCTCGCGGGCTGTCTAGGTCTAACATTGTGCGTAGCCGTTACCCTGAAAGGACCTCGGCTGCGTTCCAGACCTCCTGTTGTCGTTACAGCAAAGTGAAAATAAATATGTCACAATTAAAATCTTGTATAAATAAATAAGGCTTTATAACATACGTATCAGCTCCAGCTTTAAAATATTATTTGATAGTTTAGAAATGTCAGAGACATGCATTTAACGCCCTCAACCTGAACTCAGCGCAGCATTGGAAAACGTCCATTTACCTTTTGCCGTTGACGACTGGGTCTGGAACAGACCCTAGAGTTATACCCGTGTTCACGTGACAAGGAAAAACAAACGCGCGGCACTTAGGTTAGTTACCCAAACTATGTCCCACAATGATGAAGGGTGTTGATTTAGTTTTATAACTAAACCTGTTGTAAAGTTATGGTGTTCATGTTTATTGATGTGTGCTTTTATTGTTCTGTACACTGGTCAGCTGGTGTAATATAATGCAAAGTAACGCCAGGGAGCCAGATCCAGTAAGACCACGACCAAGAAGTGTCAGTTCTGGTGGTGAAAGAAAACAAGTCCGCAAAGTTAGTACAAGAAAGCTCCTTTACAGAGTTGGATACAGCTGGAACAAAGGTGGCCGACTCAAGGAGCTGAGAATAAGGTGCTGAGACACTTGATTAACTGTATTATCACTCTTATATTTTCATTCACAACTTAAACAAACCCTTTCAATCACTTAAGGCACCTGGCAAGAAAGTTCCTGAAGATATGGATGCAGAACACTTTTGGCCGAATTCTTCCTCATAAAGCCAAGTAACATGTTAAACAAATTTTTGCAAACTGGAGTCATTGAAATAAGAACTAATGTTATCTTTAAAGCTAGTATCAAAGTCTGTTTGCCGGTTTGAAATGTGCTAATTGACCATGAGTTCTCTAATCCAAGGAAATATTACATGTCACAGGTACCACTATAACACCGGGGTCTTGAAACGAGCCTTTGCAGGATGGAGAGACGAATGGTGGACTTCCAGGAGAGAGTGGAGTCTTACGATGCGGGCAGAATGTCACTACAGGTGCAGGATACAGTCCTGTAACTCTGTCAGCTGTTCACAGATATTTCTTACGTCTGCTAATGTTGTGTTTTGTGTTTCAGGTATTATCTGTATAACTTGGCATTCAGTAACTGGCAAAAAGTTATGTCATTGCACCGGGAAAAGAAGAGCGAAGTCCAAACTGCTCAATCGTTTGGTATGATGTTTGCACACACATTAAGAGTATATCTTCATCTTATCTTCAAAAGCCTTATGTTTTGTTATATATCACAAGCAGCTGTTTTGTTCAAATTATTTCCTAAATAGCTGACAGGAAACGGATGCGTCTGGTTTGGGAACGATGGGAGGTTTTCACAGAAATGAAGCGAATGAAGAACAGAATGCTTGAGTCTGCACTTGAGTACAAGAAACTTGCAACCCTACAGTAAGATAATTTATTCTATTTACAAATCAGTCACTTATAATGCTTCATGGATTATTGTTTATAATGCTATTTCATTTATTTCACCTGATTAGTTCAGCGTGGAGATTATGGAGGACTCGGCTGCTGCAGCATCAAGACCTTCACACTTTAGAGGATCAAGTCCTGAAACGGAGGGCGCTTACTTTACAGAGCAGGGTAAAGATATAATCCAACGCACACATGACCCACATGCTGTCAACAGTATGTGAATGATCTCCTTCATTTGCGTTCTGTGTGACGATTTGTGAATGTCTTTTTTTTTCTGTCAAAGACTTGGCTTCAGTGGAAAGAAATGCACACAGCTGCTTGTTGCCAGAAAGAGAAAGAATCCAAAGCTGCACTATACTTCATCCTCAGACTGAAGAGAAAAACATTGCATCATTGGAAAAGTTATGTGTCTTCCCTCCAAACCAAGAAAAAGTCCCAAGGTTGTTCTAAATTACCTGTCTTTCTTAATTTAATATAAACCGCAAGCACATCCATACTATGCCCTTTTGTGTTCTCATTTTTAAACCTGGTTACTCAATTGTGTTTTATAATTCCTAACTTTTAGCTGTGGCACATCTTGCCTGTGATCTCCGTCTGGTGATGATGGGTTGGAGTAAATGGAACAGTGCGTTGCATCGTAAACGATGCGAGGAAGACCGTTTGCAGGCTGCAGGGCATTTGGCCATAAGGATCACACAGCGCCGAACACTGGAGCGCTGGAAAGCTTGTATCCTCAGCCAAAATAAAGATAAACACACCTTTCATTTTTGACCAACAACAGCATCAAACGTAGTTCAGTGAGGGATAGTTCGGGCTTCCAATCAGAACAGTTGTTTGATTCTTGAGCTTGTCAGTAGATGTGACGTTGTGCAGAGAAGAAGCTGAAAAAAACAGAATTGCAAGTCAGAGTCGTCATCGTCATCGACTGGTGAGATAAAGAGCGAGCATATAAGTCAAGGTTGCGATCATTCTTCAATGTGTTGATCACAGTGTGTTCTTGTTGCAGCATGCTGGACTGCAGGGACTTTCTCTTAACGTCATCAGAAACAAAACACACCGACTGAACCACAACATGGCTGTCCAACATTATCATCAGACTGTAATAATGAGTCCTCTATCATCCTAATACTACAGTGTGGAAATATATATCACGTAACCTTTCTAAAAATGTACCTTTTTCTTCTTTCATAGATGACATGTAACTATTGGAAGCTGTGGCAGGACCGTTTGGAGGAGGCTGAAGACAAGAGTTTCCAACCCCTAACAGAAATGGCAGTGACTAACCACAGGTGCTGTTTTTACATTCAAGGGAAAAATCTAGTCATTGTTTTATGTTGTAGCATCCGAGATACAAAGATGTTGCATATTTCATATAACGTGTTTCCTGTTGTTGTTCTCTTTACAGCACATCTCTGTTGAGCAGATGTTTTCACCACTGGAGACAGAAACTTGCTGAACAGCAACACATGCAGGTATTTTTAGATCCAACACATCAGAAATACAATGGCAGAGATAAGGACACATAATATAAAAGTGAATTCATTCATTCAAAATGCAGCCAAACAATAGGTGAAATATGACTGATGATACATGAGCATAACTCCTACATATAGTTGAATTGCAAACTCAAAAATATGATGTTTTTTCTGCAGGAATTGGAGCATCGTGCAGACATTTGGTTTGCTGAAGGCATGTTGCCTCGGTGCTTCAACTTGTGGGTTGAGTTTACTTTACAAAGAAGACTCCATAAACAGAGGAGACACGAGGCAGACGTCTTTAACCAGTGAGTTTTCGAACCCTGCGCTTTGTACACGTGTGATTGTGATTTATTTCTGTCTGTGGCCTCCACATGATTTGTTTGATCGCTGTGTTATCAGGCAGCGTCAGTACTCTTTGGTGTTTTACACCTGGTGGGGAAGATCAGAGGAACACAGGGAGCGGATGCTGTCTGAGCGGATGGTATGTTGGCTGGAAATGGAAACACAAACTACTGCATGTTGTTTATTAAGAGCTCAGTTGTGTGTCAGATACTGACAGATAACTCGCTGTTACCAGGCAATTCTGCACGAGGAGCGCTGCCTCTTGCAGAGAGCCTGGACTCGCTGGAGGCAACGGACAGAGCAGCAAATTGACGAAGAGGAGAAACAGGAGGCTTCAGAGTGTCTGTACCTTCACAGACTTCTCCAAAAGTCGATGACACAGTGGAAGGACAACAGCTCTGAGATAAGAGACAGGTGAAGCAAAACGAAGTGCCACAGAAGTATTTGAGTATAGTGTGGTGAAACCTGCTGGTCTGTTGACTAGCACGTATTTTTTAATACTCTTGCTTGCATATCAGGAGAAATCGAGAGCTGCAGGCTTGTCATCAGGGCGACCTGCGCTGCATGAGATTGACTGTGGATAAATGGAAGAAGGTAACTCTGTAGTACTTTGTCCAGTCTGGAAAGTTGTAGAAGGAAACTTTGAAACTATTTTTAATGTGTTCAACGTTGTATGACCTACATATGCATCTCATTTATAACACAGCTCCTGTGTGTTTAAAATCCAATTTGTGTATTCATATATTGTGTGTGCGTTAATGGCTCTTGTGTGTTCGGTCAGTTTGTTCAGTGCCAGAGAGTGAAGAAAAGCAAACTGAAACAGATGCAGCGTTATCATGAAGTTAAACTCCTCAAACACACGTTTGTGGCCTGGAAGGTACGTGGGCATCTGAAATCACCTAATTTCTTAAAGTTGGAGTATTAAAGATAAAGTTGATGCACTGTCGCCTGCTGCCTTCACAGAAACACCACCTCCAGATGTGTCAGATTTATGGTCACATAGAGGAACTTTACCGGCAACATAAACAGACATTTCTCAGGTATTGAACACAAATTCTTACGTTTATCCCTTTACAAAATCTGACGCCTGCTCCCATTTTCTCCATTTGAATGATTTAAGTCAGCCTTACCTCAATGATATCTCTTCAGGACGGTTCTGTTTGTTTGGAGGGAGAACGCGGAGCTGCAGACAGAAGTCCTGCTCACAGAGCAGCGAGCACAGAATCACTTTCAGCACCTCCTTCAACTTAAGGTTATAAAGCAGTCCAGTGCCCTCATATGAAAACCTATTTCTTTGTGGGAACCTTTGCTTATTGCTGTCTTTGCACTAAATTCTTCAAGGTGTTTCTTGCTTGGAGAGAAGCAACAGCATGTGCAGCTTCAAAGCGACACCAGCAGGGGGAAGCAGTCCACAAGGCTCAGAGGTGCATAAATCAAGGTAACAACACATGCAGTATATTTTCAAGACCATTTTTATATTTATTTTCTGTTCCATTTTTTATATTAAAGTCACTTTCCTTCCACGAAGGTCACTTATTATTATATTATGTGTGTATATATATGAGATTTACATTAAACTTCCAAAGTCTTAAGTTGGCTGACTGACCAACTTTCAAAGATGATACACAAAACAACCTAGTTTGTGATGAACAGAAACCCTCACACAAGGAAAACCTAATTATACAGACAAAACAAAACAGTTATTGCACATTAAAGTCAAAACTTTAAGATTCATTCCAAAAAAACAATGTTTATGTCCTTGTTTTTCTTTTCAATCCTTTCTACAATGTTTTCTTGTGTTCCAGACAAATGTGAGCCATCATCATATACTTTTGTCTGTATCACTGTTTTCATAGTATTACACCTCAGATTTGGCAACTATTAAGCTGCTGTTATGTATGGGGCGACTGTGGCTCAGTGGTTAGCAAGTCAGTCTTTCAATCAGAGGGTCGGTGGTTCAAACCCCGGCTCCGGCAGTCCATGTCGTTGTGTCCTTGAGCAAGACACTTAACCCTAATTGCTCACCGTTGTGTCTACGGTCTACTGTATATTATGTAAGTCGCTTTGGATAAAAGCGTCAGCTAAATTAAATGTAATGTAATGTACTGTTAAGATTAGGCGCATGTACCTGAATTGCTACACTTTTTCTGTGTTTAGTGCGGCTGCTGCGTTCTTTCAGACAATGGAGGAAGCAGACCAGGGAGGCTCAGAGAGAGAGGATATGCATGGAAAAAGCCCGGCAGCAACATGACTCCAAACTCCTTTTAAAAGCACTGAAAGCCTGGAAAAACCATCACAACCAATTTCAGAAAAACAAGGTTGTGACTTTATTATCCCTGAACTGTAATAAAAAGCCACACTGTAAACTTCTCGACATGAGTTTAAAAAAAATGTGACTATTTCATAGGTAATGAGACGACAGGGACTTCTTTTGCTGAGATTAAAGATGTACCAGACGTACTTTGACCAGTGGAAAATGAAGGTATGTTTCCTTTTAAAACACTTGAGCCTCTTAACTCTACTGATTTTACACAGAAAGAGTACTGTACTTGTCTTGGAGAACTCAGCCAGTCAAAACAGTTGCATTATGTCCTCTTTGACTCAGTGTGTTTTGTTTAGCTTCACCGATATTAGGGACTAAAAGTTGGCTTCTACTGTTTATTTTTGTTATTATCATTTAAAAAATTGTCTCACATTTCCACAAACTTTATTGAAGTATAAAATCGCTTGTGTACCCCATTCAAATAGACAATCTCAGCCAACGGTAGTTTTTCTTTGTTTATGTGATTTATATGATGTGTTTTTTTATCTATATAATTGAACAAGTTAATCAATATAATTGATATGCATTATAATATAATATATGTTAAACTGGGCGTGACTTTGGTTCCCTTCCCGCGAGCAGCTGCAGCACAGACGGAGAGAAGCTAAGCAGACGGAGCGAGCGCTCTGGCACTGGTCCCTCACGCTTCAGGCCAAGGTAACACTTGCCCTCACAGATGTCTCTCACTGCAATATTGAGCACTGAATTTGAGCTCACGCGGTTTTGATGTTGTTTTGTGAATTTGCTGCAGGTGTTGTGTGGATGGAGGCTGCAGGTCACCGAGCAGCGCAGGAAACAAGAGCAGGCAACCAGAGCTGCTCAGGTCTACAGAGACCAGCTGCTGAGGGAGGGCGTGACGTGCATCCTCACATATGCTGCTCACATGAGCCATCTCACGCCGAGCCTAACGCAGCACAGCCAAGAGCAGGTTGGTGGAGTTTGTGTCACTTCAGATGTTAAATTTGAGTTTTGTTAATCAAGTCTTTCTTTGTCCTGCAGAGATCACGGCATCTCCAGAGATTGGTGAAGCGTTGTGCGATGCGGTGGAAGCAGCGGGCGCTGTGCAAACCACAAAGAAAGCAAGAGGTCAAAGGGCATTCACCCAAAAAAAGCGTGACCTTCTGTTTGGCTACACGTGGATTGAAGAGTGTATCCCCGTCTGACTCAGTGGAGCCAGAAGCTGAAGATGGAGTCCTTAGCGAGCTGTGAGTCTGAGTCCCTCACAGGCTTTGAATCTGCGTTCAATACTTGGACTCAGTCTAACAGAGTTTTTCATTTTTTTTGCAGACAACTCAGCCGTGCGCCTCGACGTCAGCCACGACGCTGCGTGTCTCCACTGAAAATCAAGTAAAAAAAATCTAGTTAAATAAATTAAACATGTATTTCAAGTTAGAAATGAGCTGTTATTAAAACGTCATGTGTTTTAATCAATGGAAGATTCTAACAAAAGCTTCTTTTTTTTTTTTTCTTTTTTTTTTACCCAAAATCCGACTGCCGTCACCAGCGCTAAAGCACCTCTGAAACCCTCGCAGCTTCGTCGTCCTTCACAGCAAGACCTTCGTATAGCGTCGACCTGCCTCCATCCTCCATCCACCCATCAGAGCATCATCATATCTAACGGGTCACCCTCTGAACCGAACATGTCCACTGTGGACTCTCCTCAGGAAACCCAAAACCAAGATGTTCTTTTACCCCCTTCTGCTTTCATGACCACTGTGACTGAAGACATGGTAATAGTCACCTGTTTGAATGCGTTCAAAGCTAAATTAAGTAACTGGACTTGTTTATGACGTCTGCTTTTTTTTTCTTCACAAGTTGGGGAAGACTAACAGCTCAGGTTTTGGAGATGCACCTCATCAGTTTGTCCCTCCGTTTGAACATCACTCGTCAACTTATTCAGGCATAATACCTTTTTTTTCCCCCAGTATGGGTTATTTTCTTTAATTCACTATAAAATTATACGATTGTCTAGCTTTGATTATACAGACATCACAAATGCCAATCAACTTTTTTGTTGTGCTTCTTCTAGATGAACGTCGGAAAGCATCCAGTAGCGGAAGTGTGGAAGATCGTGTGAGGGATCCAACTTCAGCTCTGACCGGAGAACTGCTCAGCATTCAGCAGGACATGGTGACATACCAACAGGACAGGAAGCAGCTCCGGTATGAAATCTGTTTTTAACATTTCTCTCAGGTTCTTGAACACCGTTCACAGTGATGCATGTTTGATTGTGCGTGTCGACTCAGGGCTTGGCAAAGACTAAAAGAGGTATTGCAAAGCTGGCTGCAGACCAGTGGAAAGGAAGAACAACGGGAAAGAAATGCTGTGTGCCAGGAGTTGAAGGAGGTAAGAAGATAAGATAACCCTGTCCTTGTTTTTTATTAAACTGACAACAACACTTATGAATATTGCAAACAGAGCGACTGCACAGCAGAATTGTGGTACTTAAATATGTGTTTTACATTTTAGAGATAATACTGTATTAATGATTGATATACTGTTCCTTAATTGTTGCAATCGTTTAATACCATCAATACTTGTGATGTTTGAGCGTGAATTTGCAATTTATTTTAAAGTGTTTAACATCTTCTCGAGACAACCAACCTTGACTAACAAATTTAAAAAGCAAATGGGAAAAAATAAAGACAAAATGTATCCACACACTGAACAGACTGAATGCAGTTCATGATCAGAGGAAATACATTTAACTGTTCGTGTTTGTTTCATTATGAAAAGAGACAGGCCTGTGAGGTCCAAGTCATTTAAAGGTGACTGACCAAATCATTTATGATTATTGCTTACCCTTTTCATGCATTCTTTTGGGGTTTCTGTTTGAACAATAAACCATCATCTGTGAAGAAGCCAACAACAATGACAGGATCACATGAGGGGAAGTGGTATGGAAATCACAAAGGTATTTTACTGGTGTCACAGCCGATGTTTTTGATGTTGACAGTTGGAGGAGCGCATCGCCGATCTGTCCCCTGAACTGGCGAAACGGAAACCAACAATGCTGCTGCATGCGAAGAGGATCCAGCATTTACAGACGGCCCTCCAGTCTTCAGGAGCTTTTGTTCTCCATCAGAAATCAGAAGAGATGGAAACAGAGTGCTCTGTGTTTACAACATTCTCTGCTTAGATCACATTTCTTAAAATCAAACAAAGACTGACACAAGAATTGAATGAGAAAGCTTTTCACCAGCTGATACATACTCTAGTGTAAACATGTATACTTGTACCACTGCACCCAGTTTGTAATTAAAACACAGATATCTTAATGTTCATATTGCTTTTCATTCCTCTTGAATGCCATATAGACTGTATTGACTCATCAAAAAGCAGCTTTTACTGCGACATCTACACTTAAAATCTGCGAAAAACCTTGGATAGGGGTCGTCCTTGTGACACATGGTGTTAAATATTTCCATATGTGTGAAAAAAAGTAAAAACCTTTTCAGAGGCGCTGCCCTTGCACAATAGGCTTTCTATTTATCTGCTAATACTTGTGGAAATCCATGCAAGAGCTTCAGGGACTTCAGACTAACAGGAAGGTCAGCTGTCTGTTGAGCTCCGCAGACGACAGACAAACAAATTAATCTAAATCTCTGATACACAACGAGGCAGAATGCGAGGGCTAATTGCCATTTTACTCTTTTTCTTATTTTTCTGCTGCATCAGGGGTGAGTTATGTTACTGAACTAGTTTATTAATTTATATTGATTGAAGTTATTTTTTTTCCCTATTCAGTCTCATCTTGTAAATCATATTTGTATTCTTTTGAAGATGTTGACTTTTAGTTGTTTGTTAGATTGCTGCCCTCTTTGTGGATATTATTAAAGTTTATAGATGTAAAATAATGTAATTGTTTTATATTTTCTTCATTAATGAATGCACAAAGAAATGCATTAAATAACTGCATCTTACTAAAAGATGAACAAATAAGCAGTTCTGTTATATTCTGTTTAATTTGTTTATCTCCCATGTTAGGTAAGAAGACGCGGTGGTGCACAGTGTCGGACCCAGAGCAGAGGAAGTGTGCAGAACTAGCTAAAGCTCTGGTGGCAGTGCTGCCTCCAGCTGCCGTGGCAGCTTTCGCCAGACTCTCGTGCATACGAGCGTCCGGCACCACTGACTGCATCGAAAGGATCAGGGTGAGCCATCGCCCACCTTAAATGCAGTGTCATGTTTTTATCACCAGTTGCAATCGAGCAAAAAAGTGTGCAAGGGGTGAAGAAGTCACTTTAGCAGATAACAATCGTATGAAGTTGTGTGGGATTTACAATTTACAAATACACAAAGAGATCGATTGAAAATACCAAGGTGGATTTATACTTAATGTTACAGAAATAAATTTAAAAAAAGAAAAAACTTGAGTTGGAAAAGAGACACAAAGAAAACAGGTTGATGATTTTTTTTAAATAAAATATTAAGTTTATCTTATAAAGTTTCACATAACTTTTGTGGTTGGACAGATCAGGGCAGGGGGTTTATGAAGCTTTCTGCAACAATGAACAAGGCCAGTTAGAGTTGTGTTTAGAGCTCGACTGATACCAATATTTGAGTTTTTTTTCAAAATCAGATGACAATAAAGCCTCCAATATTGTTTTTTTTGCGTAAACCTTTTTGATATGAATCCCATATATTTGGTACAAAACAATTATGAATAGGTTTTGTCAGTGCTCCCTGATGGACAATAGATGTGATGGAGTGGAAATGAGCTGCTTCTCAATTACACAGCTTTGGCATATACAGTATGCACTATGCAGTATACCTGTTCACAGGGCTAGAGGCTGGTATGTGGGATGGAAGAGCCAAAGTTAATCGTCCATCATAACTGAAAAGGTGTTTCAACAAAATATCTCAGAGTGATGAAACCCTTCCTTTATTGACTATAGTGAGTTATTCTTTGAGTCCTGCTTTCTCTAAAACTCAGTGTTAATTCTTTGTTTCAGGCAAATCGTGCTGATATCGTGACGTTAGATGCAGGAGAAGTTTATTCTGCTGTGAAACAGTTTGGCCTCGTCGCCATCGCCAAGGAGATATACAGTGGCGGTAGGTTTACTTTGGATTTCTGAGTCGCTTCAGCATGTCTTTTCAGAACGAGTGTCTGAATCAGTAAACGTGTGTGTGTGTGTGTGTGTGTGTGTGTGTGTGTGTGTGTGTGTGTGTGTGTGTGTCCGTGTCCTGCAGGAGGCTGCATTCTGTCTGTGGCTGTGGTGAGAAACAGCAGTTTGGACATCCGATCCCTGCAGGGCCTCAGGAGCTGTCACAGTGGGGTTCGGTGGACGGCTGGATGGAGTCTTCCTCTCGGCTTCCTGCTGTCCCGCAACTACCTGAGCTGGTCGAAGGAGCAGCCACTCAGTCAGGGTGATGCGATTATAATCAGCTGCCAGGGAGAACAGTAGAGTGTGGACGTTTCTTCTTTCTGTTTTCTATTTTGGCATTTCTGGTTTTTATCGTGCCCTGACTTGTTTTTCTCCACTTGACCAGACATCAGTACCTTTTTCAGTGCCAGCTGTGTTCCCGGAGCGGCAGCCATGGCACCAAGTCTGTGTTCTCTGTGCCAAGGCCAGAGGTCCTACATTCGCCAGAAGAACTACCACTGCGAAACGTCCCACAGTGAGCCCTTCTACAACAGCCAAGGGGCCCTCAGGTCAGGCTCAACAAAGAGTCAACAAAGCTCTCAACTTACAACCCACATTTGCTGTATTTCAAACATGTCCAGCATAGAAATGAATGACTCTTTTGCTCTGTCTCAGATGTCTCAGCAGTGGGACAGGAGATGTTGCATTTGTGGACCATTTAGCTCTTGAAAGTATTCAAGGTAAGCTATCTTCTACTTCTATTGTATTTTGCCAAAATGTTTCAAATAGTGACCATGTCACTGCAATGTCCCCAGTTTGAGTCCAGATTTCAGTTGCAAATGTTTATTTAATAAAGGCATAATGACCCAGAGCAGGCCTCTCCCTCCAGAGTCAGGTCTTCAGGGATTTTCAGATTACTTGGTCTGGTAAAACTGGTGTCAGTCAGCCAGTCTCTCTCCCCTGGCTTCCACTTTGGTAATGTTACATTTAGTTTATCATTAGATATTAGTTATGTAAAATAGACTACTTTTTAGTTACAACTGACCAGCCTCAAGCCAGGTATACCAGCGTCCCTATCACGACTGGTAATGATTGAAATGTCCAGCGTCTGCCACTTTAAGTGACAGTGATACAGTAGAAGTACAAATGCTAACCTAAATATTGACCATTCTAGGATCACTATGTCATTATTACAACAATAGGAGCTTTTATATACTTAATATAATCAAATAACACATTTGGAACCAAACAGCTGCCTAACATCCTGCTGACTCGTAAGACTCTTCTTCTCTGTTTGTTCTCTCAGACAGCGATCGGGATGAGTTCAGGCTGTTATGCACAGATGGCACACAAGCTCCTCTCAGCCATTACAGAAACTGTAATCTGGGTCGTGGTCCAGGAGGCGGGACGGTCACCAGATTTAACTTTCGCAAGATTGCTAGCAAATTTCTGGTGACTGTACAGGTAATAATCTTTTTGCTCATTCAATTTTTCCCCCCACAAATATGACAGACTTTGTTTCCATGCTACATGTCCGTGTACCCAAATAAAAGATTAAGGATTCTTTATTGTTGCTTAGATGTTGTTTGGGCACCGAGGGAGAGAGAGACGGCGCTTCCAACTCTTCAACTCATCTTCCTTTGGAGAAAACGACCTTCTCTTCAAGGATTTGACAGATAAACTAGCCGTTCTGCCAGACGACATGGACGTCAGTCAGGTGCTGGGGCTGGATTACGTGGCACTCCTCAAAGGTCTTGGACATGAAGGTGCTTGTACCCACATTGTTAATGTTTATATTAAAACAGATTGATTGTATGAGCTCATTGAACCTGTATCTGTGCAGGGAGCTCACTGGAGGACAGTGTCATACGATGGTGCTGTATCAGCCATGCAGAGCAGAAGAAATGTGAGCAGTGGGCTCTCAATATTAAGTCAGACCCGCTGGTGTGTGTCAGAGCCGTCTCGATGCGCAACTGTATCGAGAAAATTAAGGTAAGTCATTCAAGTAGCATGAATCGCAGGATCTGGAGATACAGTAGTTCTATCACACTTCTATCTACAGAGGGACGAGGTGGACGCCGTCTCGCTGGATGCAACTCACTCTTTCATCGCAGGAAAATGTGGTCTTGTCCCTGTAGTCACAGAATATTATGGTGAGACTACTTACATTCTCAAAACGCATTTTACTCGCAGCAGAGACATCTCAAAACTCAAGTTAGAGCCTTTTCGATTGTGTATTATCGACTAATGGTCGTCATTATTCCTGAAGCAATTAGTCACTTCATCTATTATCGGATTAACATTTTTTTGCCGACAAGTTTGATAATTTATCGGCCTTTTAAGTCATTCATGAAGCAGAAATTCCAACATTTGTTGGTTTCAGCTGCTTAAATATGCATATTCTATTTGCTTTAACACTAGTGTGAATTAGTATATCTCTCAGGACTGTGGTTGAAGAAAACATGCAATTTGAAGATTCACTACAATATTTTAATTGAGGTAAATCCAATCATCAGTTGCCTTTCTGCCTGCAATTAAACACAATTTCCTACCCAGAGTTTTTCACTATTTTCTTTACATTTAATACACCTAATTATCATTACATTATCTGCAGTCGTAGTCTTCATTGATTAAAATACATTGATTTGTTTCCACTGTGTACTCAGGAGGGAAATGTGTCCTCACTGAGGGATCAACCCACTTAGAGACGGACGGTACGACAGCACAGTGAACGAACAACTTACAAAAATCATAATACATTTTATTCAAATGGCACCTTTCGTACAATAAACTTGGTATCTGATTGTTGTCTTTAAAACGGCCACCGCCTCTCTCCTCAGTGTTGCCCTCAGTGGTGGGCGTGGCAGTGGCGAAGCGCTCCAGCAGAAACGTATTCATCGGGAACCTCGGAGGCCGCCGCTCCTGTCTTGGCCACATGTACAGCCCTGCAGGCTGGCTGCTGCCATACAGACACACATTAAGCCTGGAGCATAACAGCAGCTCCCCCTGTGATCCAGACCAAGGTACGCTTTCAAATATTTCATCTGCAGGAATGGACTACGAAGCGTGAGGGGGTGAAGGCCCCCCTGACCTTCCCCCACAACGTGTCAATCAAAGAGACACGTACCAACCAAGAGACTCAAAATGAAAGAAACACACAAAGAAACATAAAACGTCTTCAGAGATGCAAAAGTACAAAGTGATGTAAAATAGCTGCAAAGAGACCACAGAGAGACTCACAATGACTATGAAAAGGGCTAAAACAACTACAAGAGACAGAAATAGACAACAAGATCCACAAAATAACACCACAAAGAAACATGCAACGACGACAGAGACGCACAAAAGGGCGACAAAGAGACTCACAAGGACATTGAAAAGAGGCAAAATACCAGATGCTCAAATTGTCTACCAAGGGACACAAAACCACAGAGAGATGCACAGCGACGACAAAGAGACACAAAACGACAAAAGAGGCTGGACAGCTGTAAAGTCTGTGTGTCTTTACAGGTGTCCATAAAAAGCTTTATAGAACCAGAATGTAACTTCATATTTACAATAGCAGTGCTCTCTGTGTTTCATCTCTTCTGTGTGCTGTGACCTCTTGACCTTTACACGTTATGCTGTTGCTATTTTAAGCACATTATTACACACATACACACAGAGTTTGTCACTTTGTGTTTTCTCAGTGTACAATGAGGTGTTCTGGAAAGGCTGCCTTCCCGGCTCTCAGGGGAATCTGTGTAAAGTGTGTCTGGGAGGCACCGGGGAGGCCGCCACCAAACGCTGTGCCGACAACCACAATGAGCGCTACTATGGAAACATGGGGGCTTTAAGGTATGTGGCTAAATTAACAAAAGCTTTCTGCTCATCTGCGATTGATGGTGTGGAGCATTTACAGAGTTTTTATTGTATATATTTTGTGGTAACCAGCCATTAGGACAGTTTTGGTTTTATTTGTCAAAGTCAGCTTTAATGTCAATTTTTTACATGTGCAAACATACAAAAGATCGAAAGTACGTTTCTTCCTGTCCAACATAAAGTGAATAGTGAATAATAATAATAATAAAAAAGTGCATATAGGTTTAAAAAAACAAAAGACAAAACAAATTAAGAAAAGAGAGAAACATATAAGCAGTTCTAACAACATAAATAACATACATTTGGAACTGTGAATGACTATGTATGTTAGCAGCAGTCAGACAGAGTTCAGCAGCAAGAGGACGGAGTGGGAGGGTGGGGAGAGAGTTCAGCTTCCTGACAGCCTGGTGGATGAAGCTGTTGGACAGCCTGGTGGTGCGAGCCCGGAGGCTCCGGTATCTCCTACCGGAGGGCAGGAGGCTGAAGAGACCGTGTGAGGGGTGGCAGGAGTCGCTCACAATCATGGTCACTTTGTGGGTGAGGCGGGTGTCATATATGTCCTGCAGGGAGGGGAGGGGAGGGGGGGGAGTGAGGCACCAATGATCCGTCCAGCTGCATTCACTATGCGCTGCAGGGCTTTCCTGTTGTAGTCTGTGCAGCTTCCGCCCCACACAGTGATGCTGCTGGTCAGGATGCTCTCAATTGTGCCACGGTAGAAGGTGCACTTTTACAGTTATGCCTCCATTTTTTAATAGAAGCCAACGTCTTTATGAGCCATGAGCCATGGAGGCCTCTTGACCCTTTCCTGTCTGTTCACAGGTGTCTGGTTGGAGATCCCAGCGGTAAAAGCTACGGCGATGTGGCCTTCCTCGAGCAACACAACCTTCTTGCCAACATCCTCAGTGAGATAATCAGGATGAAATGTTGACATAATGATGCCAACATGTACCGTATGTATATTGAGTAACATGTTGTTGCAGGTTTAAGTTCCAGCGGTTGGGCAGAGGGGTGGACGTCATCCGACTACGAGCTGCTTTGTAGTGATGGCCGTCGGGCCCCGCTGTCAGAGTGGGAGAGCTGTAACCTCGGGGACATCCCACCGAACACCGTCATGACGCGGCCGGTGCTCACGGCACGAGTGTACGACTTCCTCATGAAGTCACAGGTCAGCTTATGGGAACAGTTTTTTGGTTGATAAATGGGAGGGTTTTTAAATCAGGTTGTCCTTTTAAACCTTATGTGTACTGTAAACCCGACACATGGAATAGGAAAGTCTTGGCGATGTTTTTCTCTGATTAGCCTAAAGACGTATATCTCAGATGCTTAAATTATCTGAACGCAAGCATCCATACAATATATTTTTATGAGTAATAATAAGATGTACATGATTGATTTAAAATCAGGATTTATCTGAACAGAGAGAAAGTAGACAAGAGTACAAATCTGACCAGACATTTGATTCCAGCTTTTGTTTATGCTGAATGAAATCAGAACCAACAATTAAACGATTATCTTTGGCATCGAGGAAAGGAACAGGGTGTTTAAGTCCATTTTTTTTGTTTACCTCATAGGAAACATTTGCAGCCAACCCAAACACAGAGTTCAAGCTCTTTGAATCTCTGCAATATGAAGAAAGTGATCTGCTGTTCAAAGATGCAACTCAGTGTTTTGTGCACACAAGCCACATGGACTACCGCTCCATCCTCGGAGAGGAGTTTTACCGTCACGCAGAATCGGTCTTCAACTGCACACACTCTGGTACGACTGTAGTCAGATACACCTGCTTGATTGTCAAAACGAATATGCAAACTACCGCCAACACATGTTGATCGTGCTAATGTTTACATGTATTTTTTCTTATGACAGATATCTTGGAGTTTTGTAATCAGGACGTGTGCAGCATATTCTAATGGACACACAGAGGGAACAGTTATTTTTCTCCGTGCTGCTCAACGGTTCAACTCTTCATCCACAATCTTGTTTTGTCCAAATCTGATGTCTGCAAATAATCACTGGTATAGCTTCAACAACAGTCTTCTTTAGTCATTATTACACGTTAAAGGATACAGAAAATCAACTTTCAGATGCCATTGTGTAATGTTTGTTGTGTAATGGCACACGTATGGGTGTAAAATCGATGTGTGTAGAATATGGATATTTAGCCATGTGTTACATGTTTGCATACACCAATTATTAGTGTGAGACTGGGAACATTTGATATATGGGGAAGCTATTTCTAAGGAACTATTACTATTTCTGACACTTGTTAACAGACTGTTTGACATTGAAGCTTATAATAAAGATATCAAACTTCACAGGGGAAAAAATGAATGCAGCAATGAATACTGCATTTTGTTTTGTACAATGTCAAACAATCCATTTGTTCCAATTATCTTGGTGCAAATTATTCAGTGATGTATTTCTTTATGACTTATGTCTGTGTTTACTCTTAGTTAGAGTAATACTTTTTTATAAATAAGTGTCAGCTCACATCTAATAGAGCTAACAAAAGAGCTGACAGAGCTAACAATGTTTACCTTCGGGGGCTCTGGAAGGGGGGGGGGACATGCTTCCCTGGGATGCTGATGGTGGGCATAACCAGCTGCAGCCCTGTGAGAGCAGTACAGAGCAGCAGCAGTGAGTTAACCAGTGAGGTACCTCACATGCACTCAAAGACTTAATTCTCCTCTTAGGTAAACATTACTCCATGATATCATTACATAGAAAATAGTTGTTTGCTGCTATATTAATATTCAGAATGTTAAATACAGCTCCTTTAAATATATTGATTCCTTTGGACTACAATTTGTCATCAAGAATACAATGGATTTAATGTGGCTTCAAAGTATAAATAAATATAGGGATGTCAAAAGGATGGGGTTCATTTCTTCAGAAAGAAAGGCAAATAAAACTGATCACCCTGGCAATCTGGATCTGAAAACACTTCACCACAACTCCCAGAATACAGCGCGACTGTGTTTGGTGTTACGTAAAACCTGGTGTTTCCGTTTTCTGCCACTGTGACTAAAGTTCCTATCTTACATATCAGCCTGTTGTGGTTTGTCATGTTATTCAACCAACACCTTGAAGCTGCAGACACGTTGTGTGCCAGTGATACAACGTTAAACTGTAGTCACCGCCACAGAAAAGGTATCGTAACTAACTGACTTAGCTGTTAGCTAAACATATTCAGCTAGCTAGATAAGCTACCGGTTTAAACTGACACTGAAGGAAAGTTTGACATCTTTGCTATGTTTTAATATTTAGCTGCATGTATTCAAGCTTTGTTGGCATTAACCACTTTAAGAACATTAATCTCTAAAGGTAATTCAAGTTTGTGTTAGCTGTATGTCGTGGACGTCAGATTTGTAGGGCGACTTGTCACCGCCCCCCTGGGGGGAGGAACGTGGAGCAGACGGTGTTCAAAACACGCAGTTTTATTCATGTCCATCCATTTGTCTTGCCATAGATGAGATTACCGCGGCGGTTCCTCACACTACACACAGCACCTGTGAGGAGGGTCTCCTCAGCCCCCGCGGGGGCGGTGAGCTTCGTCCCCGCCTGCAGCACCACAGACACCAACTCCTTGGAGCTGCTGCAGGACTTTGTGTCCCGAGCAAGTCGCCTGTTTGTTATCAGCGGAGCTGGACTCTCCACCGAGTCAGGGATCCCCGACTATCGTTCAGAGGGTGTCGGGCTGTACGCTCGCACAGACAGGCGACCCATGCAGCATGCAGAGTTTGTCCGCAGCGCCAAGTCCCGTCAGCGCTACTGGGCCAGAAACTTTGTCGGGTGGCCGCAGTTCTCCTCCCATCAGCCAAACTCCGCCCACAAGGCCCTGCAGCAGTGGGAGCAGGGAGGCAAGCTGCACTGGCTGGTGACCCAGAATGTGGATGCTCTCCATTCAAAGGCTGGACAGAAAAGACTGACTGAGCTCCACGGCTGTGCCCACAGGTGAGAAGACACCTGACACATCAATCATGACCCTGCTCTTGAGGTTCTCGAGATTGTAGTCTTCACACTGCTTTATTTTGTCCAGGATTCATGGAAAAGTACAAATGTTACATATTGGCACATGGTATGTCAGTAGATTTGGTGTAAATAAAAATGATAAACATTGCCGGTAGTAAATCAGGTGTCAGTAAAGATGCAGCAGAATTTTTAAAGGGATGGTTCACTGAAATTACATAGTTAGTAAATGATTGTTCTGGTTTATTTGGCCAGGTTTTTCATGTTGCCATCCAAATGCAATAGAGGTGATGGCTCAGAGACAGATATCTCAAAATCTGGGCAAATAAAATTTAACCAATCTACTGGTATCTATTGACCCCACTATGGGTAAGAGAGAACTAAATTTTTTTGATTCGGGTGAACTGACCCTTTAAGTCACTGTAAATATGTAATATTAGTGTTCGTATATGTGTCCTCAGGGTGATGTGTCTTGGCTGTGCTGCAATCTCACCGAGGAAGGAGCTGCAGAAGCGGTTTGTAGCACTCAACCCAGACTGGAGAGCACAGACGGGCGGCGTGGCGCCGGATGGTGATGTCTTCATAGAGGACGAGCAGGTCCTCAACTTCAGAGTTCCCTCCTGTGAGAAATGTGGAGGGATACTGAAGCCTGAGGTCACGTTTTTTGGCGACACTGTGAACAAAGCTACAGTACAGTTTGTGCACGACCGACTGGGGGAGTCGGATGCGGTACTCGTGGTGGGATCATCATTACAGGTAGGTTTTAGAAAGTGTTCAAGGCACTCTGGTCACAATAACGCTACTTTACAACACACCTCTTCTGGACTTTTGTATGTAATCATGTCCCTCTCTGTTATTCACAAGGTGTATTCAGGATACAGGTTTTTACTGGCAGCTGGTGATCGGAGAATGTCAGTTGCCATCGTGAACATTGGGTCCACAAGGGCTGACCACCTGGCTGAGCTAAAAGTGATCGGCCGCTGTGGTGAAGTGCTGTCCGTTATCCAACCTCTCTGACTGTCATGGCCATGCGGTCTGGATAATCTACATTAAGATGGTCAAAACTACCTCAGATTTAAACTGGTAAAGTTAAACAACATTATCTACTTCAGGATGAATGTCTCGGACTAGCACTTGTTTTGAGCAACACAAAACTTATTTTCACACTACAGATTGCTGTCAGTTGATCATTATTTTGGTCCAACAGACAGACTCGAGCTGTACTGTATTTAGAGCTGGGTTTTGGCATCATAGAATATGTGCAGTAGATCATGCAGCATGTGTGGTTCACTGTCTGAAGGCTCAGGGTTGAAGTATGGATGATTGGGCCCTGTGGTTTGTCTTCAGGGTCTGTTCAATGTTGTGTACTGATGCCAATTTTATTTAGATTAAACTACAAGCAACAATGTATTGTATTGGAAATACCGGTTCAGCAGTGTTCTTGTTACTGAAACAAAACTACAAGATGTTCATGGAAGTGCAAACTGTTATTGCACACAAAGCTAAGTCATGTTGCAGGTAAAACACACAGGGTAATTGACCATTTTACAAACTAGTTAAAGTGGAGATAATGCAAAATATACTGTAATCAACTGGTTTTAAAGGGTGATTTGTGCCATCCCGGCATGATTTAGTCTGTTTTTAAATAGAGCTGACACTCATGTGAACATCTTAAATGCTAACAGTCAACAGAATGGACTATTTCTTAATGTTGACCAAAGTATGAGGCTTGAAATTACAACCTGTCCAGCAGTGGATCATGTTTTTCCTGAAACGGATGCAAATATTTATATTAATGTCATAGAAAACATGTTATTTTATGAATAAATGTCAAAACATTATAGCACTTAATCTGTATTTTGTGTGTGTGTGTGTGTGTGTGCACACATTATCTCAACCAGTGCATTTTAGGGAATAAAGAGCTATTAAATATAGAAAGAAAAGTAAAACCCATATTCTTTAACAGTTTATTTTAAAGACAAATTTGATGTTAGCATCACAAACAGACTGAGGGCAGAGTGACTTTGGATTGACAAAATGTAAGATCCTTAAGGACATTTTGCTGCGTAAATCTTTCTTGTAAACGAAGCCTCCAGTCGTCCAGGTTGGACTGCACTGCATCCAGCAGATTAGCCGGGAAGCTGAAGGAGTACAGACAACACCTGTGACTTGCGGAGTCTGCCTGCCATGTTGCTGACGCTGTATTTACTATCAGGGGAGTCATAGACAGACAATTTTCAAAGCTCTTGGTCTGATCAAACCAGTAAGTGACAGGAAAACCCAACAAAAGACCAAACACCGTGCACAGGTTCCACTCGTCTGACTTCTCTCCAACATAATGAGGTTTCTCAGCCTCCTTCAGTTGTTCGAGCCCTCTCAGGATCAGCAGTAAATCTTGCGTCATGCTCTTTGTCTCTCTGAGCGAGTCAGCGATGGTGGGCTTATCCAGCGTGTGGCAGACATCAATAACTGCTACATTGTTATGAAGCAGCTGTTCTACATCTGATCGGACTGTAAGTGTATTAACAATAAGAGTGTTTCCATTTAGATCTAGTGTGAGGAGTGATTTAGACACAAGCTGGGAAGACTGCAAGGAGCTCAAATACTGCTGCACCTGATCTGCTCCGGCGCTGTTGCTATCGTACAATAAAGACGGTTTCAATCCCAAATCAACAGCCGAGACCTGGGCAGCCAGATCCAGACTCTGAGGGACGGAGAGAGATTTTCTACCAGCAGACAAACACTTACGAGCTGCTGCAAGAAAGAGCTCCTGAGTGGACATAGTTGGAGAAATCACAGATCATATGCTTTTAGTTTATTTATAAAAAGAAAAATGGACAAAAACTATAAGAACGGAGATCCAATGTAATTACTTCTCTTCAGGCCACCTACAATGACATGAGAAAAAATGTTCTCTAGAAAAATGAAGCCGATTGGGGTCAACAACATAATTTCTTTTCAAAGTCGGACTAGTCAAAAGTCATTCATTCACAACCCTCGTTTCTTTGTTGGTCCAAGACACCTAAAGTGACAAAAGATGGCATCAATTACAAACATGTACTTCTTATTTTCAAGATAAATATAAAGTTGCTGCAATAAGACACATTTGATTGAGCAAAAGTGAGATGATCTCACCATTATCCTGGGTTAATTGGTGATGTATTTTGAATACGTTATGTCACAGGCTGAGGAGACATCAGGTCAAAATCTGAGAGATTTCTTGCGACCCAAACACCAGCTGCAAACAAGCCCAGATTGACCAGTAGATTCCTGAAAAATGAAGACGATAAAAATCATGCACTGAGTCACAGTTGACAAGATTAAAGCTTTAAACGATGTGAAAGAAAATCTACATATTAGCGGAAGAAAAAAAAAATCTAAATCGCAAAAAAAGAGTTTGTAATTTGTGTGGTAATTTCATTAAACACATGTATCATAGCTTGACCAGTATTGGACTGTTGTGGCAAGATGAATGATCAATGAAAATCTAAATAATGATACCGGATGATTGATGGTTGTTATTTGTACATGAACAGAGAACAAACATTCACATTTACTAGACAGTAACAGAGGGGAGAGACGGATGTGACATTAAAAAAAGCCTCCCCGATGTCAAACCAGGGATGTTGCAGTCACATAGAAGTTGTAATGTATGGCCACTGTGTGTTAATTTAGTTTGTTTTACTCCTTCCAAACACTTTGTGACCTGTGTCTGTGAAAAGGCTATATAAATATATACACATTTAAAAAATACAAAGTATGCAGACAAGGTGCCATTTTTTATATGTGACCAATAATAGTGTTACTCTTTGCAAATTACATCTTACATATTTTGTAGGGCCGGGACTTTAACGCGTTAATTAAGATTAATTAATTACGGGACTTTAGCGCGTTAATTAATTACGCAAAAAATAAATAACATAATTTTAACCACACTTATTTTTGCACCGCGGAACGTTTTTCAATGAATGAGTTTCGACAGACCGATTATACTGGAGCACCAACTAGCGTTCTCGACTTCCGACAACAACAAACCACAGTGAACATGAACGAAGAAGCTGACGACACCGCTTTGCTTGGCCCCGTGGATGGGAAATTTTATTTTAAAAAACGAAAGGATGGAAGCGTCGACAAGAGCATGGTTGTGTGCACGCTATGCAACAAGGAATTTGCGTATCACCGCAGCACATCGAGCCTCAAATATCACCAGAACGCAAAACATATAGGAGTTAGCGTGGACCTTAGCCCGACTCCGAGTAAAGTTACAAGGACCCACACCCAACCCACACTCCACCAGATGACTGGTTTCAGGACCAGGGTAACTAAGTCCACGTCTGAAAAAATAACCAACGGCCTGGCTCACTGGATTGCACTCGACTGTAGACCACTTGGAGTGGTAGAAGATAAGGGCCTGCAAAATGTACTACAGATTGCGTCGTCTGACCCAACATACGAACTGCCATGCTGAAAGACAGTGACAAAAAGAGTACAGCAGCTTTATGACAATGAAAAGGAAGATAAAGAGAATTTATTGGAGAAAGCTGATTGTGTTGCCCTGACTGGGGATCATTGGACCTCGGTAAGCAATTCAAATTACTTCGGTGTGACGGCACACTTTATTGACGTCAAGTGGCGTCTTCACTCATTTGCCTTAACTATCCAGAAAACCACCACTAGGCACTTTGCTGAAAACGTGGCAGGAGATTTTGAGTCTGTGGCAGAGGCCTGGGAAATCACACAAAAAGTCACCACAATCGGAACAGACAGTGCCCGAACCATGATCGCTGCAATGAGACAGCTCACATTCCAGCACATGCCGTGTGTTGCCATCAGAGCCCACCATCAGTGAAACAGACTGCCCACTGCAGTGGTGGTCCACTCATGAGGGAGCCCATCCACAGCTTTCTGTCCTGGCCCGCAAGTATCTGGGCACCCCTGCCACTTCTGTCCCTTGCGAGAGACTTTTCTCACTGGCAGGGAACATAGTTCAAAAGAAAAGGGCAGCCTTGAGCTCTGAAAATGTGAACAGGCTAGTTTGTCTCAGCAACTGGCTGAAAGAGAAGTATAAGAAATAGTCATAGAGGTATCCTGAGGCCAGTGAGGTTGTTGTTACTGAAATGTTGATCAAACAGTGGCCTAAGCAACCGAGATTTATTTTTCATATTGGAAGAATAGGGACTGAGGTCAATCACTGGCACTTTTTTTTATTTTATTTTAAATGGCACACTTTATGTTGAACTATGTATTATGTTGTTGATGCAACTGGCACTTTATGTTGAATTTATTGTTTTGGCCAAGGTTATTGAGAGTTTGACTTTGTCTGTTATGGCCTCTGAAGCAACAGAGAGATGTTTTCTAATAGTCAGGGTTTCCAATGTTCTGAATGTACTCGAAAGTATTGTGTTTTACTTAAAAAAACATAGTTTACAGAAGGTCTACCTATCTATAGGCTACCTGAATTTCTGAAATGTACTGTATTTCTAAATATGCTATTGCTACACTTAATGGCAAACATTGCACTGGTCTGCTGGACTGAAACAAACAATATTTTGTTGATTAAGCTTATGTATTCAGTCATTATTCAATGGTATACTAAAAATCCATGTGAAAAAAATTACTTCTCACTGTTCTCAGGTCAAATATTTATATGCAATTAAAATGCGATTAATTTCGATTAATTAATTACAAAGCCTCTAATTAATTAGATTAATTTTTTTAATCGAGTCCCGGCCCTAATATTTTGTCATTATATACAGCAATTTCTTGTTACTTAACGACATGTGATATATTCAACAATGACTGCACATATGTAATAAACCAGTATTGGTCAATATATGAGCCAAGATTATTTCTTCATGTAGTTTTAACACCACACTCTCCCAAAACTGAAACAATTCATGTCTTGAAATGGGACCTTTTTAGCCAGGGCCCCAAAATCCAGATAATAAAGCAGGACCCACAAAGAGGTCATGGCATGTTAGTGGTGCAGTTTCCCGATCAGATCAATTAAAGCATCCGTTGACAAACACTGACAAACTCGGATTTTGAGACCTCGGAGCAGTTTCGCACTAAGCCCGGTTGGTAATCCAGCCTTGAAACTGATTTAGTGGTTTGACTCATCCGAGAGACATTGGACGAGGCAAGGACAAATGTCCCTGACGCGGCGTGTGCTAACGTCAGCTAACGCGGAGAACAACCACACCGTGCACACGCATACGTTCATCCACATCCGCTCACCTTCTGAAGTCGTTTCTGTCGGTTGCAAACCGACAAGCTGAACCGATCCACTCCATCACACCGGAGGTAGGACCCGTTTTACCGTCTGCTCCGCTCATCTTTTCTACCGTGCGCTGTAACGACAGAAGCCGGGACAACGAGGGGAACTAACCGGAAGCGGAAAAGTTTCAATGTAACACAAAGTACGGAGAGCGATAAAGCTCAAATATCACGCGTCTTTAAAACTAACTCGATTTTCATTATATATCCAAAGATGTCTGCCACCAGGTACCGTAGGTTCCTAAAGCTGTGTGAGGAATGGCCCCGGGACGAGGCTAAGAAAGCCCGGGATCTGGGAACGTTTCTGCGACAGAGAGTAGCCTCAGCCTTCCGTGAGGGAGAAAACACACAGGTAAGCATTTTACGGTACACAACACACCAAGCTAAGCTAAGTGGATAACAGTGATAATGGGCTAGCTGTCGCCGACCTTGGCGTTGATCGATACCTGTGACTCCTCTTTGTGATCAATAATATAATCAACAGTTTGTACTTTTTCACATAACTCTAATGAACCAGCTAGAAAGGCTGGCATTATGTAGACTATTTCATAATTGGTACAAGTAGTTGACAAGTTTAAGGTAAATTACACTGAAGTTAGTTCTACTTTATACTACTGTATATTTATAGCTAGTTACATAGCTAATACAAATCGCACAGCTCTTTTCAAACAGATGTACTAAATATATTTCATAGAATTTTTTTGTTCGTATTGTTATTGTGAATCTTTCTACACACAACACACATACTACAAATCAAATCAGCTTTGCTCGTGGAACATCAACTCTACTTCCAATTGTTCATAGAAAAAAAGTATCTTGTATATTTAATTAAGTAACACACACACACACACACATACACATATATATATATATATCTCAAATACATTGACCACATAACAGTTTACAGTAAAGTGAACAAAAAACACATAGTTTATGTTTTTGCATTTTTTATAATATTGTTGCACTCTTATAAAGTGTCAGTAAAATATCTGAAGTTGTATTTCTTTCATGAAATCTGGCTATGCTATTATTCATACGTGTATGTTTCCCATCAGATCGCAGATCCAGAGAAGTGTGACCAAATGTATGAAAGTTTGGCCCGCATTAATGATAATTTCTATAGACAACGAGTAAGTACAGTTTATTATTTGTTTATCTCGTGTGCTTCTGTATCTGCTACATCTACGCATTAGAGATATTTTATTGAATTACTTTGTTGCCTTAAAAAATAATGGACATTATTTGGTGTGCCCATTTCCTTTTAAATGGAACAGATGAAAGCTGGATCCTTACAATACAAAGGGTGTAAAAGGTATGGAAATACTACAATGTTTTTAATGCAAACATGTCTCTGTATCTGTTAAGTTCCCTCGTGTAAGGGACACAAGCTTTACTGGAGTTACAGTGGAAGAGTGTAAATTGCTTTTGTCAGGTATGGACCCAAATTATCACAATTATGTGTATGACTATTTATTAAAAACAATTGTATTACAGTGAACTTTATTTTCATTGCACAGGAAATGTGCAGCAGATGGACGAGGAAAAAAAGGGTTTGTGGAAGACGTTAATGGAAAGATTCTCCAAATCACCAGAAGACGTTCCAGAGAAAGCCCCTGAAAAATAACTTTTCTCTCACTCTTTTCTTTCTTTTCTCATTACATGTATAAAATTAAAACTTATTGTTGTTAAATTAAAAGTGCTTGTTAATTGCATCATTTCTAGCTTTTGAGGAATCAACGCACAACAAAATGTAAAGGGTGATTGGAAAGGAAGTTTTGTTTCTGTGTTTATTCTGTTTGTTAGTGAGATTGTCTAATGAATGTGTGACAGATTTTAAACAGCTGTGAGCCAAGAACTAAGTATTTTTAGTTTTGGGGCCTTTTAAAAATAATTTCTAACATAATAGGAGGTCCTTGAATATTTTCATTATTTCACACACTACAGAATGAACTAAAAGGAAAAAAATAACTGGTACATTTAATGTCTGTAAATACCGACAACTGATCTGATGAAACCTATGTTATCTTTTTTCAAATGTAAAATGTGTACACCTGCTGTGACATAAGGAATGGATTCAAAATGATGATTGGATAGACATCTTTATTTAATGTGGGCAACTCTTCATAATAAATGCATACATAAAATGAGAAATTTTGAAAAAGCAAATAAATGCAGTTTTGCACTTCACACAAAACATACCAAGAATTTAATTTATACATCCATGTCAAGGTTTTTCTGATTCACTTCAATGTGATCAATATGTCTTTTGTTGAAATACATTTTTTTTTAAACTGATGATTTACTGGCAATTGAGTTTTGAAGGAATGCACTTTTTTTTTCAGATCAGAGGCAAGTTGTCTCACCTTCCTTAAAATGCTGCAGGTGACTGTAAACAAACCAGTCTGCTAGACATACTAAGGCAACACAATTTGTCTCCTACTCTTCTTTCTCCTCACTGTTGTCTCTCCATATGCAGTAGTTGAGAGAGGTGGCAAGGCACAGCCAGGTCAGGTAGGGCGCCATCAGCAGCGTGGCAGTTTGGCTGATGGGATACCAAGACACCATGGTGGCTCCAACAGCACCAGTAAGAAGAACAATTTCCATGAGTGCCTAAATTGGGCAATGAGAGGGTGTTAATGGTGTTGGAAGACATGCAAGTTTATGTGAATATTTCATCAACGTGGGGCCCTGGTCTTCCATCTATATCTGTAACATACATGGTTTCAACATCTGCAGAGTAAAGATAATTCACTTTTTCTATCTAGTCAGAGAAAAAGGGGAAGAGTCAAATCCAAGACAGCATATATATAAGACAATAGATGATATATGATTGATAAGTCACCCTGCTGACTTTAATTGATATGACGTAATGATGCTCAGGTTTGAGAATAAAATGTGTCTTCAAGAGACCGTAATCGACCTTGCAAGAGAGTACAATATATTGAGGAAGTACTCCTGACTTATAATCAATGCTTGGGTAATTTGATGTGTAACAAAAATGGTTGAAGATTTCTTGTTTTTTCTTTGAATGCATCTGTATTACAAATTATGCTAAATGTCCTTTTAGTTTTGTAAAACCATGTGGTTTTTGACTGAGAATGAAGATTGTGCAAGATCAGCGAGAATGAGGCCTGTCCACCTGGGGTGTCAAAATGGAGAAGGAAGTTAGATATAGAGCAAAAAGTCCGGAGAAAGAAGAGAGTTGCGTTTAGGCGTAATAGGTGAAGTCGTAGCAATACGTATGTGTAGTTGAGTTAATTAATTTCTCTGCACTTTCAGTAGAGCCTCAAATCTCCTTTCTGCTCAGTTTTCCTTCTCAGTACTTTTGAAGTTGCTTTTGTAACTTGTACAATCTTTTCTATCTTTTGGTAAAATAAATATTGATTGTATCATGTGTGTGTGTGTGTGTGTGTGTGTGTGTGTGGTGAAATAGTCCAACTCCTATCGAGGCAGGTGATTCGTACACGAGCCCCAGTGCGGTTAGCTGGTGTTTGGGAGGCACTGCTCGACCGTCGTCTCGTAGGTGTCCCCGTGTACCGCAGGGCTCTCCGTTAGCGCCAGTCAACTGATTGTACTATGTCCCTCTCTCTTTTCTTTTCCTCCCTCTCTCTCTTTTTTTAAAGTTGAAAAAATAGTTTGAACGGTTTACTGCACCGGCCAACTGTTCAACAATGGATGTAGGATATTAAACTGTCCTCCCTCATGAACTGGTATCCCAGTTTAAAGAAATACAGTTTGTGTGAAACTTACCAGTTTCAGCTTGTGTGCACCAAAGAAGATAGGAGTCCAGGCCCAGTTCAGAGCTAGCTGCAGTCCATAAAGTCCCAGTGGAACACGAGCCTCCTCAGTAAAACCTCCCAGCTCTTTCCACACCAGGTAGGAACCATACCTGAATAACACAATTAATATATATATATATATATATATATATATATATATATATATATATATATATATATATATATATACACATGCACAATATATGCCACGATGATGCTTACCCCATTCCTGTATACAGAGTGGTCCAAACTACTGGGAATGCTGCATTTGGTGGACGCCATGATGGTTTCTTCAGGGTCGGGTACCAGGTCTTCACTTCTTTGCGTGTGATGTAACCACCGAAGAGCCCCCCTATGTGTGGCAGGGCCGTCATTCCAAGCATGGGCATCCACATGTTCTGTGATAAGAGCAGGACACATGATAGCTGTTGAACCTCTGCTTGGGCTGGGTATCGAACCTCATTACTGTGTCTGAGTATTGTATAAGGAAAGTTAGGCACGTTTGATCAAATAAGAGAGAAAATAAGATGGAATAGCAGAGTCAGTCAGGTGATAATTCTTCATCACTACTACGGAGCCCCAGTTCATGTGCAAAATCACTGAAATATACAATTTAAGTCTGCTACACAGAATGTATGGCGGTTGGCTAAGGAAGGTATAAAACATAGTCATAAAGCTATATTTAGAAAATTTAGAAAATAATTACAAGTATGTTTGTTTGGCCAAATGCGGTCTAATAAGAAGTTACAAAATACGTTTTATTACAACAGCAAAGCATGCTAGTTTTAAGCCAACTTGTATCAGTATTTTACTAGTATTTATGAGGAAAAAGCACTGAACGACACTAGCTCAGTCAATGTTTCAGTCGCGAAGAGTTACAGAAAAAGACATTTACTGTTGTTATATGACAGTGATGTAACTGTTGGGTAATAAGCTGCAACACTCACCCCTCAGTCAGTTGTCAGTAGGACTATGTTGTATAAATTGAATATTGTTTTGTCGAACTAACTAATGCTCCACCACGACAGTGTGATGTTAGTTTGCTGAACGGGCAGGGCTCCCTTATCAGGGTGTTTAGTAACAGACACTCCCCATGCTAACGCTCACACACACGCTCATGCGCACAAACACAGACAAACAATGTGACGTCGCAGCCAGGGTACCAACTGATTGGTCGCGAGGATAAACTCAAAAGAGCACTTTATCTTGGTAGCCAGCCAAATAATTATGTTTTATAACGCCAGCTACCGTAGTGCATTAAAAAGGTCCAAAGATCACACACCAGCTGACTTCCTGATCGCCCTGTTGTTACATATGTCCGTGTTGCTCGCTCCAAAACTCGCACAACTGGATTCGTGACTGAATAGGCTGTAGCAGAGATTACAAACCCGTCAAGATAGTTGCCCGTAGTACTTCTCATATTTAGCTTTTGTTCCTATGTGGGTTTTGTACGGGAAGCCAACTTAAATATTCTTATGGCTAGTAAAACTTAAAAAAACACGTTGAACTGTTAAAGTAAAGCCATCTTCCATAAAAAGAGTCTCGTAAAAGGGTTACACCATTTGATGCTTCGAAGAGTGGTCGAAGATCCTACAAGTCGTAATTCCAGTCCCCAAATAAAGTAAAAATGACTGCGTTAAGTAAAAGTACAAAAATATGCCTACTATCAGCAACATGTACTTTAAGTATCAAAAGTAAAAGTACTCATTCTGCAGAATGGTTATTTCAAAGTGGTATGTTATTAATATAGCATATTATACTGTTTTATCACCAACAAATACAAGAGCATTTTGATGTTGTAGTTGTAAATGTGGAGTCAATTTTAGATACTTAGTAGAAAGTAATAGTGTCTAAGTATGTAGTGGATGGCATACAAAAGTTTATATTTTCCTCTGAAATGTAGTAAAGTAGAAGTCGCCCTAAAATAACATACAATGGACATAGTTTACTTAAGTAAAGTTCAAGTATGTCAAAAGTGTCCTTGAGTAAAGTAAATTATTGAATGCATCCTAGGAATTAGAAATGAGGAAACGAGGAAGTTATTTTTGACATAGATGAAAACTCCTCTGGTTGCCCAACAACTTGTCCAATGCACAACCTTTTGTAAAATAGGCAAATTGTTGTTTTGAAAGGTACAAATGAGATATAATATGTTAGTTGGTGAGCTTCAGAGGTGTTGTAAGGTGGATTTTGTATACCTTTAGACAGTGGTACAATAAGTACTCAGATATTTTACTTAAGAAGCCTAAAAGTAGTACTATAAATCTATAATTAAGGACATTTCAGAAGTATTAGCATTGAAATATACCTAAATTAGGCTACCAAAAGTAAAAGTTCTTACAGAATGTCTAATTGCAGAACAATGTCTAATATATTATTGACTAAAATATGATAGATACATGTGTATTCCTTTAATGTTTCATATTAAGATTTGGCTTATTTCTATTATTATATAAAGCTGGGTAGATTATTGTTTTTCACCAAGGGACCAATGCAGTCTTATCTGTATCAAATTGCATGCGCCGTAAATATTAGTTGATACTATATTTGTATTATTAATCAAAATCTGGAATGTAACAACGTATGGAAATAAATGTTGGAGCAGAAGTATAAAGTAGCAGAAAATGGAAATACTCAAGTAAAGTACGAGTAGGCCTCCGTTAAAATGCTACCAAAGTACAGTAGACCAGGCTGCTTGTGTCCCACAGTTGATACTTAACCTACACGAACCACCTGCTGGCTGATGGCTCTTATTACATGCAAGTGGTATAAATCGTCTCATCCAGCTCCCAAGAAAACTAATTAGCATATTTCCCACAATATCAAACTATTTATTTCAGTGATTACGGAGAAGAATAATGTGAAAACAGCCTTTTTGCATCAAACACAGTAAAAGTCAAAGATAAGTAGGATTGAGTGGAGGATGGCTTTAATAATACGCTGGGAAAGAAAGCATTTAATAAAAATAAAAAAAAGTAATGCGCACACATATGAGGAGAACATTCACAGCAAACTCACGGGTAGAGATGCTCTCTCTTCCCGGTGCAGTTGTTTGATTTGTTCACCCCTCCTCCCCATCCGTCAGCCAGACGCACCTTTCCTCTGCGGTCCTCCAGCGTTTCTTACCTTCTTGTCGCTTCTCTCAGCCTCGTTGTCTGGCGGTGAACTCTCACCCCAGCTGCTTGGGAAATGTCATACAGGCAGAGGCCCGTGCTGCAGTAGGGGGGCGTAAAAGGAGGAAAAAATAACAACATTTTTACTGCTCTCACTGCATCTTTTATCCGCCTCTCTGAGCCGTGCAAGAGCCACATGCCGCATCAAGCCACAGCAGCAGCCGCCGAGAACTAATCGCAGTCTCAATGCTTATTTCGCATTAGGGCTAATATATATATATATATATATATATATATATATATATATATATATATATATATATATTTTAAAAAAAATCCGTGCCAGACATGTGAGTAGCAAACCATCGCTGCCGTCCTGACTGCTATGTGTTCACGCTATTGTATCCTCTCACCAATGAGAACAAATGGTCATTGAACCGTGTCGTTGTGCGTTTAGAGTCAGTGTGCTGGTTCCACGGTGGCTGAGCCGGAGTCTCTGCACACCGACGCGGCACATGAAGCCTCGCTGGCGGCTTGTTTTGGGAGCTCTGCGTCGGCTTGGCTAATTGAGCAAAATGCTGTGATTTTCTTGCTGTAAATAGCCCAGGTGGCGGGGAAGCCCATTCAATCAGTAGGCTGTATGGCAAGTGTCTATAAAGTAGCTTAGCGCTTTGTTGTGTGTGTGTGTTTTTTATACATTGACTTAAGGTAGCTGTGAATTAGTGGTGTGGAGTCCAGCCTGGCATCTCCAGTCAGATATGGAGGCCCAGGTTAGAGTACACATAATGCGGCGGTGTTGATCTGAAATCGGCTATGTGAGGGTGACAAGGAGCAGAAATCACAGGAGCAGATGTGAGCACAACAAACAAACAGGAGATGTTGCTGTGTGTTTTTGTCAAGAGCTCAACGCACATATGTGTAACAATGTTTGAGTATATTTGTTCTGACAATCCTTATTTAAAGAAACACGTGCATATTTTGTGATTTCCAGTCATAGGTTTACAGGAAACTCTCTCTAGTGGAAGAAAAAAAAGCATAGTTTTTTTTAAATAATTTGTAATATTTGGTCTGGTTTGTTTGTGATTGTACAGAGTAGATGTTCGATAAAATAAGCTCAACTCAAAGGTCTACTTTCTATTTTATTTTTTACCCAGTGCTCAGTTTAATTAGTATTATTTATTAGTATTATTGGCAGCAACATGTTGTGGGACTTAATCTAAGACAGCAGCCCACTGAGAATGTAAAAATAAAATAATTAATTTCAGAATAAAATTGAAATTGCTAATACTGATTTGGTGTATGGGATCTGTGCATCCCTCCTTTGAACCACATCTCATGGTCTTCATCAGGGAATGAAGACATTAACTCTATTAATTAGTAATGGGGTATATTTCAGCTCTCAACTGTCACTGCAACTTTGTCTCCAAAAAGAAATGTTTTGCACTCATGGTTTTAAATGTGAGGCTTTTTTTTGGAGATTTTATGTAGACATTGAATCATATAAGCTCACATGCAGCAGGTTCAGGCCACATATATTTCTGCTAAACATTATATTTAAGGCTTGCTTGTATCAAAAGTTCGAAACCTGAATGTTGTTGACGGTTTCAGGGGGGAGAACATGATGCTTCTCTTGAAGATGTCAGAGCAACAAACTAACTGGCTTGTGACGACGATGCCCAGTCGAAGATCCTGGGATTGATACGCGAATCCCTTTACGCTGATGGCCTGGACTGAGTAAGAAGTTTGTGTGTGCCTGTTCCTTGAAGTTGGATGTTCAGTGTTGTGCTGTCTGAGTTGGATAACTGGCATTGCATTGCTGATATTGCTACTGGCAGTGGGTGATGATGTTTGCTTCCATGGCAGGTTTCAGCTGGCCTGCTGAAGCTATGGGGAGCTGTTGGAGCTGTCTGTACAGAGACCCCATCCGAGACAACCATCTCACCAAATTTAAGGTAAATAATCCCACATTTACTTTAAATTGAACACAGTTGTTTGGATCTTTTGGTTTGATAAGCACCTGTATATCCCCACTAACATATTTGACAGTGTACTTTAAATCCCTTCTTTCCATGTAATATAATTCTTCTCTCTGTCCCAGGTCACCAATGTGGACGATGAGGGCAACGAGCTGGGCTCTGGGATCATGGAGCTCACCCAGACCGAGCTCATTCTTCACACACGTAAGAGAGACGCCATCCGGTGGCCGTATCTTTGCCTGCGGCGCTACGGCTACGACTCCAACCTGTTTTCTTTTGAGAGCGGTCGTCGCTGTCAGACTGGGCAGGGTAAGCAACCGTTTCTCTGCTTCAATGCCAGAGTCGTGATTAGAGCTGGGCAATACAGAGACAATCAAATATCATGCCATTTTTGACCAAATACCAAATAATAGAACAGCTACAAGAGTTATGTTAATACAATATAAAATCACTGTACTTTAATGCAGCCTTTAAATCCAGGACAAAAGCAACTCTTATTACATTACGATATCCAAAATCTAAGATGATATCTAATCTCACAATAGCAATATGCCAGAATGGATTGCCCAGCCTTAGTCATGATAATTAGGTTTTCTATTTTTTAGTTACATGTACTATTCTAACCACTTGTAAGGTGCTTACTGGTCTTTTTTTTTTTACTGAATATATTTCGACATGTCACACTAGGAACAGCAGGACTGAATATTAAAATGAATGTTTGCTGAATTCCATATAGCTACGGCACACTGTCCTGACTTACGGGGACACTTTAATAGAACAGAGCAGTAATGTTAGTAGTTAGACCTGTGCTTTTCCTACTGTGACAAATCAAAATAACTGCTGTGAAAACGGCTTGTGTTGTGTTCAGACTACACAATATCAGCCTGAGAATGGCCCGACCCAAAGTGAGCATTTGGTGCAACAACTGCTTGCCATAGTGAAAGATAAGTGACACAGCATCACAGTGTCTCGCAACATCTGACTCTCTCGTCCTGTTTGATAACGTTTACCATGAGTATTGTGATGTTGACCCACAATAGCACAAAGCTGTGATGCATTGATGATGTATTTTTGTAGGGTAAATGCAACTGGCAGAAGTAAAAAGTCAACGTTTGGCTATAAACAAACTATATACGGCTGTATGAGCACGAGTATACAAAACCAGGTTGTAAATGGAAAATAATGTTACCCTTGTAACCAACTGCCATACATTCTCTTGAGGTGTATTTACTGATGTATATTATATCTTAGATCTTTTTATATTTTATAGAACAAGACGTTATCAAATCTTAAACTTGTGTTAACCACAAACCTTATTTCAGACATCTAACCAAAATCCCAGAAGTCAAGGTCTCATTCCTGTCGCACTCTACTAGTTTGGGTTATACTCAAGTAATATAAACTACTTGTCCAACCACGTCGGAAATCCAACGTTTTGTAGAGAAAGCTTGTCTTCATGAAGAGGGGAGACATGATTTAAATACAGAAGATAACACTGCACATTTTCCGACCGTCCCTCCTGGAGGACATTCATAATGTTGTACTCGACCGCTTAGTTTGAAGGTAATACTCGTGTCAAGAATAAAAAAGAGGGTGTGAATATCGGATTTTCATCTTCCAGAAAACTACAGAAATGGTCGCACACATCCCCCCTCCTAATGTGAGGTCGAAAAGGTGTGGGAGGAAGGTTTTTCCTAAGCTGTTTAACCATCCCATAATTAGTTCTAATGGAATATAATGGCTCCTTTAACATGGAGAAGAGAAATAGGAATGATGGAACATTGTATTTCGCAAGTGTTACACATCGCTCGTGTTTACCCATGTGGTGTTACTGGAGAGGAGTATGGGTGGGTTACCGAACAGGCTACCGGGTCCAGGGGCCCAAGAGCCCAAGAGCCCAAGAGCCCAAGAGCCCAAGAGCCCAAGAGCTCAGGGGCTCCAAATGACAAAGAAGAAACTTTTCTTTGTCATTTCTGTCAGTACCAGAACTCTACAGGTCTTACTGAAAGACTGAAGAAGTAACCTAAAGATTCACTTCAATGATGTAACAAGAAAGAAACCACCATGATACATTTAAAGTATTCATCCCCTCAGTTTATCTACAGGACCTTTAAGAGCGGTGGTAATGTGCTGTAATGCTAAAGTGAGATGAGGGGTCATTTTACAATTTGTTTATTATCCGCCTATGGAATAGAGGCATCCCATGTGTGCTTGTAACCACCTTGTCATGTAAACAGCACGAGATGTAAAGATGTTAAACCTTTTTTCAAGGGGTAGAAAGACTAATTATTACTTTGTAAACAAAGTTACATTTCCCATTGACTGTTTATTGATATGGTGTGTTATCAGCATTTAAATAATGATTTATGTAACTTTGATATAACTTCTATCCTTCAGCCAGGGAGTTCTGTGTCTCTTCATAGCTACTTGTGACTAACAATGTTGTTAATGTGTCGGTTTGATTAGGAATCTTTGCATTCAAGTGTTCCCGGGCAGAAGAGATCTTCAATCTGCTTCAGGAGCTGATGCAATGTAACAGCATCAACGTGGTGGAAGAGTCGATGATGATGAGTCGCAGTGGTCACACACCAGAGATGGAAATGTCTCGCACACCACAGACTCCCAACAGTGAGTCACACACACACACACACACACACACACAGTAAAACTAATTATACAGTTGAGATTAATTGTAGAACTTGCATGCAGCAATAGAGCAGTACATTTAGAAGATTTTTTGAGTTATTAATAGACTCTGAGTCACAGGTACAAAGGTATCCAAATAGACCAAGTAAAGCAGAGACCCTTCATATGGCTAGTTGGGTGAAAAGTTGCTTTTATCCCTCTGAGAAATTGTGGCTCAAAGCTCACCTATTTAAAATGAATATTAAGTTGAATCGTACCCGGTACAGTATTGAAAATTCAGATTTTGTTTATAAAATGAGTCTCAAACGGCATTGCCAAGAAGCTATACTGATGTGATCCGTCACCTTCAGAGCATCTAAATAGTCTTAAGATAAAAAACTAAGTAAAGCGAACACTAACACAAAGTGAACACTTAGGTTATAATTATTAGACTGATGTAATTTGAAATTATATCAGTTATGTCAAATCATTGATTTCATTTCTTCCGAGAACATGATCATTATTGTTAATGAAATAAAGTATTTTTTCAGTGAAAAGATTAGGCAAGGCAAATGTATTTGTACAGCACATTTCAACAACAAGGCGATTCAAAGTGCTTCACATAAAACCATTAAAAAAACAATCCAAACATAATGCCAAATAAAACAAGATTTAAAAAGAATTAAGAGCATTACATTATTACATTACATTTCATTTAGCTGACGCTTTTATCCAAAGCGACTTACATGATATACAGTAGACCGTAGACACAGCAACGGTGAGCAATTAGGGTTAAGTGTCTTGCTCAAGGACACAACGACATGGACTGGCTGAGCCGGGGTTTGAACTACCAACCCTCTGATTGAAAGACTGACTTGCTAACCACTGAGCCACAATACGCATTCATTTCAAAACATAAAAAAACAATCAAAAAGCAAAAAATAGAATAAAAGTTGCAGTACAGTTTAAGAAATAAAATGCAGGGGTGAGATGCAGAAATTGATTAATATCCGTGAATCTGGTTTAATTAAAGGCAATAGCAAACCTGACCAGATCTGCAGCTCTCAGGGACCTTGTTCCAGATATGTGGAGCAGAAAAGCTGAACGGTGCTTCTCCGTGTTTAGTTCTGACTCATAGAACAGGAAGTAGACCCGTCCCAGACAACCTGAGGGGTCAGGATGGTTCGTAAGGCAGCAGCAGATCACTAATGTATTTAGGCCCTAAGCCATTCAGTGCTTTATAAACCAGCAGCAGGATTTTAAAGTCAATAATTTGTTGGACAGGTAGCCAATGCAAAGACCTCAGAACTGGAGTGATGTGATCCACTCTCCTGGTCTTAGTGAGGACTCGAGCTGCAGCTTTCTGATTGACTTTTTACTGAGACCTGTGAACACACCGTTACAGTAGTCAAGTCTACTGAAGATAAATGAAAGTACAAGTTTCTCCAAATCCTGTTGAGACATAAGTCCTCTAACCCTTGATATATTCTTCAGGTGATAGTAGGCTGATTTTGGTAATTGTCGTGATATGGCTGTTCAGGTTGAGACCTGAATCCATAACTACACCTAGATTTCTAGCTTGGTTTGAGGTTTTTAACATCAGTGATTGAAGCTGGGTGCTGACTTTCAATCGTTAGCATGGAAACTGACACTGTATGCAATAAGTTAATGAATGAATGATGCCACTTGACATTTTTGACCAACCTGATGAAGGCAGGATGGCTGGAAATATTTAAACACTCTCTATTGTTTCATTTGAGACTTGTTCTTATTTTCACCTTTTTGTAGCCACAATTAATCTTTTTAACCACGTCAGGGTTTGGCTACAATTATAAAGCAAACAAATTTGATTAATGCTTCATGAAATTACAATAAATTGAGTAATTCAAACATGAGAACAAATAAAGTGTACATGACAAAATACATTGATTGGAAGACTTCTTCAAGACAACTTCCTGTTGCCCTTTTTTACAATGATAATAATAATAATTCAAACTTATATGGCGCTTTTTAAAATACTTTTATAAGACGCTTATAAAAGCTTGATAGTTGATACTATTCATAACACATCTTTTTCTCTGGGTTCTCTGAGCATGTTTGTCGAGCCACCAGATCAAAAAAGTCGTCTTGCATTTAATTTATCTGCGTCTTCATATTGTCATACAAATGTGTGTTTGCAGCTCCAGCGTTCCCTGTCCAGGCTTTTCCCAACGGATACCCTGGTTATCCAATCAGAGGAGACTCCTCCCAACCCTCTCTTGCTGATGATCACGGACATGGCCTCATGGGTTTGGAGGACCAGGTAAGACTGATTCATGTTACTTACAGTTCACTGCATCTGTGCGAGGTCACGATGTGACTCTGTTTCTGTTATCCCCAACAGACCCACACCTATGTAAATACTGTTAGTATGGAGGGGGATCTCTCAATGCGTCACTGTGTGCACTCCCTGCCTGAGGTGCGGCCCGGCTCTTTCCCTGAAACAACACGAGGAGCCATGCCTGTCGGCGGTCAAGGAAATCCCCCGTCCAACCTGCGATGCTGTCCCCTGGAGGAGCATAACGATCCTCAGGTGTTCCTACAGCCGTCCTCGCAGGAGGTCAAATTCATGCTTGGCCCTACTCCGGCACAACGCCATCTCCTGGAGAGGGAGAGAGAGAGGGAGCGGCATGGGCACAATCCTCACAGCCTTCAGCCAATAGAGGGCGCAACAGGCTCGGAGACGGAGGTGGACGAGCCCTCTATGCACCTCTGCAACTCTCACTCCTATCACCATTTCCATCACCACGCGCATCGGCACCCGGGCCTCGAGCACCCGGACAGCTGCCAGAGCGGCGAACTCACCTACGAGAACATCAACGGGCTGAGGAGTGGCCGCAAGCAGCGGCTGAGTCCCAGCAGCGTGTCGCAGTCTGTGGGTTCAAGCAGCAGCAGCAGCACTGGGGACAGTCACACCCACTCCCTCCTGCACCCACACGCCCTCGGCCCGTCTTCTCTTCCCCCGCAGGCCTACGCCTGTGACAGGGGCATGGTTGGAGGTCATCGTCGGGCAGCTCTGCTCAACTACGAGAACCTGCCCTCTCTGCCGCCGGTGTGGGAGTACAGCGCTCTGCAGCGGGACGACGAACAGGAAGAGGAAGATGATGAGCAGGATGAGGAGGAATATGAGGAAGAGGAGGAAGACTTTGATGAATATGAGTTCTCAGAGGGCCCTGGGACACCCAACGGGTATCACCAGGATGGTCGGGGCATCCACAGAGATGCCCTGCAGAACTATGTCAACACAGAGCAGGTCCAGCCGCCCCGGCTCCGACACGCCTGCCCTCCGCATCCACGGCCCTGTCAGCCAGACAGAGGGGGGCGAATATTTAGCTTTGATTTCCGCAGACGATCGAGGTCAGGGGTCGGAGGCTGTGAGCACGGCCACATGCCTCCATCCCGGCAGCTGAATTACATCCAGGTGGACCTAGAGGGAGAACCTCCCTGCCAAGCCCTCAGCAGCGGGGGTGCCCAGACCCAGCCACAGCACCAGCGCCTACCACCCAAAAAATGTGGCCCACAGGCACCCCGGCGCAGTGAATGCTACGCAGTCATCGACCTAAAGAAGACCGCTGCCATGTCCAACCTGCAGAAAGCTCTGCCCAGGGATGATGGGACTTCCAGAAAGACTCGCCACAACAGCACAGACCTGCCTCTGTAAACGGTGTTCAAACTGAAGAGGAGCGATGAAGATAGACGAAGGCTTATCCTCATCTTAGCACACTGGACCCTTCACTGTCATCCATACATTCAATTGTCGGGCTGACTAATACAGTACAGGTACCTAATTAGAAACTTACTGAAACCTATCTGTGCGTGTAAAGGAAATGAGAAATCTCTGAAGAGAATTTGCCATTTTATTCTGTGTTATTTATTAGATATGTGTGTTTGCAGTGTTTTCTGCAAATATGTTTGCTGGATGTATGGATATTTATTTATAAATATACATATCTATATATATATCTATATATATAGATATATAGATATATATATGAGATTTTATCCTTAGCTATGACTTGGAGCAGAGACCTCTGTTTTCAGTGGAAGCTGTCATTGCCATACTGTATCAGCAAATGTTAATTCATAGACCCATCCACTCACACATATTATTGTTCCTATCATTTAGTTATTCTACATCAATGTGGCTTTTTACTCAAATACGATGAGAGTCAAAAATGTGGCCCTCACTACAGAAGAAGTAGAGTAGTTGTTGACATGAAGGAAGGTTAATGGCTCCTCCAAGATGCTGGCCAATATTCATACCTCATCACAAGCATTTTAAGTCTGATACTGTGGCTGGTAGAAGAGACCATTATTTGTTACTATATGCCTACAGAGCATTTTGCACACAATCCTATGGAATTGTATTTTATCATATTTTAGGGAATGGTTTCGTCCAGTCCAAGAATTAAATGAACCGAAGAGATGGTGATATTAGCAGAAGTATACTAAACTGAATGATGGTAAAAGTAGCACACATGGATTAAACGAGCTTGGCTCTCTCCTATCCACATGCAGCAAATGAAAAAGTAGCATATCATCTTCGATCACACCTCCTGCACATCATCCCAGACCTGCAGGAGGTCCACGCAGTTTACGCTTGTCACGTTGCACTTTTGACCTGGGCCACTGAAACGCTCTTTGTCTCTCCTCCCACGCCACTGGAGCCGCAGGTTCGACGGTGTCCTTTTTACCAAAAGCAGGGGGCCAAATATTTCCAGGACATTCGTAGTCAGCACCATAGATAGGATTTATTTACATGTTTTGATGGAGACATCAACAACCTCAAATAGTGGCATTAAGCTATGACCTCACATGAAAAGTGCTGAATCTATAATTTGTTGGTTATCACGTGAATCTGTTTTTAAAGGGTAATCAAGTTTGTCGCAAAGTCATGCAGTGAAGATTTCTGTGAGGCTATTTATCAATCGTAGTGAGATATTTATCTATTTATTTATTTATGAATTATTTAATTTCGAATTGTAATATTTTAATTTTCCATTTGAAGACCAGCGTTTTGTAATCCAGTTGGTAATATGGAGACCAAAGTTTCACCTCAAATTGTCACTGGACTCTGGTGTATTACTGTTATTACTGTGCTTGATTATATTTTAAAAAGGAAAGAAAAAAACAAAGACTGTATTAATATTTGAAGTGCCAAAACTTATTTGCAAACTGTATGATGAATAAAATCAAACGTGCCATTAGGATTTGTAGAAAACTGTAGGACAGAAAAGCATGAGGTAATAACGGTTAGGACACACTTTTTAGAAAAATCCAACTTTTTAAGGATAGATTAACGGGACATTCCACCTCATCCACATTGACAGCCATTTGGGAGCGAGATATAGGAATGGTAATCTTGTAGTCTGATAATCACAGCCAGGGTGGTTTTATGCTGCTACATGTACATACTAACGGTAGCCCGTGTAAGCTACAGGTACTTGTCAAAATGAAACCGTATGTATTTGAACCTATGCGATGTCAGATCTTTTACCATATGTTTCATTGCTAATAGAAGTAGCATTGTTGTGTTCTTCTGGGATTTATTTCTGAGCAGTAGAAATATTTAATGTACCATTTTAGAGAATGATTAATTTGGCCAATACTTGATTTCAGTGATTGCTTTCTTGACAAACTGTCTGATAGGAGAGGGACCGGAAGCACAGGCCCACTGATGCTTTCATCTTTTTGTTGAGCGCTCACATCAACGATGATATTTTCAGCTGACGTAGGATTGTCAATTGTTTGAGAGTTACAGATGGCAGTGGCATTTAGCTGTTGATCAATAAGGGACGCAAATACAAATTCTCAAATTTTGATATGGAGGTTTTTTTGGCTTCTGTGTGACACAAGGTGCAAATCAAAGCTTTCTTTAAAGTCAATCGAGCAAAAAAACGGCTTGAAGTTATTGTGATCGGTGCTCTATAGATATTTATTTTACATTACATACATTTTATTTAGATTTTTTTCATTATTGATTAATCTTGTAATCTTTTATTGCCGTAATTGGTTAATTGTTTGGTCTATTAAAGATCCCTCACAGTTTTTCTAAACGCAATGGTTAAGCCTTCAAATTGCTTGTTTTGTCTGACCAACAATCGAAAACCATTAACAATCCCATTTACAATGATAAAGCAATGACAATTGGTACTTTGAGTAATTCATTAATTAAATATATCAGTGCCACTCTTTAGATGGTAACAATAATGTGAGAGGTTTAGTTTCTGATGAACATTCCTAACACAGAAGCTTTAAATAACCCACAATAAAAAATTGATGGTTTGTATGTTTGCTTGATTGTCATAATTGAATATGACATTAAAAAAAAAGTATCTTCTACAACAAACAGGCCAACTTTTAGCGAAAACTTTTGACTGTATTTGCAAAGATATTGTCATGATACATTGAAAGGATGTTTACATTTTTGCAATAATAGGTGAATTATGTTTTTGTCAATCTAATTCAGACCAATGTGTGAAGTGTGAAATTTAAATAGTAGTCTATAGAGCTGTGGGCTTAGTGTATTTAATCGCCTGTTCTTCTGTGAATCAGCAGTCTTATTTGATTTCAGGCACAATGTTTACTTTTTAATCTTCATAGTACAATTTCAGCTATGATGGTACAAAAAAAAGATGCCTATTTTCTTGATTGTCAGACACTGTGTTTGCTTAAACTCACATTAACAGTGCCATACAGTAGGTGGCTATTGCCAGTACTTAAATAAAATGTCATTGTATTAATCTTTTAAAACCAGTGGCAATGTTTCATACAGGAATCAGAAAGTGTTTCATCTAATTTCTCAGAATATTGTTACATGTGGTTTTATGGTCATTTGAAAAAAATATCCATGTTGAAATGTGTTAACTATCTTTGTTATAACGCAGTAACCTCACCACCACCCAACCCAGTTAACAGTGATTATGGCATCATTAACACATACTCCTGTGTTTACTGATTTAATAATCAAAATAAATAGATGTGTTCAATACTTGCTTTTCAAAAAACGCTCATGTGATCTCATTGCACTTGAGTTCAAATGAAGGGCAGCTCCCACCTCATTACTCATGTATTTATTATTGACGTGGGGTTGATGCTATCTCAAACGTTTAGTTTTCATCACTTCAGTGTTTATGCTCAAGATGTAATTCACACAGGTGTCTGTGAAAAATGCACCGCTCACATTGGTTCTGCAGGGCAAGGGGCCAAAGGTCGAGGTAACTTCTATCAGTAAGCTTTCCAAACTGAATTTATTGAGGGGGTTGTTCAACAAAAGGGCTTGCTCTGTGTTTACTGTACAAACATGAAACGCCATTTAGTCCATTTAAAAAAAGAAATCTCACTGTGCCTTTCATTTTCAAGCTGTAGTAATATTTCCTTTGACGTCCTGTTGTAAAAACAATAAACAAATAAAAGTACCGCCTGTAGAACGTTTGAAGTGTGACAAAGTTGGAAGGGGCTTTCGTCAAAGTGGTTTCATACTTACGTTGTAGTTGAAAAAAAGGGCCAACTCTTGATTGTTTTACACCATACTGTTTTTTTTGTTATTATGTCTGTTTAAAGGAAGGTTTTAAAATTTTTGGAAACACATTTCTTGCTGAGTAAGAGAAAAAGATTGATGCCACTCTCAATATAATACAGGTCACAGATGGTTAGCTACCAGCCCCTCTAAAGCTATTAAATCATTTGTTTAATCTATAACAAAATGTAAAAAAAATAAATTGTGATTGTTAGGGGAAGGGGACAACAATTAGCAAACAGCTGAAATTCCGGGCGGTCACTCCCTCCGGCCATTAAAATAATTTGGCACAAAATACATTCTCATTTAATTAATACCAGATGAGAATGGTAGCTACCGTCTCATCGAACTCTTTGGCAAGAAAGTGAATATCCGAAAACTTTTCCTTCAGCGTTGCCAGTGAAGTTGAATGAGTTGTCATTTGTTGAGATTACATGAGTCATGATTTGAATAATCTGTTTAATGGTTTAGGAGATGCAGTGAAAATAGCCAAACTCGGTGTGACTGAAAAGGTGTTAAATCATATTGTGTTATGTAGCATATAATGTTAAATATGATTTAAGATTGCAATTGTGTTTGTCATTATAATGTCATGTGGCTAACGGTGCACTCCATGATTCCCCATCAGCTGCCATTTCTTCTCATAGTGCTGAAGAATGTGAAAATAAAAGTCCTCTCAGATATTTCTTTTCCTTTACTTTTCCATTTTGTAACCACTGAAAATGTGTAATGTACATCAGATTACAATAATATAAAAAGAGCAGAAAGAAAAGGCCAGCGACACAGTGTGCACCTTAACCCTACACATCTTCATCAGTGGTTTGTCATCATCAGCATCTATTAAGTGATGACAGAACATCACAAATGATATATTGTAAAACCTCAACTCCCTGTGCGTGCTATGAGATAGATATCTGTCAAAATACTGAAAGTATCAGAAAACTCTAATATCTCTTTATTATTATTATTATTATTTGTATTATTATTATTATGTATTATGTTATGTGTGTTTTTTTTTGTCTGGTACAAGGGTGTGATCACCAACAGAGGGTGATACATGCACAGGTTTGAGCTGTACTTTTTTGTAATGCATAAGGGTTGCATGGCTGAACTTTGTGACTATTCTATCAATTTACAAATCGACTAAGTGCCAAATATGCTTGAGCATGACAAAATCCAGGAACTACGAGGAACAGCATCTACTTTCTAACTCGTCGAGTGAGACTCGAGTGACTCGCTGCCGTTGTGACTACTTGTGATACCAATGCACAGCGGAAGGTTTTACCATGCTAAATATTTCTGCTGAAAGAGGGGTACATTTCTTTGTTTTTGTCTCAGTTTGTTTTTTCTTTTGTTGTATGTTTCTGTGTTTCTAACCATGGCTTATAAATGAGTATGCAGTGATGGTCTTATCATCTTGCCATTAGAAGTGAATACAAAAAGCTGATTTTCTTCATTTGTTGGACTGTCAAAAATAATAATAATTTGGGTCATTTTCATTCTTGAATCATTCCAGACGACAGATGTATGTTATCTGAGCTCCTCTTCATCCCACCCTGTCCCAAAACAAAGTGAGTCTGACATTTGGTGAATCTTACCCTGAATTATAGTGTGGATTTGTCCAAAATGTAAAAGTAAATGTAATTCTAATATTAAAATGAAGCTATGAAAATATCTTAATGCGCACTAAACAGTGTATTTTCTTTCTTTATGTCAAACCTTAAATATCAAAAAATCCATACATGCATTTAAGTAAAACTAAGCATTTTCCCGTACAGTTCATTACATGTAAATAAAATACATTTTTAGGGTATTTCTAGAATATTTTTATAAAATATACCTAAACAGTCTGCGCAACAATCAGAATAGTACAAAACGTTTACAAAAAAATCATCTTTTCTTTAAGAAAGAAAGAAACAAGTCTGGTTGACCAATGCTTTGTTTGCTTTGGTCTATTTAATATTTTCTGAAGAAAAACAGATGAGAAACATGTGTAATACAATACTCAAACCGTTGAGCGGATACTCATTCATGCTCCAGCCCGACAGCTGTGTGATGTCTGTACTGTTGATACTTTAAAGTACCCAGAGGGCATACATTGTGTGTAAACACCTTTTTGTTAAGAATATGTACAGCTAGCCAACTGAGCAAGCCAAACAGGATATATCACTTATCATCCAAGGTTTCAATTGATCCGTTTCTTGTTCAAACAAAATATGGAATAATAATATTTTCCTACAATTGTTTTTTCAGTTGAACATACAACTTATTTTTAGCATGTAACTAATGTCTGCCAATGTCTTAATAATTTCTTTATAATTTTATGTACAGAGAGCATGGTCCTTGTTTGCTCTATGATTTACAGCACACTGTAAATATATGCCTTAAATAGTCTTGTGTTTGTATGTCTGTCATGTTTTATGATTATTGGATTATCGTATCAGAAGAGGAGCCTCACAAACAAAGCAGAGCTTTTATTGTTTCTACACAACGTGGTGTCACTAATGTTAAGTATTAGCTAAAGCACTCAATACTTTATTGTGTTATAAAAGAACACAGGTAGATAGACAATGCCTGCACATGGTGTCATGAAACTCCATGAGAACACGACAGTTTGCCAGTCGAGGGTTAAATTTATTTCTGACAACTGAATGTAGGTTACATGAAATACGATCGTCTGATATTTCCAGTTTCCCAGGGGAGCTTTCACGACAAATAGTTTAGCATCTTCACTGTTTAACAGTGGCTGGGGCTTACATGGTTGCACATGTGTAACAGGAAATTGGGACAGGGCTGCACAGATAAAGGTAAAGAGATTCAAGAGACAAGACATACATGTTGGTAGCTTCTGAACTGTAGATAAGCTGAAATGTAAATTGCTGTCATTGGTCAAATCATGATGTAAATTATGCTTGTGATTTGTGGTTAAAATCCCTGTCGTCATAAAGAAGCTGTGCTGTTAAAATAGTTTTAACCAAAGACAACACAATGTTGTTTTTATTTGTGCTTAAAGTGTCTACAACTGAAAGGTTTTTTATAAAGTCCAAAACAGAAGTAAAAGAGACTGAATATTGGACTTTATATTAAACAGGTGGCCAGAAACACAAATTGATACTAACATCACCATGTTGCAAAGTTGTGACCTTGTTAATATCTTATATTATTAAATTATGTTTATTCTATGGTCATAGGTCAAAGTATTGGACAAATTTAAAGGTTGACCTGATGACACAATTCATCTCGAGGGGGACATGACAATGGCTCGGATCGTACATAGCCTCAAGCTTCAGGACATTACGTTCTCTAAACATTGAGCATGTATATGTGCAGCTTCCTTCCATTTCAGAAAGGCTACACGTTTAGCTTGAAGGTAAGCAAAAAAGCCAGAGCATTAGGTTTATTGTTTAGATGTGTATCCTTCATGGAAACTCTAAATAGGGTTGATAGGAGGGAATGTATCATTTAGAGCCTGAGAAAGTGTTTTAAATATCTTATAATTCTGCACACTGTCACTCAAAGTGCATGTCTTTTGTGATCCCCTATTTAATGATCCTCCAAGAACTTACTTTCATGTATTCATACTTAACAGACAATTAATCAAATGTTTAATGTCAAGAACTCCATCTCTCTCACTATCCAAACTCCCCTGAGCCATCCTCCAATACACTCCGTTATTTTCTCCTCACTTGAAAGAACACTTCCTGAACTCATTCACAAGTATTAACTCCTGGAAAATGGTTTTCTTTCCAGACTTCCTCTAATATCTTTCTATATTTTTCAACATTGTTCACGCAAATTTGCACCATCATGCTTCTCAGAACAGGTCTTCAGCCCCCTCAGGACACTTGAAGATCCAAGCAGTTTAACAAAGGCAGCAGGGAGTTCAGTGAGTAATCTTTCCAGTGTCCATGCATTAAACATTTCCTCATTCACAGCTGTTCCACAGATGCCCGAATGACAGGCTGTGTGTGTCTGCTACTCGTGGATTTAATCAGAACTCAACAAAGACAACAAGTAGTCAAAATGCTGAGTTCAGTGGAGGCGGTTGATGTTTTGCTGCTATGAGTCATCCCTTATTTAGCAAAGAAACAATATGTGTGCTGCTCCTTTCACTGAAGAGAGAGCTTTACTAATTACGCAGAACATGAGCTGGGTTTCAATCCAACCCTGCTGTTTGTTTCATCTATCCACACAGCTTCATCATCAGATTGAGTAGGGTACATTATAGTTTTACACTGTAAACAATGTATTTTTAAATGTAGTTTAAATCCGTCACATTATTGTCTCACTTCAACCAACCACGGACTAGCACATTCCAGACTCAATATCAGACCATATTTTTAACACTGGGATAAGAAAAACGTTATTTATGTAGTACAGTAAAGTTGACAACTATAAAAAATGAGGAGGATTAATGTAGTAAATAAGTACAATAACAGAAAAAAGTACAGTTAGTTCAGAGATCATGAAGATCAAAATACAAAAATACAAAATACTATCAATATTAAGAATGAAAAAAACACAGATACAAAGCCATGGTTGCATTTTAACAAATTGTTGGTATTTTAACGATGTATGCTCCTAAGCAAATTCCCAAATTGCCAAATAACTGTAGCCTATTTGAGCACTGACATAACAGAGACGGCTCAGCTGATTTGGTTTAGTTGTAAGCAACTGTGCTAATCTCAATGACTCACGCTGCTCTGTCTCAGTGGAAAAATACTGCAGGGAAGTGGTACACCTTGGACCTTTGTCAGAGCAAAACACTTTTGGAAGTGAGACGGCATGGCATGCAGACCAGTCCGACAGATAATTAGGTCATAGAGGAGCCAAAGGAAACCCTAGCCACTTTGTTACTCACTCTGGCTCCGCTCATGCCATGTTGTTTGTGTAGAGATCCTGCAGTGCACCGAGCTGAGAGGAATACTGATCAGTTTGTTGTAGCTGTAAGCATCTCTTGGGGGAGGGTGCTTTGTGATGGAGGGGTAAGTACCTTCTTGTTTTACACTTGGCTGGTAAATGCATTACTTGAATTCTAAAATGTGCTTCAATAAGTGCAGCTTTTCTGATAAACATTTTCCAGTGAAAACTTTCTATTCCTGATAATCCCACAAGTTCAAGTTCAACAGATAAAAAATAAAAGCTTATGAGCATATCCAAACCATCACCTACGTTGTTTAGTCTCTGTACATAACCCACAGCTACTAAGGTGTTATGAGCATATCCAAACCATCACCTGCGTAGTTTCTGTACATAACCTGGGGCTGCAAAGGTGTGACTGTACTTTTACCATACCTGTGCAAGACATTGATGTTGATTATCTGCTGCTTTTCCTGCACATGTCAAGATCATTCCTTAAAGGAAACAGCCTTGAGATGCCCGGTCCGGATAAGAGTCTGGTGAAGAAGACGCAACTGTTGGATCGAGGCCAGTGGGGGAACAAGTTGGAATTTCTTTTGGCTGTAGCAGGAACTCTGGTTGGGCTAGGAAACCTCTGGAGGTTCCCCTATTTGTGCTACAAAAATGGGGGAGGTAAGCAGGATTCCCATGCAACAAGAAAAACATACAATGCTTTTACTCTTCTGCACAAAGTCATGCAGCTGCACTTAATCAAAATGTTATGTCAACAATTGAGAAAAAAGAACAGTGACGTATAAATAGATTTAAGCGATAAGAAAGTTGCTCAGGCATTGACCAAGGCTGCTTTTTGTTAAAGGACCCGTTTGTCTTGTTTAACCAAATGCAGCTCAGGGAACAAAGGACATCATTGTTTTTCTGACAAATTTGGAAGTCAGCCATCTACATAAAAACATTATATGGTATATTCATCAGAAAGTCATCCCATGTTTTGCTAAACCCTGCATGCACTTTTCATCAGTGTTGGTTTTCCATGAAAAAGACAAAATGAAAGGCCATGAACAACAATCTTCTTGTATAATTTCTATACCAACAGGAACCATCATGTTTGATGTGGGTCTTATCTGATTTGCAGAGAAAGCAGTGTTTTGATATGCGTGTCATGTTTCTCTCAGGTGCATTTCTGGTTCCTTACGTCTTTTTTCTGCTCTCTTGTGGCATGCCGATGTTCCTCCTGGAGACGGCCATGGGACAGTTTACATCTCAAGGATGTATTACCTGCTGGAGGCACTTCTGCCCCTTGTTTGAAGGTCAGTGTATTAAAAAATAAACGCCTCAAGTAACTAGTAGTGTGAATAATCATCATCATTCAGACAAATTTAATAATTACATATACAGTATGTATATCTAAAAGAAAATGTGTCACACTTCAAGGGTTAAACTTTTAATTGCCTTTTATTAATGTTTTAAATCCGATGTTGATGCGAACGCAAAAACGTTTCAGAAAAATGAACTCTTTCACATTTCTTCTGAGATGATGACAAATGACTTTATCATTGGTTTGGAAATCTGAATTTGACCAAAGAGAATAGACTTCGTTTCAGGAGACTGTTAAGATAACTTTAAGATTCTACGTCTCTTTCATCCCAAACGCTATCAATATGCTCAATAGCATATAGCACTCTGGCTGCACTCTTTGCACTTTCCTTGCACACTTGCACTATTGTACATGTGTGTTAATTGTTTAATTTCCCTGCTCTAGCTCTGTGTTTTAATGTCTTGATGTGTTGTCGATGTTGTCTTTGTCTTTTGTATTTTGTTTTTATGTGAATACTGGCTGCAAAACAAATTTCCTCAAGTGGGATGATAAAGATAACCTTGAACCTTGAGTTAAGCTAAATAAAAAGTATCTATTCCTTAAACCTTGGAGAATAATGAACACGTTTACCCAAGTAATAAATATATTTATTTATCTATTCTATGAGACTGATATAGATATTTCATGTTGAGACTGACACATTGTAAACTTTACTTTATCGGTTTTTCATGTATTGATTGATTATTCTCTTGTGTTCTAAGGGCACCTTTAACTTGTGCATAGTACAGAGCCAACTGAATCAGCTGTGATAGTTAACACCCGTGCATGTCAAAAGACTCTGTTTCCTGTAATGAGAGACACTTTGTGTGCACACTCGGGTGTGTCTGCTGCTGCTTGGAACTCCCTATTTGGCAAAATACCAAAAGACCTAATGTGACTCAGAGATTAGTACTGACTTGGAGACACACCCCAAAAGCTATATATATATACAGACATATATGGAAGTCTTCAAATCTTGATTCCCATGAAGTGACCCAAGTGACAAATAAATATCTATGCAAAACCGCAGCATGTAGCGTTCAGGTGTTACAGCAGATATATTCTTTCATTCAAATAACAAGATTCGTCGCCTTTGACTCCGAGACACTCGGTCACACTTGGTTTCTCTTTCTGGAAGTCTCCTCACCATTATAAAAACCATTAAACACGTATTAACTGGTCACTTAAGTCCGGTTGTGGCAGTGCCACATGAACAACTAACAAAAGATCATGATTTCAGTAACAATCCTTTCTTCATGTATGAAGATGCTACACTCCAGGGGTTGGCCAAACAACCATAAATAACAGGCCATGAATCTTCCTGGGGCTGGGAAAGAAGTATTTTGGCCTGAGACTTATAGTAAGTGTGCCATTGGTTAAGCTACCTCAGGTCAATGGTGGCAAACATTGCCTATACCCTGGCTATACACCTATATGTTTTATTATTTTGCCCGTCGTTATCTATAATCTACATTGTCCCGACCCTTTCTGTCTCCTCAGGTATTGGTTACGCTACCCAGGTTGTGATTGCGTACGCTGCCGTGTCATACATCGTCATCCAGGCGTGGGCCTTCTTTTACCTCTTCTCGTCCTTCAGCGCTGAGATCCCATGGGCCAGCTGCAAAAACGCCTGGAACACAGGTAGACATGCAGACAGGTGCAGACATTAACTATGTGCATGACTGACGTCTGTGTCAACGCATTTCACATAATTAGTTTTTATCTTGAATCTTTATAACAGCAACAATAGAGAAACTGGTCCATAAGTTTGGATTGAAATGGTGACAGAAATAGCAGACTTTCTACAAAATTGCTTACATTCTTATATGCTTGATTGATGAAGCTATTGGTTTCATAACAGCCCTGTAGCTAACAAAGGGTACAGTTAGTTAACTAAAACTGCCACAGTGGAGGGCTCTTCACAGCTTGGTTGAGGAATATTTTGTATTGGGTGAGTAGAACTGCATCTGTCTTTTCAAATATGCACATACACTTTGATCAATGAAAACATCTACTCCTGCTATTTTCTCTCAGAGTCTTGTGTTGAATTTGGTAAAACAAATGCGTCATCCAATTGGACAGCGAACGCAACATCGCCTGCAACAGAGTTCTGGGAGTAAGTTTAATCCACGCATGTCTATCTTTATAGCTGATGTCACATGTTTTTAGGAGCTTAATCACTAAAGGTGCATTGACACCCTGTTGTGTTGTGCATTCATCTTTCCTCTTTCTGTAAACATAGCCCGTTGAACTTATTAGTCACATTACTACCAAGTGACAAATGAGTCAAATGACTAGGGACTCACATAACTAATGACACTGACAGATCACGTGACAAAATGTCAACATTTAGTCTCCTGGATGAATGTACTGTGTTTGTCTGACCCACCCACTACCACCTGCCCTGTGTGGACGGTATCGCTCTCTTTATACAACGTCAGGATCAGACGTTGTGGGGAACTGACCAAGCATCGGTATTTGACGAGTTGGGGTCAACAAAGACGGAAATAAGTATAAATAAAAGGAGAATTTAAAATAAATCAATAAGAACAAATGTAATAAGAAGTACATATACAACTAATATAAGGGTAGAAAGAATGCAAAACTGTACAAGACAAGACAAGAACAAGAGAAATTAACGGGAGGAAAACCTAATTTTGAGAAAATGGCCTTTGAGGTGCAATATACATGATTCACATAGTAGGAAACAACTATTCATGCATTTATCTCAAAATATAGCTCACTGAAACAGAGTCGCTAACAAGGCTGTGGTCTTGTTTCATGTTTCACAAACAATGTGTCAAAACAGGCTCAGAATGTTCCAAGTTTCCAAACTTCACTATATTCTCTGTGATTAGAACAGAATTCTACAAAAATTACTCACAAATATTATTTGGCACCAAATACTTAAAAAAATAGAAATACATTTTGCTATGTCATGGTCAACCTTTCTCCATAGAGAACATGTAGAACATTCAGTAATCTATGAATGTAGCTCAGGCAATAAAAACAACTGTCATTTTGACTTCAATGTTCATTGATACAGCACATGAACAACTTGTTGTGTCCCTGCAGGAGGTTTTCCTTTCCCCAAACCATTTATGATTTATAAGGATGACGTAAGCTAGGTGACACTGTTTGAGAAACAGACTCTGTTTGAAACTCTTCACTTGCTGAGAAGCTACACATGCACAAAAATACTAATCTATTTTTTCTCTATGTCACTTGCTGAGCTGAAAATTACTTCACACACAGGCCAGATAAAAAGGACACAAACGAAACAAATTATGTATTTATTTGGTTGTATTGTGCAGATGGGTGTGCAGAGCCTCTCTAATGCTCTGTAGCATTAGTGGTTAGTTTTTAAGCTGCATTACTGTATCAGTGTTGCCAGTAATGTCCTGAATATTCATTTCCACCTAAAACTGAAACTAACTACTACTTATTTTCAACATGAATGTGATGCAATCCAGCCATAACAATGTGTAATGTCACATTGATTCTTCACTATCATAATAACCTTCTTAATTATCTTATGAATGATTGTGAACAACATTCCCGGGTTGTTGTCTCCATACTGACCCTGTTTTGACATTATGTTTTCTTTTCAGGAGACGAGTGTTGGGTATATCTAACGGGATTGAAGAGATTGGTAGCCTGAGGTGGGAGTTGGTCTTGTGTCTCTTACTGGCGTGGGTCCTTTGCTACTTCTGTGTTTGGAAAGGAGTGAGATCCACTGGAAAGGTACAAAGTACAGGAAACACCTCAATAAATTTAATATCGCCAATTTAGAGGCTTATTGGATGGCAGACTGTACTTTTAAAGTCCATTTATGCTTCACACTGTGAACCGTTTCACATTTCTTTTGAAAATGGTTGCACCTTTCTAAAACAAAACTATCACTTTTAGAAAACTGCATAACTCTTTTTTAATATATATTATACATAATTTTACAGTCATTTTTCTTCTATAGTTGTTTCTTGGTTTTGAACTTACTTTTATTTTTAATTAAATGTTCTCTTAATATGTTTGTGTTAGGCACCAACACACAAACAGCAAATTTCTCATACGTGTAAAACTATTAGAAACTGGATTCTGCATACTTATTACACTATTGTACTGTTTATACATCACTAAACATACATTTTTATGATTGGCATGGTTGGTTAAAGTATAACAGGAAAAGACTTTATAGGTGTGACACATTGTGTGCCAGCTGCAAGTTCAGGAAATAATATTTCACAAATGTCACCTTGATATTTCCTTTGTTTTTCCTTCATGTGCCTGTTCTGTTGCTGCTTCTTGTCCGATTACAATAATACATTGTGAATTAAAACAACATTTGAAAACTTTGTCTCATTTTGACAGGTGGTTTACTTTACAGCCACTTTCCCTTACGTGATGCTGGTAGTTTTGTTGGCTCGTGGACTCACTTTACCAGGAGCTATGGATGGCATAGCTTTCTATCTGTATCCTGACCCAAGAAGGTTGGTGGACCCTCAAGTAAGTAATAAAGTTAAACATCCAACTTAAGACAAGTTGCCCGCACAATCGCCTCCCACTGGAAGCCCAAATATTGTAAAATGTTTCAATTGCACGATGTATGCGTCCACTCTTACAATAGTTTAGGTGGTGAAAGTTTACTAATATGTATGTTTTGACATCTGCTTAGGTTTGGATGGATGCAGGTGCACAAGTGCTTTTCTCGTTTGGGATTTGTCAGGGAAGTTTGACTGCTTTGGGCAGTTACAATCAATACAATAATGATTGCTACAAGTAAGTGCTCTCTGCTGTTCTTTAAATATCCAAATGCATCATGAAAACACATTTAACCTGAGATTCTCGCACAAAAAAACAGTTTCCTTTGGTTTCTCTGACATCGTATATTAGGACTTGATTAAAGCCGCAACTAGTCATTAAATTATATGCTGATTTGCTCTGGAGAAAAAAGGTCAGAAATCATGTACATTTTCACAGGCAACATATTTAAGTTGCTTGGTTTGTCCATTTAACAGTTAAAACCCAAATTAATAATTTACCGTTTTATATAACAAAGATAAGCAGCAAATCCTCAAGATTCAGAAGCTGACACCAGAGAATGTTTCTCATAGTGTTGCATCTGTAACACTGTCAAAGAGAGATGTGTAAGCAGCCTTAGTTTTTGATGTAGTTTGTGATGTAAATAGGCTTTTTAAGATGTTCTGATAAAGATACTGACATTAATAACAATATCTCTGTGTGTGTTTTCTGTGGCACATTATGTCGTTCTAATTTAATGTTTATCATTTCCAACCTTTGGTCTCATTTGTTACCTAAAGTTGTGATACAATGTTATGTGAAAACTTGAAAATCAATCAGCAAAATTATTGATAAATGATAGGAGGAAGACAGATCCCAAATTAAATTCCTAACTTTTAAATCTACTATGTGTAGAAATGTCAAACAATTATAGCAACTTATTGTGCTGGCATACTTTTTGTTTGTAGAAGATTAAGGTGATCTCTCGATGTAAACTGATGTAGTCTATGTGTTGCTTCCAGCCTGTTTTGCTCCCTACCACAGTGTTTTTTTTAAGCGGCCACATCAAAGTAAATAATGTTGAGAGGGGAAGAGGTACAGTAAAGTAAAAGCCTATATTCAATCAGGCATGATAATCAACCTGCATGCTCTTCATCAAGGCCGAGTTAATGAAAGGCAGACATATTCATATAAAGATGATAATCCACCGCATCGCAGTTAACATTTCACATCACTGATCATCCCTATGTATATAGATAGATATATGATAATTGTCGTCTTGAGCAGCCACAGTGTTCACATTTACTGTTATCTCATCATGCTATGCGATGCTATTGTTTTCTTCTCATTGTAACATGTATGCACAACTCCATTAGTTTAAAAAAAAGAAAACAATATTACCAAATAGTCATTAATTAGCTTCACACTTGTTTTGTTTGTTTCTTCAGGGACACGTTTATTCTATGTTTGGTGAATGGCGGGTCAAGCTTTGTGGCAGGATTTGCCATCTTTTCAGTTTTGGGCTTTATGTCTTACGAACAAGGACTGCCCATATCTGAAGTGGCTGCTTCTGGTAAGACCACCACTTCTGTTACAGTACATTGAATCTGTTTTGAGCTCCCAATAGAAATAATTTTACAGACTGGGTTGAGAGTATAGCTGTTGCTTAAATATGGAGTTTGTAACTTGGTGAAACACATGTGTTAGTGTGGCTTCACCAGGAGTTCTCAACCTTTTGTAACTTAAGACCCACTTCTGATTGTTCACAGATTTACGAGGTCCTCCTTTCAAAATAAATGAGAACAAAACATCATATGACAAATGTGATATGCCACTGTCTTTAGTAACCAAAATAAATGCTGACACTTAGTGAGTCAGGAGAATGGTATTTGATTTTTTTTCATTGCCTCAAGTCAAAACGAAAGTTACGAAGGTAACTATGGTTCTATGAATCCTGGATGACAGCCAGAGGCAGTGTTTCACACTGGATATCTTCCGTCTCGCGCATGCGCAGATCGAGTATTTATTTATTTAACAACAAAGTCACCTGTGACCTTGGATGACCCCCAGCCGGGTATAACTTCCAGCGTCATCCTGAGATCAGTCCTGCGGAATCTTCTCGCAAGATCACAAGATTCCGAGTGACCAAGAACTCTGGCGGTCATCCAGGATTCATAGAGCCGTAGTTACCTTCGTAACTTTCACTCTATTTCATCCGTACTGACCGCCAGAGGCAGTGTTTCACACTGGATGACTTACATCAACAGAGTCACGAGGAATGCCAAGGAAATTATGACTCAAGCAGAGGAACTTGGATGATGAACCACACCAAGAGGGGTTCACTCTGTAGTATCTGGTTAATGTGCTTTTTACATTACATTTCATTTAGCTGACGCTTGGCTTTTATCCAAAGTGACTTACATGCTATACAGTAGACTGTAGACACAGCAACGGTGAGCAATTAGGGTAAAGTGTCTTGCTCAAGGACATATCGACATGGACTAGTGGAGCCGGGGATCGAACCACCGATTTTTTTCTGATTGAAAGTTGGACCTGCTAACCACTGAGTCACAGTGGCCCATTGCTTAGTGATGCCCATGAGGCTGCAACACATATATGACTCCCGAGCCTTCTGAGTTACACCTCCGACAGGATTCACTCACCAACAGGGCTTCTAGCTCGTCTACTCGCCTGCCAAAAGTAATGGCAAGGAGAAAATGGCTGTCTTTGCCGACAGCCATCTTAGCTCTGCCTCTGCCAAGGTTTCAGAGGGAGGCGAACATAGGGTGTCCAGTACCACAGACAAGTCCGACTGAGGAGCCTTCGAGGTGCTCGGAGGGCACAGTCGCTTAGCCCCCTATTAAGAAGAGGGACACCAGACTGTGGCTCACTGCCGTGTCATTGTCGACTTTAGCATGCTGCCATGAAATAGCAGCTACGCGCACCCTCAGGGTAGAGGGAGATCGGCCATTAACTAAGAGGGATTGGAGAAAGGAGATCCCTGCTGTCGGGGAGGCGCCATGCTGTCCTGCAGCAGAGTGTGTGCAGCATGGCAAACCAAGTCCTGGCGGGCCATAAGGGGGCCACCAGTACCAGCCTGTGGCCCTGCTGAAGAACCCTGAGGAGCGTTGGCAAGATCAGGGGAAATGGGGGGAAAGCTTAAAGAAGGCCCTCTGGCCACGTGTGAGCTAGGGCATCTTGACCCAGAGGACTGGTCCTTTCCCTCAAGGAGAACCAGTGGGGGCAGTGGGCCGACATCTCTGAGGCAGAGAGATTCACCTCTGCTCTGCCGAAGAGACTCCAGATGCTGTGCACGACCTCTGACTGAAGACGCCACTCCTCCGGTGTGGCTTGTGACGGGAGAGGGAATCTGTGAGCTGATTCCGTTCTCCTGATAAATACATCGCCCGAAGACTGGTCTTGCACACAGATTAGCCAATTGTCCAGGTATGGCAGTAACTTTGCACCCTGTGATTACAGGGGGGAAAGAGCAGCAGCGACACACCCTGTACATACTCATGGGTAGAGGGAGAGTCCGAATGGAAGCACCCTGAACCAAAAGTAACAGCCTTCAAAGGCCAAATGAAGGAACCGCTCAACCTCAGTCATAAGGGGTTCCACCACAACCAATCTAGCGGTCCGCAGTAGCTGTGATTATCGGTGTCCCACCGGTAAGCCTCAGCAGGAGCACTGTGCCACTGTGGAAACCGGTCCTGTGGAAACAGGTCAAGCAGAGTCTGTCAAGGAGAGGGGAGCGAGAGCACTCTCTTCACTGGTGCAGTAACTGTGATTATTGGTGTCCTGACAGTAGGCTTCAGCGGGAGCACTGTGCTACTGTGGAGACCAGTCCTTTAGAAATGGGTCAGACACGGTCTGTCCAGTGAGAGGGGCGTCTATAGCGAGGGCACTCTTCACTAGTCTGGTAGCTGTCAGAATTAGCGTCGTCTCAGTTAGCCTGAGTGGGGGCACTACGCTACCTGTAACAGCCACATAACAGTCGATGTACACGATCAGTACTGTCATCGACTTACCTCAGCAGCGTCCCACCACTCTGCTCACTGAGTAGCGACACTCTGCTCACTGAAAGCCGGCCACAACAGTGTAGCAATCTAGCCACACTGAGCGGACACACTCTCGTTAGCACTCCACTCAGTTAGCAGGAGTGAGCGTGCTCTGCCAATCGTGGAATCTGCTGTTGTAGGCTGTGGTGTGAAGGTAGCCAACCTAGTGATGACCGAAGATATGTACGCAGTCTGGCTCGATGGTCCGAACGTAGAAAAGTTTCCTCCTAAGAGGGTATAGCTTCTCGAGACCAGCAACTCCGGCCAGTGGCCACAAGGCTAGAAGTGACAAGCTTTCTTTTACACAAGTTCAGCTTTAGCTGATGCTAACATAATAGTTAGCCTGCGTAGCGAGAAGATGAAAAAAGACTGATCTCAGGATGACGCCGGAAGTTATACCGGCTGGGGGTCATCCAAGGTCACAGGTGAAATAGAACACGTTTGTCTCTTCGTGATGATGCAAGTGATTGGTGAGGGGGTATTTAAACGTAACTGATCATTGAAATTATGCTTTTTAATTTAAAGTGTTTTATTCATGTGAATTCTTGAGCACATTTCAGTTTATTTTGTATAGCCCAAAATCCCAAATTACAAATTTTGCCTCGGAGGGCATTTAGACATAAAGATAATGAGCTTTGTAAATTAAAAAATAATTAAAACTTAGGGTAGCTATTTTAAAGTCCAAAAGAGATTGTAATAATAGCAACTGTGCTTTGAAATCAAAAAGTTGAGTTTGCATGTTCTCAAATACAGGACCTGGCTTGGCATTTATTGCCTATCCACGCGCAGTAGCCATGATGCCTTTTCCTCAGTTATGGGCTATATGTTTCTTCGTCATGGTCATCTTGTTGGGTGCAGATACACAGGTGAGATAAAAATAAAAAAAAGAACATTTGCATTAAGCAGATTTAAAGTTGGTTGTATTATTTAACCTTTGTTAATTGCAGACAACAGTGTCTTAAGTGTTTTAAGTGTCTCAGTGGGCTCATCATTCTGTGTCTCTGGCAGTTTGTGAGTCTGGAGTGCCTGATGACCACCGTGACAGACATGTTCCCCACCGTGTTTCGAAGAGCTTATCGTCGAGAGTTGCTGCTGCTGTGTCTCTGCTCTGTGTGCTTCTTCCTCGGCCTCCTTCTCGTCTCAGAGGTGTGATCTCGTGTTTGTGGTGTGTTCACAACAAATAAAAGCAAGACTGTTTACCGTCCACAAACAGGCCAATATGATCTCCCCTGGACCTGCAGCATGCTTTAGTCATCTATTTTAAGCAAAGCAAAAAATGTTAAGCATCTGAACATTAGGCAAAATTGTTGTGTTGTTTTTGTGTTTGATACAATTTCACTTTTATCTTCCTGCAGGGAGGCTTATATTTCCTTCAACTTTTTGACCATTACGTGTGTAGTGGCAACAATCTTCTCCTTCTTTCAGTGTTTCAGTCGATAGCAATCGGATGGATATACGGTGCGTCATTAATCAAACAATGTTCTTGTTACAGCTTTTGTTTATATGCCTTTTGGAATGATCTTCGACCAAATTATTAGACGTTTTAATAGGTTCTGATTCAAAATATTTTCATACCGTGGTTGTTATTCCTTGAGGCAAATCATTTAAAATACTTTAATAAGTGGTTGGTAAGTCAAACACTGAACTAACCAGAGAAGGACAACATGCTTTGACTAATTTATTGCTGGAGGGAAACAAAATGAGATTTATGTAAGTTAATTTCAGAAAATCTGAGTAAAGGAAAAATAAGCGACCACTGTGAGCAACTGGCTCAGCAGACTGTTCTGAAGTCCAGCACCTTCATGTGTCGAGCACCTGGTGGTCTCAAAGGAAACTTTCTGAAATGTTTATAAATATAATTAATATAAGATTTATTTTGTTTTTTTAATATTTCTCAAATCTTGATAGAGAGCGTATTCTGTTGAATATTAAAAAAACACAAGAATAGTAAAATGATTATGAAACAGCAATAAAAAAAGATAAGTTTGAGGTAATTTAGAGACACTGTCTCCATTGCAGATTTTGTCCACCAGGGAGCACTGACAACTGTACAATAGGGTGCTCTGTACATATCCAAGTCACAACTCTTTTAATAACCAAATATGAGGGATTCTTATTTAAAAGATTAAGGTCTTGTGTTTCTCCAAAATATCAATAGCAGACGGTTTGCGGCTTAAAAGTACATCCGGTTTAAGCTCAGGCTGCAGCAGAGTTATCAATATATCTAAACTGTGATGGCAAAAGCATAAACAGTCTAGTTTTCACTTAAATTACACTAAAAACAACATTTGACTGTTGATGTTATCTGGGATTCAAACCTTTGCGTTTATTACTGATTGTGGTGAGTGTTTACGCTCCAGTCATGGCATAACTTACATTAATTTGGCGCATTTTTGGCAACGTGGCAACGTGGACTGCACTTCTACCTAATGCCTAACTCATGTTAGGTACTTTGTCAGTGGGTTTACTAGATATTTAGTTTATACTTAAATTCCTGTGCTCTCCTTTACATTCAGCTGTCACTCCTTTTTAAGCTTGATAGACATTCGATCCTCTTGAGGGGGGGGGTTGGCGTTTGATCTCTGTGGCACTCTTTCTTTGACTTTCAATGACTACAAAAGATCCAAGAGAGCTCTCGATATATTCACTCTGTTAAACACATCCTTCACACTGCCTCCTTGTCAACTGGGATTTAAATGCCTCCTCAGGGATTTGGGGTTAATGTGAGACATTATGCAAAACTTTAAAGCAGTGTTGTCAGCTGTAGGTTAAATATGTAATATACAAAAAGAAATAGTCTTAAATACCACCGTTATCCATTTCATGTGGGATTTGGAACCAGTGTCAGTTATCAATATGTTACATGCATTTGTTTGGGCTGTAACTTAAGTTTTGGGTGACCGAGCAGAATGTTTTTTCATATCTGCAGATTTGAAGTAAAAAACGTCTGTTTATTTCCCTTTTCATTACCAGGTGCAAATCGTCTCTTTGACAATATTGAAGACATGGTAGGTTACCGTCCATGGCCCATAATGAAGTACTGCTGGCTTTACATTACCCCCACTGTTTGTCTGGTGAGTGAAGTATTTTCTTTAAATTGTCTCAATAATATTTGTGGATAATATAGATGGCAAAGTGAATGAGAAAGAACAAAGGGAAATCTAATCGGTTTTGGCCATTAACATCAAATTCAAAGATTTATTGAGTTTACATTGAGATTCAAATTTCAGCACTGCCTCTTACTCGTGCTTTAAGTGGTAGGTGGATTGAAAAAATGTGGATTGAAAAGAGTTTCCTGAGAATTTCATTTAAACAAACAGGCTTTTTTCTTAAGGGGAATTGTGTATTTCACAGAAAGACATATTGCCTACTGTGAAGTGACACCGAGAGGAAGGAGGGAAGAGAATCATATTGCCACTTATGTTTTTGTGGTATATAACTCAGGAAACGTAATACATTCAGCTTGTTGACATTTAACAGAACAAATACAGTCTCTTTTTCCCAAATCACTCACCTTTTCAAGTTCAACTGCCACTGAGTTAAAATAAAAAGTAGAGGGAATGATATGTTTACATAACACTAAACTATATTATACAAAAACAACCAAAACGGGTCCTGAAGTAGAGAGAGAAACGAGGAAGGGACAAAAAATTATTATTATTTCAAACGTTCAAAGTTAGGGCAATTCAAACGAGAAATGACAACCATGTTCTTTTCAACAAAGCATACATGTACATGTCCAAACATGTCCAAATGTATGTGGAGGAAAATGAAATAAACACTTATGCAGACAATATGATCTTCTGGGAGATTTTGGAGCCAGATTTTGGTTGATTTTGTTTGATAGTCAAGAAGTCAGCGTCAGTTTTTTTAAAAATGTTAGGCTAGTTTGAAGCCTATAAAGTTAGCCCTCCTACCCCCAGGCTGACTCTGAACTAAGAGCCATGTTTTCATGTTAGCAGTGACCCCTGCTGGCCTGTGGTGACAAAAAAAAAGGGGGAAATGTGGCTCATAATTTGTGGTTAGCTAACAGTGTGGAGCAAACAATGCACAGTACGAAGCCATGGTCTGCTCTGTCCTGGAGGTTTCTTGTGTTGAGAAACTGAATGACCAAATATTTTCAGTAAAATGTAAAAAAAAAAAAAAAAAAAAAAAAAAAAAAAAAGAGGCTGCTGGAGTGAAGGGCGCTGATTGGTTTGATGGGGTTTATTTTACTCAGAATTGATGGCAAATTAGTCCTACTTCAGATAGTCAAGACAGCGTCCATCTGAAGTCTGACTAGATCTAATATAGGCTAAGTCCGCAGGAGAGCAAAAGAGGCCAAATGCGTTGGTTGAAATGCATTCTGGGAAAGGCCACTAACGATAATTTAGTTTTTTAAAGGTTTTAAATGATCTTATAGACTGGCATTGTGAAACAATCACAGTAGTTCGTGACACCTCTCAACTCCAACTTCAGTCTCACATCTCAAGTCGCTCATCAGAAAATAAACAACGAGCAGCGCATGGAGGCCCAGATATCAGCTGGCTACATTGGATCCCCCAAAATATAACCCTTTGCCCCCAGAGGCTCATCCATTGTCAGACCGATGCCAGAAGCAAATGGGATCTGAGTCGGGCGTCGCTAAGCTCAGGATGCAGTGATGTACCATTGACAAGTTGAATCTGAATCTGAAATAGTGCAGATAGCTGAAGGGGAGGCGGAGGCCGCTATTGGCCGGCTTATACCCGCAGTCGATTTCTATTGAATAGAAAACTATTTATTTTGGGACTTTTTATTCATGTTGAAACAGGTAAGAGCCTCCTCAAAACCTTTGCCACAATGTTAGAAACACACTATTGTCTAAAATATCATTACATTACATTTCAAAGTGCAGCTTAAACTGCCCTGAAAAGGACACTGACGTATATGAACGGGGCGTCCAAATAGTTTTGCTCATATAGTGTTAATGAAAAGACGCCACAATAGATCTGAACATTATTCATGTGTCTTATGATTATGGTAAGCACTTACATGTGTTAATAATAAACATAACATGGAGAAACTGTTCGATAAACTGGACATCAGGAGGTAAAAGTTAGTGATTTGACCTGATTTCACTAAAATTGGATAAAAATAATAGTTGTTTTTTTTCCCTGTCAGAGCACCTTCATCCTTTCATTGGTGAGATACAACCCTCTCAAGTTCAACAAAACCTACGTCTATCCGACCTGGGCTTATGCTTTGGGCTGGTCACTTGGAATGTTCTGTGTTCTCCTGGTTCCTCTGTGGATCATCTTCAAACTCATGCAGATGAAAGGGACTATAGGGCAGGTATGTACTCAATAAAGAAAGAGTCAATTGGTAAAATATGAATATTATAAAAACATGTAATATTAATATTTATGTGATGTGAACTTGACTTTGATTAGTCTATCAACAGAAAATTGCCAGAGAAAGCTCCACTAATGTGAATATTTGCTTGTTTTCTTAGTCTTATACGATAATGAACCGAATAGCTTTAGGTTTGGACCTGTTGGCCTGGGAAATTCTTTGGTGTATTTTTTTCGACCATTTTCAGACATTTCATTTAACTAATGATTATCGTGAAATATAAAAGCAGATTAATCGAGAATGAAAACAATCTACAGTTGCAGCCCCAATGGGATCATTACAAAATTAGATCAGTTTGTGAATGTAGATGTAAATCTAAAAATGTAAATCCAACTTTTTCAGTTATGCAGGGAGGCTGAAGTCATTGCAACTTTGTGTTCCATATTTAATAGTTTGATTTTGTTTTCAAGTGTAGTTTCCATTTCATTGCTTTAATTCTTGCTTATTGTAATTACTTAGACTTTGTCAGCGAACAAGGGAGAACAGGGGATGAGACTGTGTGGTAATGACCTACAGTATGTACCTTTACGACTGAAACAATGGAGCATCTAAACAAATTTGTTGTACTATTCTTGCTAAATGCCCACATAAGAATGTAACAGTACTTTAATACCATTTATACCATGTACCATAAGTTCATTTTATGGTTAATTTGAGACGGTGAAGAACTTTCTCAAATTGCACCATTAATCTGGATCATAGTGAGGTAACAGTCCTCTCCTACAGTGCAACAAATACAAGGTTGTTTATTCAATTACAAAATGTTCCAACATTGAGAAGTAATTACTGAGAGAATGATAGCACAAGTGCTGTTGTACAACAATCAGAGTCCAATTAAAACACACAGAAGATTTAAAAGCTTTTAAAGGGAACAGCAGTGGATCAACAAGGCCCTCCAGCCAGACATGCATGTCAAGGAGATGCAGCTGCACGTAACAACAAAAATACTCAACGTGACACTAAGAAGTGTGAGAAATTAGAGGTGAGAGGCAAGGCTTTCCTATGTAGCCTCAGTTTGTATATTTGAGCCTGAATGTTTCTGATTTTGAAACAAACAACAAAAAAGTCAGAGGATCTCAAAGGTTATTACAATTCATCCTTTGGGGTGCATGAATATATGCATCAGATAACAATCGGTTCACAAAAAGAACACAAAAGTCGACTTCATGGGGACCCCAGAGGAAAACTCAGAGGATCAAGTACAGAAAAGCAACACTCAGTGCTCATCCCTTTTTTTTTTTTCTTTTTTTTCTTCAATACTTTAACAAATATGAAGGAGTGTTAATGTTAATTCCCTCCTTTTCTATATGTGTTTCTGCTGACCAGTTTGGGAAACATACTGCACTGTATGTCAACAATTCTACTAACATGAACAAACTGATTTTGTTTCCACAGAACCTCAGGCAGCTCTGTCGTCCTGAAATCAAGACGCACAGCACAGCGAAGCCACCCGAGCAATGCCCTTTGAACCCAGACAACACTCCTGCTGCCAATGAATACAAAGCAAGGGGTGGAGCTGAGATGGAGATGCAAATGTGTGAAACTGATAGATAGACAGACAGACAGACAGACAGACAGACAGACAGACAGACAGACAGACAGACAGACAGACAGACAGACAGACAGACAGACGGACAGACGGACAGACGGACGGACGGACAGACGGACGGGCGGGCGAATAGATAGATAGATAGATAGATAGATAGATAGATAGATAGATAGATAGATAGATAGATAGATAGATAGATAGATAGATAGATAGATAGATAGATAGATAGATAGATAGATAGATAGATAGATAGATAGATAGATAGATAGATAGATAGATAGATAGATAGATAGATAGATAGATAGATAACATGTTTCTAAACTTTCTAAAACTATGCAGTTGCTGTAACAGGCAACAGGCTGCCAGCTTTATAAGGAATTCATGTATGCTTATATATATATATACATATACATATATATATATATATATATATATATATATATATATATATATATATATATATATATATATACATATACATGCACGGTGGCTGGGGTTCCAATCCCGGTCTGGGTGGGCCTTCTGTGTGGAGTTTGCATGTTCTCCCCGTGTCAGCGTGGGTTCTCTCCGGGTTCTCCGGCTTCCTCCCACAGTCCAAAGACATGCTTTTTAGGTTAATTGGACTCTAAATTGCCCATAGGTGTGAATGTGAGTGTGAATGGTTGTCTGTCTATATGTGAGCCCTGGATAGACTGGCGACGTGTACCCTGCCTTCGCCCAATGACAGCTGGGATCGGCTCCAGCGCCCCGCGACCCTAAAGAGGATAAGCGGTTCAGATAATGGATGGATGGAATATATATATATATATATTCCATCCATCCATTATCTGTATTATAATATAGCCTGTTGCCTGTTACAGCATATATATATATATATATACACACACACAAACATACCTTTGAAATAGTTTGCCTTATATATTATATTTTCCTCCATTAGCTATGTATGTTACATGTTATATATTTACTGTTACGTTGATTTACCAGCATCTGTTATTAGATTACTTTGAATGGTGATCATTTCCAGAGTCTGCTACCAAGAGACAAACTGCTTCCGACAGTTCAGTCTGCTTTGCCGTGTAATTCCACCACACTCATCTCACCTAATGATATTGTTCATTTGCGGGTTTTACAAATGTTTATGTGGATTAACTGTTTTTTTTCTACCTAAGTTTTGTTACTGCTTGATTAAAGATTGCTCTGCTTAGTAGGCGGTTACTAGCGAAGCAAAGTGAGACTTTCAAGCGTCTCCAGGATTCCAGAAGTAAAAGACCCTTTTATTTTCTACATTTTTCTACATAGTTGACTGCCAACATGCCCCCTGTTGGCACTTGGCAGTCACACTCATGACACTCTTTGCACAACATTTTGTTGCCAGCAACACTAATGGCTGAAGTTACAGATTTCCCCTTGTAGCACACAATTAATACATTTAGCAATTTAAATGTATGGGAACTGTGGTACTTAAAACGATTAGCCATACAAAACTGACATAAAGCCAATAGAATAAATGAATGGACATTTGTTTTAACCGTATACAGCTGTAACCCTTTAGTCTCATTTTAAATTCCCAGACCGCAGTGTGTTTGTGTTGAAGATCATTCAAGTTATCATCAAAATAACCTTCAAATATGATTTCTTGAATCTGCAGCTCTGCCCACAGAAAAGGCCTCCCTTGATGTTTTAAAAGGTCCTCAGTTAATGTTGTGCAAACAAGATATTCATATATATATATACACACATGCATCCTTGTTGGTAGTCGATTCAGACTTTTGGACCCCACTTTGTCTTGTTAATGTTGTAGATTCCAGGAAAACTGACATTGAAGTTTTGGTGTGAAGATGGTTCCCAAAAACAGTCCAGTGCCTTAACTTTGGATAAGCTATGTAGAACATATTGTGTCAAATCATAGCCAAGTTGTGAGAATTCAATACATTTTATATCTTTCTTATTTTGAATTTGTTTTGCATTGTATTTGTACACACACACACACACACACACACACACCACTGACTACAAGAGGAACCTGAACACAAAAAAATATAAGAATGATAGTTTAATTTGCTTCCACCACTGGTGTTTGAGTATATCAAAGAGATTTTTCTGGAAAGAGTGAAAGCTGAAAAGCCTGCAGGAGGTGTCTGCACTGAAAGGAACGACCAGAGATCAGAAGTGCACCCTGCTGTGACCTTGTGTAAAATACTGAGCTGCACTGAAATCGTCCTAGAGGAGCAAAAAGGTGGAAAGGCTGAACTGTGCTTTTGCATGAGAGCAAATCCAGTAAATAAGGACCAACTATGGGTATACTTATTTGCAACTTTAAATTAAAAAGCAGAAGTACATTAAGGCAACAATATAAAGAGATAATTCACATTGAAAACTGCATAGTAATATCTGAAAAAGAGCTACTTATAGATGTATAGTTTTTGGACATTTTGTACACATTCTTGAAAAACAAAATACAAGTATGGACCTGGAAAAGAGATCAATATGTTTACTTCACACCTGGATGATAACTGTTAAAATCACACATACCGTACTATAAATTACTGATGATTAAATGAATACCTGAGTAAAGGTTGACACCAGTGTTACCTTGAGCCTTGGGCTGAGCAATAAGGATGAATGGCAGGTCATTCAGCAACACCTACATAGAAAATATCCTAAATTAGGATCCAAACTTACATAAAAAGAGATAAGCATGTGAAATATGTTTTTGGATATGTTTCTATCAAATATAAACAAGCAGTTTCTATGTTCCTCTCAAGCTCTAGTATGCATACAACTACAAGCTTTTGCCAAAATAATATGGTAATTATGTGGAAATGCGTATACATTTCATTGTTTTAAATTAACATTATATAAATAGGAGTTCACTATAAACAGAACTGTACTAGAAGGGAACTTGGTACTTGGAAGTTTATAGAGCAGAAGCAGGTGGAAAGCAACATACATAGGGTCACTTGAAAGGTAATATTTAAAGGTTAAAATTAATTCCATATAATTATACATCCATCCATCCATCCATTTTCCACCGCTTATCCGGGGTCGGGTCGCGGAGGCAGCAGGTCAAGCAGGCTGACCCAGACTTCTCTCTCACCCGCAACATCTACCAGCTCATTCTGGGGGATCCCGAGGCGTTCCCAGGCCAGCTGGGAGATATGATCCCTCCAGCGTGTCCTGGGTCTTCCCCGGGGCCTCCTACCGGATGGACGTGCCTGGAAAACCTCTAAAGGGAGGCGTCCTGGAGGCATCCTAATTAGATGCCCGAACCACCTCAGCTGACTCCTTTCGACACGAAGGAGTAGCGGCTCAACTCCAAGCTCCCTCCTGATGTCCGAGCTCCTTACCCTATCTCTAAGGCTGAGCCCGGCCACTCTACTGAGGAAACTCATTTCGGCCGCTTGTATCCGCGACCTCGTTCTTTCGGACACGATCCAAAGCTCGTGACCATAGGTGAGGGTTGGGACGTAGACCGACCAGTAAATTGAGAGCTTCGCCTTCCGGCTCAGCTCCTTCTTCACCAAGACGGCCCGGTGCAACGCCTGCTTTACTGCTGCAGCCGCACCGATACGCCTGTCGATCTCCCGCTCCATTTTACCCTCACTCGTGAACAAGACCCCAAGATACTTGAACTCCTTCGCTTGTGGTAGGCACTCTGTCCCCACCCGGAGGGAGCAATCCACCGGTTTCCGGCAGAGCACCATGGCCTCAGATTTCGTGGTGCTGACTCTCATCCCCGCCGCTTCACACTCGGCTGCAAAACGCCCCAGTGAATGCTGGAGGTCATGGTCCGAGGAGGCAAACAGGACCACATCATCTGCAAACAGCAGAGAGGCTATCCTGCCTCTCTGCTGTAATTATACATGTGCCTTTTATACTGCAATTCAGTTGAGTTGACAGGTTGACAGTCTAATCTGGATTGGTGACTGTGTTAAAATTAATTTTGCTTCAGGCAAAACAAGTTTGAGTTTTTTCTGTATGTGTGAGGTGGATAAATCTGTTGTAAAAGCCCTCAATACCATGTCGAAACTGCAATTCGTCACACCAAATATATCACTCTCCTGTTTGTTGCTCGAGGACTGTGATGTTTTTGTAGGTGGAAACCTTTGGTGCTCATCTAGATGTCCCCCTTGTGGCTAAATATCTTGCAGTATTTGGTAAGCCCATGCAAGTCTGCATCAGACAGTCCCCAGTCAGTCAATCCAGAAACTCATGGATCGATCTCACTCGTGCCATTAGAGCGCTTCTCACATAGCGGTATGGCAGACTCTCTGTGCAGGCTGGACCATCTCCCTACTAAGAATACTTCCCAAACAGTTAAGGAGCGTGGCAAATGGGGCAGCAAAAAGGAGTTCATCCTGTCCGCGGCTGGTGCTATTATTGGACTTGGAAATGTTTGGAGATTTCCATATCTCTGCTACAAGAATGGTGGTGGTGAGAATTTCTGTTTACTATTCTCTCAGTTTAGCAGTGCTACTCCTATCTCCACTTTAAAAAGAAAAGTGTAGCATAGTGTCAGATATTGCATCCAAACCTTTTTTTTTAACTCTTTCCTCTCGAGAATCTTTTATGGTAAATGATGAGAGTACTGTTTTATTATTTAAGATACAAATACAAGATAGTTGTATTTGTGTTACTTAGGTTGCCTCTTGATATTGTTACTGTAAAATATTATATTATAATTACAGTGGATTGAAACAACACCCCTTAAACTTGGAAAACAATATATGTATTGATAAACTGTCAAATGCATCATTATAAAACAAGTTAATCCGTAGACAAGTTTTTATTAATCAAATTTACTTTAACAAATCCGGAGGATTAGACGCAATAAAGCTCTCCGGCTTTCTGTCTGTCTCCCTCCACTTCACATCTGATGATTAACAATGTGACAGGTTGTGAAAGGCTATGAAAATAATCTACTGCCTGTGATCGTGCAAAGGACATAGTCACATTCTTTCTGAATCCCTGAGATTTTTAGCAGATTCGGAAATTCAGTGCTGTAAACCGAATGGTGAAAGGATTGTTTTAAACTTTGGTGATACTGGTTACACAGAACCTGCTTGGATCGATCTGGTTTCTTACATGACGAGTTTAGAGTATACAGCAAGTCAAAAGGAGACATGCCATAAAAGGCTATGCGTATTTGGGAAAGCCAATACATTACAGAGATGTTCCTTCCAGGTCCATCTGTGAGTCACGACTGAGAAACACATTTTATTGTGGAGCTGACCTGCAAAGTTCAATGTCACAGCTTGAAGACCACTGTTTAATAGTCGCATATTTGAACTTTCCCCAACTTTTCCAAAATAATTATGATCTTCCAAAATGTCCAATGTATCTCCTGTGCTTGATTTAGGACAAATGATGAACTGTAAGATCACAGCTTAGTATATTACGAAGAACTCAAACCTTTATCAGCACTTTCATGGCAACATGATGGACTATAATGAGAACTTTGAAAAACGTTTTAGTGAAATGCTATAGTACAATGAATGCATTTGAATTAATTAAACTGATATCAATCATAAAGAAAGAGGAAGAAAGTTTAATTATTTTATCACAATGTGTAATATTAGTACTTTTAACATGTTAGTAGTTACTGTACATTTCAGTTCTTTTGTATCTTGTTAGTTAGTCCTGGTTTACAGCTGCAGTCAGTGAGGTTAGGTTCAATACAAACATTTAATGAAAATTCTATATATTTTTTCTCATATATCCATCACCCTTGTGATTGGTCAAACAACTCTTTTCAAGCACCCCAAAAGCTGTCACGTATGACAAATAGTAATATCTAAATGTTGAGTCTTAGTGTTGAAAAGGTAATGAGCATATTTGTTTAACCCCATGTGGCTTTTAGATCTGGTTTCTAAATTAATTTGAATGTGTTGGTTTAAGAGCATTGTCATAGTCACCACGCAGATCTGTGGCTCAAACCTACATTTTGTAAACATTTGACAACATCTGTCAAAACCGGCTGGGAACTTGCCTGCAGACACTTGGGTGAAATAATGCAGTTAAAGTCCATGTTTGGATGATACACACAAACATCCAAGATACACCAAAACAATTTAAGATTGAGTGTGGAGACAAACTGGAAAACTAGCCAGACAAGACACCGCAGAGTGGATGTCCTCTGAGGAAAATTATGAAAAGAAAAGTGTTTTAACTGAAACTACACATATATTTAGGCAACAAATCCGCGAGCTAAACACTCAACAAAGTCTCGACTGTTCTCTGTCCTGGCTCCTCGATGGTGGAATGAGCTCCCCATTGACATCAGAACAGCAGAAAGTCTCTACATCTTCCGTCGCAAACTAAAAACACATCTTTTCCGACTATACCTTGAATAAAGGAAGTAGCACTTTAGTAGCACTGAAATGGCTCTTACTGATAGCACATTGTAGTTGAACTTTTTGTCGAAATTGTACCTTCGTGATTCTTGTTCTGATTCTTGTTGTAAACGGTAGAATGCACTTATTGTAAGTCGCTTTGGATAAAAGCGTCAGCTAAATGAAATGTAATATTTAAGATATTTGAAATATGTTACTCCTGAGTTAAATCAGAGCTTAAGTAAACACTCAATATGTAATCAATAGGTTGAGTGGCAGATGGTAATCTGCATCAGTTCGGATAATCGCTCAAAAAAGCTAAAATTAATAGTAAATAATAAATTATTAGTAGTAAGATATTCGCTGGTTAGGGTCAATTTATTGGCATTTTACACTGTTGTTCAGACCGTCTCTACATCAATAAATTCACTGTAAAATTAAAATTAAAATTTGTTGCAGCAATACATATTCTCATTATCGGCATACTTTGTAGTAATTATTGGTGAATAATAAAATAACATTTTTTTCTAATGTAATTTCAGTAAGCCAAACAGTCTGTATTCAAGGTGTATTGTAGCTTTTGTGTGAGATCGTAGACCTACAAGCATTTCAAGACATGAAACAATGCTCAGTTTTAAATAATATATTGTCAAAAATATTCCACAAAGAATTTTGACAAACTTCTGAAAGAAATTAGAAGTTCACATTTACTTCGTCAAGCATCCCAGTAAATAAATGTCGATATGTAGGTGCCACGTCGACTTCATATAATAATATCCTGGAGGAATATTCAACCAAAGTTAAAGGCAACAAATCCGTGTCGACATGGGCAGGAGGTGAGTTAGTGCAACAATGTTGACAACAACAGCTGTAGTGTAGCAGTAACGTTAAATTTAGATTTAGTTGCATCATGGTGCGTTCAAACGCATAAGTGAAGTGAAGTTGTAACGATATCAAGATGTGTTTAAATATAATCTTGTAAAATGTAGTTTTGGTGAGAAACTACAATGATACAGTTAGGGTTAGTGTTAGGGTTCGGGTTGTTTGAAGGGGATGTTTTCGTTGCAGTATAAAATCTTTTATTTCCTAATCCTATGAACGGTGTGTTTTTATGCAAATAGCCACTATAGATGCATATAACAATGTACAATTATATAGTTAATGATAATACATAATTAATTAATTAGCTATAGGCCTATTCAAAATATTCTGTTTAATAAATGTCAAACCGCAAAATTGGGATATTTCCTCTGACAATAATCATGAAATCAAAATATCACAAGCTGTGTGTCTTATTTAAAAGTGTATAATGATAATTCCATAACTTTCTATAGGCTCTGAACACCCACACAGGTGATGTCAGTCGTTAAGGGTGATTAGTCCTCTGATCAGGTTGAAGCCAGTGCTCTGATGAGAATAAAGGTGCATTTTGTTCCGCCCTAACAGGTTTAACAAAGCAAAGAGACTCAATAAGATGTCTCTCAATTGGTCTCTATACACCTGAAAACACCCGAAAACACCTGTAACGGTTACAAGTTTAAATTTATTTATTTATATCAAGAGAAATCCGAAAACACTAATGTTATTTTGGAGCTCCGTTTATATGTGGTGTACCATGCATGTTTACAATGCTCTATTCACACTTGCAGGCGCATTCTTCATTCCTTACCTCCTGTTCCTTGGAGCCTGTGGTATTCCTCTGTTCATACTGGAGATAGCACTGGGCCAGTACACCAGTCAGGGAGGAATTATGTGCTGGCGGAAGATCTGCCCCTTGTTTGAAGGTGAAGTATATACCTGTCAGGAGTTTACCCATTAATACGGCAAGGCACTGCTAACATGTTCTGTTGTTTCCAGGCATGGGATACGCCAGCCAACTTATCATTTTCTATGGATCTATCAGCTACATTGTGATCTTAGCCTGGTCTTTTCTCTACCTTTTCTCTTCCTTCTCTGGTGAGCTGCCATGGGCCACCTGCAATAACACATGGAATTCAGGTAAATTTAATATTTTTCTTTAAGCATTTTTACTGTAACATCTATCCCACACATTCACCTATTAGGGTCCTATTTGTTTTAGGTGTTGTACATTATATATTCGAAACATAAAGTTGTATCATAAACACAATTGATTTTAATAGCATACTAACTTCATTGTATGTATAATTATGATGTCTGGTTAAGGCAATTGCAGAAGTATGCATTTACAGCTTTAACTGTGTTTAACAATTTGATATTTTTTAGATTCTTGTGTGGTATTGAACAACTTTAATGCCACTGTTAACTGGACTTTGCCTGTGAATGCATCATCATCTGTATCAGAGTTCTGGCAGTAAGTTTTTTTATCCAACTGAAACTGAATTGAGTAGATATTTGTCATATATTATTAAAGGAATAGAAGGTAAATACACTTCATAACAAAGACATGTGCCATTTGCATTTTGATGGGGATGGAAAACAGTGCTTTTCCAAAATTATATGATGCACCTATTCAGACACATGGCGGTACTGTCTGGCACTGGCAGAATGCTACGAGACCCGACACGCTCCTGCTTCCCTATTCACTACTATGGCAGATTGGATCTCTGCTCAACACTGGTTGGGTGTGTGCAAACTTTGACTAATGACTGATTTCGTAATGTCTGCTTATTAGGTCTGTTAAGGAATGTACTTGTATATATTAAGATTACATCAACAAAACAAATGTACAAATCATCGAAGAAAACAATATAAACAATATCTTATATATGTACATGTACTTCTTGGGATAGCTCCATCTGATTTGAACTAGAACAGAACAACTCTTTTAAAATGACCATTTCTCCCATCTATCCAATGGGACATGAATGCACCATCAGTGCTGAACTCTCTGGCTTGTTACAACAAAAGCCCCCACTCACACACAAGCACAGGTGTTTTCATTTATCTTGAGTGATGAGACCTCTTGTCATGTGGACATGTAAAGACTGTGATTGATTTCTAGCATCTGTTAGGGTGGAACAGCTTACACCTGACTCCCAGTGCAGCTTCCCCTTAAATTCACCTTGAAAAGGGGTCTAATCAGCCAGAATAATTAAAAAGACATGTGTACTGAAGGTGAGAAGCTCTTTTAATTGCACATTCACGCATGTTTTATGAATAGTTTGATGAGCTTCAACATCAAAAGACCTTTCAAGTTGGACTTTTTGGCTTGTCAATCACAGTAGCCTCATAGACCTGCACGGATGTATATTTCCCCAAATAATTGGTTAACGGTACCTTGGTCCTTACAGACGACGGGTGCTCAATATATCCACTGGCATAGAGGTTCTGGGAAACATACAGTGGGAGCTTTCTTTGTACCTTCTTCTGGCCTGGGTCATCTGCTACTTCTGTGTCTGGAAGGGAGTGAGATCCACAGGAAAGGTGAGACTAAAATAATAAATCAGGACTCATAAATGTCTTGTATTGTTTATTATTTCCTAAACTCACTTTTGATGTCTTTATTTAAAGTTACTACGAGTAATTTTCACTCTGTTTTGATTTTGGCGGTCCCCGTGGACAAAAGTGGTCGTGCGTTTGAGCACCAGAAGTTCGTTAGAAAACTTTTCATTTCCCAATCTTCCCATTCCCATCTTCCAATCGACAAAACAGATTAAGCAATGGAAGTCTCTCTTTTAGTTTCTATTGAATGTTTTCCACAAAACCTTCCTCTATTTAAGAGGAATGTTTTGCCCAGACGTTCGAATAACATGCGATTCCCACCTGTCGGTATTTGTCAAGCCCAGAGCCTTGCAAGACATTGTAATGAATTTACCATGGTGTGAAAAGCCCCCCTGAGGCAGATTTGTGATAGTCAGGGTTTATCTAACTGTAAAGTAAGAAATCTCTCTCTCTTTCTGTCTGTCCTTGGCATATATCTTGCAAAGCGCTTATTCGGTCTACTTCAAACTTGATGGGTGTATTACTGGGGACCCCAGCAAGGACTTTCGTCATATTTCCTGAAATTTAGAGACGTTAAATAATAATATACTTTAAATAATCAATCGCCGGGGGTAGAGACTTCAGGGCTCTGCAGACCAAGTCCAGCATGTCGTCCACAGCGGGCAGACTGCGGCTCTTTGATTGCAGTACAACCAAACTCTTCTTCACTCCCCTGGAGTCAACAACAGTAAATAGCCAACAAGAAGCAGAATCAAACAAGCGTGTATTTCACTGGTTCACCGGTTACTTGAGTAAGCCGTGATTTTTAAGTGTGTTATTTGCCTGTAAGTAAGACTGTATTTCCCCAGTGTATGTCTTGGTACTAATTTTGTAACAATAAAATCATTACTGCCAGCTATACTTTCTATCTGCGGTGGTTATATCAAAACAAACAACTAATACGTCTATTTAGAAATTGGTAGCTGTATTTCCCCAATGTTTCCGACCACGAGTAACAGCAATTTGGGAGTGCTGTTCAGGTGCGAATTGTTTTGAACAAGCACTGACTTGAAATGGACTTGGCTGGAGTGGATGAGCATGCCTACTGCACGACTTATGTGATTGTGAGAAAGTCATTCAGAAAGGCTGACTGGCGAATGTTTTGTAAGAGAGATTTTTTCAATAGATCCTGTGTGCCAAAGTTACGTAGCACGATTCACTCCCCATGCCCATTAAATAATCAAATAAAAGTTATACAAGTAGATCCTCTGGTATGAACCTAATTGTCACACTTGGATTACTTCTACTATCAAGGATGATTAAGTTTTCCACTTGTAAACTAAGCAGTTTTTGTGTGACTCATTGTCAATTTCACACATGCCTGTACTTGCGGTAGTCCAGCGCACAGCGTGTTGCCAGATTATGTCTCCAGTCACGCATTGAGCATTAGCCTAAGATTTATGCAACTGCAATTTATTGCAAAACTACCAAAACAATGACCAACTGACAATACATAATTGATCCTAATGTCTCTTTTCAACAGTCAACAGTCATAGTTAGAGTAGTTTTCTATAATTTGTAACAAAATAATTCTCTGCTTAAATGTAGGCTCCCTACGTGACAGCGACATTCCCCTTCATCATGTTGGCAGTGCTGTTCATCAGAGGAATGACCCTCCCTGGAGCCTTCCATGGTATCAAGTACTACCTGTACCCCAACCCTGCACGGCTCGCTGATCCGCAGGTATCATTCAGCCTATATTGGATTATTCTATTGCAGAAGTAGGTGTCTAATTTGTCACTGGTTTATAGGTCTGGATTGATGCTGGAACCCAAATATTTTATTCCTATGCCATATGTTTGGGATGTCTGACTACGCTTGGAAGCTACAACAAGTACAACAACAACTGTTACAGGCAAGTACTACTATTTTACTGGCTACAGTTGCATTAATAATAATAATACATTTAATTTGTATAGCGCTAAGGTACTCATGGCACTTTACATGGTAAAGACAACAATAGCAAAAAAGCTACAAGAAAGAACAAGAACAAATATTTTTGTGCAAATATACTATGCATACTATTTTATGAATATAACAATGTAAGTGTCCTAAATCTGATCTGTTGTCTTGCATACCTTTTTTTTTTAAAGCATTTGTTTGCTTCCATCCCCTTTTTTTGACATTTTTAGGTGCCTACAAGTCTGCTCTGTATATCATTTTACTGCTAACATTTTAACAGGACTGTGTTACCAAGAGAAATAAAGACATGTGCATTGTTTCTGATTTGCAGAGACTCCTTCTATCTTTGCTTGTTGAACAGCGGGACCAGCTTTTTATCTGGCTTTGCCATTTTCTCAGTTCTGGGCTACATGTCCCAAAAACAGGGTGTTGACATTTCTTTAGTTGCTGAGTCAGGTATGAATGTGAATCCCCTCTGTTCCAATTAAATATACCTCAAATTGTCAGATTTTTTGTTTGATCTCTTATGATTTTTTTATGATTTCACCGATTTTGCCACTCCAAAATTGAATAAAAAAAAGACAGCAATGGCTGAATTAGTTTTGGTTTCCCTTTGCAGGCCCTGGCCTTGTATTCATAGTCTATCCACAAGCTGTGACCCTTCTGCCGTGGCCCCAGGTCTGGTCTGTGTGCTTCTTCACCATGATCATCTTGTTAGGAATAGACGGACAGGTCAGCTGTAGCTTTCCTTATGTCTCCCAAAAATGTCTTCCAATGCATCTCCAAGCTGACTTGCCTTTATGTTGCTCTCCAGTTTATTGGGCTTGAAAGCATCATGACTTCTCTGTCAGATGTCTACCCTTCCCAGATCCGAAAAGGATTTCGCAGAGAGCTTCTTCTGATGCTAATCTGTGCCACTGGCTATGTGTTTGGCCTCTTGTTGGTGTGTCAGGTGAGAAGCACTTTCATTGATGGCTACGTAAGAAATTCATCATGTGAGAGTAATTTGCAGTCTGATCAATTAACACCCAATATACAGCATGTAAACTGCATCTTTTACTTTTTTGTTCTTATTACTGTGTGTGAGGGGGGGGGGGGTTATTCTTTGCAAGGTGTTTGTATTGCTCCCCTCACTTTACCAATTTATTGCCTGCTTTAATTTTAGGCTGGCGCATACATTCTGCAGATCTTTGATCACTATGTTTGCAGTGGTCCCACTCTTCTTCTAATGGCAATCTTCCAGTCAGTGGTTATTGGATGGATTTATGGTAAGAAACAGTCATCAGTGGTACAGCTGTCTTTGTTTTTAGATGTTACGTCACGCCGAGTGTACAACATTATATCCAATGTCCCAATTCCATATTCTCTATATATGTTTAATAAAAGCTAAGAATACATAATGCTATTTCTCTGTAAAAGTGGCTAAAATAAGTATAGTAAAATTGAATATACTGCATACTATTTAGTATGTGTGATGCATTTGTCTCTGTCCAAGGTGCTGACCGCTTCTGTGACAACATTGAGGACATGATCGGGTACAAACCTCTCGCAGTGATCAAGTACTGCTGGTTGTATGGAACCCCTGTTGTTTGCAGCGTAGGTGTTTTAAGAAGGAAACATATTTTATTCTGTGAATAGACTGTTTCTGGGCAGCTGCTTGGGTTCTTGTTTACTTCCTGTCAGCGGATGTCATTCACATACACTGCAACAGGAAATAACGTTTACGGTTACAACTATGGGATGGTTTATAGATATTTACTTTCCAGTTGATCCGACAATGTTTAATTGTGAGTTTCTTCCTTTTAAAGGGCACACTTGTGTTTTTGGTCCTGAAATACACCCCCCTGAGGTTCAACAACTCGTATGTGTATCCTTGGTGGGCATACTGTATCGGCTGGTTTCTGGCCATGTCATCTCTTATTATGATTCCAGTGACCATGGTCTTGAAACTGGCCCATTTAAAAGGGAATCTCTGGCAGGTCAGTTGTGGTTATCTTTTATTATATAGTTGGACATTTAAAGAATTTAGTTTCTTTTTGAAATTCTTCATATTGGGACAGGAGTTTGAAATAGAAAACATGTCGGGACAAAGGCAATTTAATTTCCTCTGCCGTCCACAGATTTTTTCGAAACTGAGTACTGTTGTACATTTTGAAAGAGGAAAAGAATAAGTATTAAAGTTTGATTGGAACCTTTTGTTGCTTGTGCATAGTGCATGTTCTGCTGTAAGGGATCTTCTATAACGATGTTTTACCTTCCTCTAGCGTCTCAAGATGAGCTCCCAACCTGCAGGTGACTGTCCAGTGGTGACAAAGGAAAGGACAAGCATCAGCACCTCACTACACTTCCCTGATGGTGGACAAGATGGCAAACTGTAATGAAATTGCAATCCTTTAAAAAATATAACTTTTGTTTTGGGTTAGAGCATATAATGATGGTTAGTATGAATTTACATATATTTTGGTTTAAGGGGTTGTTATGGTTTACAGTATATTAAATGTCTAAATAGGGGTGGCCGTTGTAGTTACCGGATAATCATTCATAAATAACAACATGGTTCTTTTAAAATCAAAGAATACGTCTACATTTATTAATCAGAGCACTCGCATAAGAACATATCACTATTTTGACCGATTTCTTAAAAGTCATGACTGTGAGGTGTGTAGAAAGTGCTGCAGCATAAGTAACAGCTGCAACTTTCCTGACTTTGAATTAGCACCGAATGTTTTATTTACAACCACAAAAAGCAAGTTGGAAGTTGATCTCTTCTTTGGGGTGTTTTTTTATCCTTTATTTGAGAGTGTCAGGAACCGAGAAGAGAGAGAGAAGGGACAACATGCAGCAAAGCCGACACAGACCTCATTTACTCGTGTGAAATAACGCAAACAATAGTACATTTTGCATGTTAAAGTGAAAACTCCAGCCAACTAGCCTAGCTTAGCATAATTACTGTAAACTGGTAAACAGATCTGACCAAAGGTAAAGGAAAGCCCAGCATCTCTAAAACACACTAATTAACACATTACATGCTGTTTGTTGAATCCATACAAAAAGTGAAGTGGTTTATATATTAGTCAAGTGCAGGGTCTTCCTGGTGGAAGAACATTTAGATCTTTTAATTCAGTAAAAGTGCTAATATCACACTGTGATAGCTCTTTGACAACCTTACTTAAGTAATAGTATTTAAGTAGAATAAATATAAACTAAAAGTTCTTCAAATAAAAGTACTTATTGTGCAGTAAAATGTTCCCTGTCAGTGTTTCACTTTATGTTTTTGGATACATTTTACTGCTGCAATACATGTTTTACTGTTGTGGAAGTGATGTGATCATTTTAATTACATTTCATTTAGCTGATGCTTTTATCCAAAGCGACTTACAATGAGTCACTTTAAGGTTACCATTCAATTTAGACTTTTTTAATATGGATTGAGCAAACAATAAATAAAGTGTTAATTAGTGATGTAGAGGTTTATTGTTTTTTTTATTTACTTATTTATACCTAGCCAGGGTAGCTGTGTCCCCTTGCTACAATGCTGAACTAAGCTAAGCTAAGAGAGTGGTATCAATCTTCTCATCTCTGTTGCAGCTACAAAGTGAATAGCCATATATCCCATAATATCAAATTATTTGACCTGAAATGAAAAAGTATGCTTCATGGTTCAGATTTATTTTTAGTTTTAGTGAGACATGGAAGTTATTGATCGTCTTCAGGATCAGTTTGTGGCCAAATAATCTCAGATGAATGATGTAGTAATTATATGTATGCAATAACCCAAGTCATTTGACTGTGTTTAGTTATACAGATCTGTTGTTTTTAATTTATACAACCGCCTTGTGTACATGTTTCCAATGCTTTGTTCAGGTCAGATGCATAGCGGGGCTGTTCACCTCTGTGACCTCTTGTACCCTTTATTCTCCTGTTTTTATAACTGAATCAGCAGATCAGCAGACCAATCATTACAGACCAATTCATGTGTGAACCTCTGTGAATGTCTCTATGGGTCCTGACACTATTGCAACAATATTCTCAGTGCTGTTGACTGTGATTTCTCAGACGGAAGTCAATTTTCTTAATGTTCTGATGTGACCTCAAACAAAAAACAACTGTAACAAGCAAATACACTGGGATGGTGATTTTTAAATATCTTTCTTCAACTCGTGTCATTTGATTACCCAGATTTACTTTGTGACTGATATTGACTTAATATGTATTGGTGCTTTTATTGTGTCTAATAATTCATACAATGTATCTTACATATTATACATTAAGCCAAATAAAAATACCTCCTCAGGCTGTCAAAATAGATGTTCAACTATACATGCTACTTGAATGTATAATGCAATTCCTATAGTGCCTTTAGTATTCCCCTAATCCCATGTTGCTGTTTTTTATGTTTTTTTAATACATACCTGTCTTTATACTTTCATTTGTATTATGTGCATGAGGTATGTGATGCCTTTTTATTATTCTTTTTCATTGTTGAAAAACCAAATGTTTGGGTATTATTTAACAGCAGCCATTATTGAGTACAACAACCAATTATTTTGGGCAAAATCTCTTTATTCCACAACTATCAATAAATGTGCCGATTGTTTTCTTGATACTCTTTTGGTTTATAAAACTCTCAGGGAAACTCCCGGTATTCAAAGTAATATCTTTTTTTTTTCGTCATCAAACCAACAAAACCCTAAATAAATTAAACAATCAATTTTGGCCATTTTTGCTTGAAAACAATTAAATGAGTTGCTCTTTACTTGACATAGATATGTAACTAGGTCTGAACTTGTCTGTTTCTCTACGTTCAGTTTTAGTTGGTACAAATTAAACCGTTATGGAATGATCATTTCCACACTAGGCTTGCCTCATATGAAACACAATTATGAAACATGACATTGAAACATTTAACAAACATTTATTGAATAAAAAACAAATCATTGTAAAAAAAAAAACTTGCATTTGTTTATTTGGGTACATTAGTTCTGATGATTTTGATATCATCGACTGGACGATCTTGGCCGTTTGTCTCTACCATTCCGATTCGATTCAGCACTCCCATTCCCTGGCTTACTCTTCCAAAAATGCTGTGCTTTCCATCTAACCACTGAGTGGGGCCGAGAGTGAAGAAGAACTGGCTTCCGTTCGTGTCTGGTCCTGCATTGGCCATCGCCAAAATACCAGCACCTAATAGACACACAAATTAAATTAAAGAAGTACATCGGCTTAAATAAAAGTATTAATTATTATTTGCTTGATATCTGACAACTAATTCAGTTCAATACAACAGCCCTGCAAAAAAAGGACTCAGTACTGACACATACTAATTCATAATTTTTGCCTCTTCCACATCTACCACCTTGTATTTAATACAAATTAATTGTACCAATGTGATTACCTGTGAATTTCAGTTCTGGGACCACCTCATCTTCAAACTGTTTTCCAAATATGGAGGCACCACCACGACCTGTCAGAAGAACAAAGATTAGTAAAGCACTGATTTATTATCAAGTGAGGTAATGAAACAAGACAATATTAAAGTATGAACATTCAATTTGTCTTGTATATATTTCACAATATTAATTTTGCCAAAGAGATGAAGTTTGGATTATTAATGGATTTTAAGGGTGGCAGTTTTACAAAGTAAAGTGAATGTGACAAACAGGAATTACCACAAGTTAGTTAAAATCTGCTCAAAAATAAGACGTATGGTATGATCTTCACTAGACAGCGTCCACTGATAACTGCTTTGGTTTGGTGTATCTGTTGATTCATTTAAGAATGCCATAAATAAAGAAACATCCCCTACAACCATAATTGAAGCATACATTAAAACACAAGGCCCACAAAATGTACAGAGGTTTGATTGAGACACAAGTCAATAGATCCACTAGATACCAAAATATATAACAACACTTGAACATTGCACATATAAGGAACATGGCTGCAGGCCTTTGCGTCGATTCAGCCACAAGTGCAAGGTTTTTTTATTTTAAGTTTTGCTTTAAAATGAGAAAGGACCTTCTCAAAACTGTTGCTATAAAGTTGGAGCCACACTAATATGAACACATATTGTGTGACGATTTACCAGTAGCACTTCATTCTATGGGGTCCATTATTTCCTTGTAAGAACTATGCAATTTTGTACAAATTAAATTGAAAATAGAGACCATGTTTTTGAGTTTAGTTTAGATTTTTAGAGAAACTTCCTTGGGAGAAGTGCTCCATTTAATTCCAAATGAACCTTAATTGTGTATTACTTCAAAACAAAAGACATTCTCCATATATTGTATGTTTGCCTTATTCACAATAATAATTTAATATTTTGACCTGTGACCCTAGTGTCAGTTTCCTAAGCTCAAACCTTGACAAAACAGACCTTCAAAAAGTATGTCTGGATAATAGTGTATGTGATTAACCCACCGGTTCCTGTAGGGTCTCCTCCCTGCACCATGAAGTCTTTGATTATTCGGTGAAACTTTGTGTTGACGTAGTAGCCTCTTCTACACAGCTCTGCGAAGTTCTTGCAGGTTTTTGGTGCTTGTCTCCAGTACAGCTCCACAATAATCGTTCCCATCCTGCAACGCATGGTCAGTATTAGTGTTTAGCCTAGCTAGCTATGTATTGAGCGTCTTTCAACAGCACAGACAGCATCCTGGCGGGGTGTTAAATATTACCCAATGCTCTTATAAGTATCGCAAAAGTTAACCTAGCAAGACCAACGCTTAACTAACGTCACCAAATCGCCAGCGTTACTGGAGCTAGCTTAGCTGAGTTAACGCTAGCATTCAGCGCTTTTAATGAAAACTTACGTCGTGTCCATCGCTACTGTTTGCGGCTGCCATGTGTCTGCGGGTATCCCTGACATTATCACTCCAAACAGTACCCTTCGGTAGACTTTAAACAAACTTGTTTCAATAAAAAAAGTACGTAATTGATTAGCCTAGCACAATCTCTCAATTCATTTCAGGGTGGAGTTTCTTCTTCGGTGGTTGGCGCTCGTTCCTCTGCATGTGAGCGGAAGGAAGTGGGCAACTGTTGACCGCCCTCTAGTGGACGAAATACGACAGTTGATATCTTTGACGTAGCACACTCCATACAATACAATTACGATCCCTTTCTTCTTCTTCTTCTTCTTCTTCTGGCTTTCCGGCAGACTAGATGCCTTGCGGCACATTGCTGCCTCTCACAGGACATTTCACGTACCACGATCCCTTTCTTTTAACCATTGCTTAATTCGTACAGTAGTTCGAGTGAAACTAAGTGTCCATGCTCTGCCGTTCGCAGCCTCCACTCTCTAATATGTTTACTTTATTACATTGGCCTCTAGTCTACTTGGCCTCTTTTTTGTTCGATTTTTGTCTATATAAGTAGCTAGTTCCCTTATTTCTTAACATAACTCCATTATTTTTGATTGAGTGTAGATGTATCGATTTGTTGTGTTATCCCATAATGTAAGTAATATATCTAACCTAAAAATACATCCACTCTGTCTACATTTCATCCTGGAGTGTTTTGTTCATCTCATGTAGTTCACAATGAAAACTACGGGGGCAGCAACACGCCGGAACAGCGCCAAGCGCGCCAGAAATAAATCATGCGAAAAAGAAATTCTTCTTCTTTGACTGAACATTTAAATTGCTTGTACACTTGTAGTTACTTTGATCGCCGTTACTGTCGACTTTTGGACTGAGTTGTCCCTGTTTGTCTACTGTTGACAACAAGGTAGAATCACATATTTGCGTTTTCTGCAGCTTTGTTGTCAGTGGTATTTAATTAGTTTGTTTCTCTTGAGGGGTGCAGTGTGTTAACAGGCTCTTGTTCTCATTTATGTTCAACGTTAGGTCAGTAACCGCGGACCTCAGCTAGCTAATGTTTGCCGCAACTAACGTTAAACAAATCAGTTCTCTGAAACGTTATGTTTGGGGAAGACAGTGTGAGAAGTTAATTATCTGCTTGAGGTTTCAGTGGTCCGACACTTTGCGATGTTCTGCAAAAATGACTCTTATAGCCAAACCGGGACATGGAGCTGACGTTATACTTGTCATTTAACCTAAATGACAGGTAACGTTCATTACTAACCTTCCCCATATAACCTATATAATCAATAATATCATACAGATGAGAAGGTCTAATCCAAGTAGGGTTATAGGAAATAGTTATATTTCCTAATACATTTGAAAAAATAAATTGTTCAATTGTAAGACTACTTGGTTCTGCTCCTGCATTGACTTTTCAGATTGCATAGCCAAGACTTGATACTTAACAGTGACTTGCAAAACTATGACAGTGTTCAGGGCTGATTGTCCTTCGGCTGAAGTCTATCTTGACATAATGTGTGACTGTTGATAGGCCCAGCACAAGGTAGTCTGAATGAGCAAATATTCTCATTATCAATTGATTTGTTGATTATTTTCTGGATTAAAGCTAGTAAAAAATTCCAATGTCTTGTTTTTTCTGACCATCAGTTAAAAACCTAAAAATATTTAATTGTAATTGACTATTATATACGAGTAGGAAAAGCATGAGAAGATGTTATGCTTAATTCAAATATTGTCATTTTTGTTTTATGAAATTACAAATAATAGATTTTGAATAAATAATATATTATTAATATATATATATATATATATATATATATAGTTAATTTTGTCCTTCACCTATTTATTGAATCATCTAATCATCTCAGTGTATGTCTATTATTTTTAAAGAATGAATGTTTGTATCAGCTTCAGTTGTTTAATAATGTTGGATGTTGAGACAGTAATTTCAGTTTCCTTCATTACATTACATTACATTTCATTTAGCTGACGCTTTTATCCAAAGCGACTTACATGATATACAGTATACAGTAGACCGAAGACACAGCAACGGTGAGCAATTAGGGTTAAGTGTCTTGCTCAAGGACACAACGACATGGACTGGCTGAGGCGGGGTTTGAACCACCGACCTTCTGATTGAAAGACTGACTTGCTAACCACTGAGCCACAGTGCTTCATGATCTTGGTCTCTGGGTTGCAATTACAGTAGGTCTCCAGGAAGAGCCATTGTTGGTTAGCAAGCCTGCTTGTCTATCTGGCATGCAGAGGCGAAGGGTTATTGTGGATATCATGGTCTGGAATTGCAGAGGGACTTTGCTATGGTATACATTCTGTTTCCTTGTGTATCATTGTATCATTATGACTTCTTGCCAGAGCCTAAATGTGTATACATTTGGCTGCAGCAACACAGGTTAGTTGTAGCTGCCAGCTTAACATAGACAGAAGCAGCAATTTCTACATCCTAACTGTCATGTGATTAATCAGATGAGAAGGTCTAATCCAATTAGGATGGTAGCATGCTGGTTAGCACTCTTAAGCTTGCAGCTAGGTCAGGATATTTTTGTGAGTAAGCCACAAGGACGAACGAGAGTAAAAGAGGTGTGCCAGTAGTGAGAGAAAAACAAAGTTTTAGATCACATTGAGATTTAATTAGCATTTTTCTACTTTTTCCTCAGAGGATCATCAGATCAGATAGTTACAAGTTCATCTTCTTTATCTCATCTCAAGTTCCTACACCATGGCCATTGTCAAAATCCACGCCCGAGAGATCTTTGATTCTCGTGGAAACCCCACCGTAGAGGTTGACCTTCACACTGACAAAGGTAAGCAACAATATGTATAGTTGTATGGACTCATGTGTCTGAAGAAATTAAGTAGAATTGAATATGACTTCTTCAAAATGTATAAAGGTATTGCTCATGTGCTTCAATTACAATATTTATGACATATTTAGTGATTGTCATGTCACTACTCATGTCCTTTCTCTGCTCCCATGTACATTTCACAGGCTTGTTTAGGGCGGCTGTACCCAGCGGAGCGTCTACTGGAATCTACGAAGCCTTGGAGCTCAGGGACAATGACAAGTCTCGCTACCTTGGAAAAGGTGTGTATGCCATTTTAGTGTTTCCTTTTTAATAAGATAATATTAGTTAAATGACAGATGTGGTTTTGATATGTACCACCAAATATAAGCAACCTTTATTGCCTTTGCAGTTCAAAGCAGATGCAATTTCAAGGAAAAATACTATATTTTACACATTTGTCCTTTTCTATATCTTTCTGTGTTGTCTTTCTCTTTGCCAGATGTGAATGGGTTAGTGAGTTTCCATTGCCTGTCCCTCTCAATTAAAAACGTGTCCATTTAGCGGTAGAAAAGATTATGACATGGTCATTTACACAACAACATAACAATTACTTATTGAATGCTTTTGGCCAGATATGATGTGAATGGTCAATAAAGCATGTTCTCACTGCAGAAGTGATGTTAAGCCTGTTGACTGATGGACTGTGAAATAACAATTTATTGATTTGTTGAATTAGAGTAATTGTGTTACGCTAATTGTGTAAAGGTTTATTTAAAACAAATTACAAAATAAATACTGTTGCGTGTGTCTCTGTAAATGGGAAATGTAATGTGTTTTTAAATCTATGTTTTTATTATTGGCATTACAAGATTTGCCCATAATAAGGATCATGCTCATATTTCTGTTGCAGGAGTCTCACAGGCTGTAGAACACATAAATTCAACTATTGCACCTGCACTTGTTGGCCAAGTAAGAAGATACTTCTCACTCTCCGTCTGTGTTTTGTTTCCCAAATCTTGTACTAACTAAATTTCCATTTTTCATTGTTGTGCTGATTTGGATCCATCCCAACTTGTTCTTTTGGTCTTCCAAGGATTTATCTGTGGTTGAGCAAGAGAAAATTGACCAGATGATGATTAACCTGGACGGCACAGAGAACAAATGTAAGTGACAATATTCACACTGTTGTGTTTAATCTAAAACAATACATATAGCAATGCAGTCTTCATAACTATGGACTACGGCAGTGTAACACGATGCTGTTACCTTCTGAGTTTTCCCCCCAACACCAATGACACAGCACACTTGAGGTTTTGTTTAGCAAACACTTTTATTGCGACCTGCACGCTCAGCAGACTGTGCCTCTCCTCCTCCTCCCCATCCCTTCTACAGTTTATATAGAAGACACACAATCAGCTCCAGCTGAGGCCAATTAAGCCTCATCCTGGCACCTGCTCCCTGAGCCGGTCCTCCTCTCTCGCTCTGCAGCTGAGCCTAACCACGCCCCTGCCACCACAGGCGGATTTCTGGTCAGGGTCTGAAATGAACTTTTTTCACTGCCCGCAGCTGTGGCAGGAAAGCTTTTTTTTTTTCACTCAAATTCTTTATCTGCCACATTTGAAATCAATTCACTAAATTTAGGAGTAAAACCCACAAAATCAAATCTATCAAATGCTGTAATTCAATGTTTGATTTACACAAACCATTACATGTATGGTAAAATCCAGTCTACAAATTACTATACACATGCATGTGCATATATGAATGCACCTGCTTCTGTCCAAAAATATAATATCAATTTCAGTTCAAACAGAGAATATTAAGCCTGGATCAACAAAGGGACAAAATTCACCATTATAATGTTTTTAAGCAAGACACTGGGACTTAACCTTCTTGAGGAGCTGCAGTATTTATTCATGGACTAACTGAAACCTTCAAGTTCCACTTGACAGCCTTACTGTTACATTATTCTCCACTCTGTATGCAGCAGCAGATACATGAGGTAGTACAAAATGGGTCTGTATGTTTGTGTGCATCTTTTAGTTTTGTGTTGTTAATTAGAATGTGGTGAACTGTCAATCAAAACAGGGAAGGTTCAACAGCAAACACTTTGCTTTCATATAGCAGTGTCGAGCAACTTTCAAATGTGCAGCGCTATCCAATCATACCCCCACCTTACTAAGTGTGTTTCTCAGTTGTGGGTTTTCCCTGTTGGCCGAAGTGGCGGATGAACTGCAGTATTCATCCACGGCCTAAAATTGACCTGCATTTGGCGATTGCATTAACAAATAACACATTTGCTCTGAGGAATTGAGCTCACAAGACCAACTTTACCAATAAAGACGTTTTTACTGTTTGGCTCTATAATTGAGACAGTTGTCCTGCTGCATTATGAAGCATTCCTCCAGTGAAGTTTAATGGATCTGAGATGTTGAACTAAAAATGTCCGTGCTGGTTGTAGTAGGAAGAGAAAAAAACCTTTTGAATCATCAATAAACATTCAAAACAGATTTTAAATGAGGATTAATGATTGTTGATATATTTTTTATTCTCAAACAGCCAAATTTGGAGCAAATGCCATCCTGGGTGTTTCCCTGGCTGTTTGCAAAGCTGGTGCAGCAGAGAAAGGTGTCCCCCTGTATCGTCATATTGCTGACCTAGCAGGAAACCCAGAGGTCATCCTGCCTGTGCCGGTGAGGTTCTGCGTGCCAAATTACATGCATACATTTCCTGTTTTCCTTTGTTCCATTTTGTCACAGCTCTTGTTTCTCTCCCCTCCACCAGGCCTTCAATGTGATCAACGGTGGCTCGCATGCAGGCAACAAGCTCGCCATGCAGGAGTTCATGATCCTGCCCATTGGCGCGAGCACCTTCAAGGATGCCATGCGCATTGGAGCCGAGGTCTACCACAATCTCAAAAACGTCATCAAGAAGAAATATGGTCAGGATGCCACCAATGTGGGGGACGAAGGGGGCTTTGCTCCAAACATCCTGGAGAACCAGGAAGGTACGTAAGCGGAATGATTTAGTTTGACCTACTGATGAATCTAAGTATCTTAACACTGCAAACTTAGCACAGCTCTCAGGTTCCTTTCCAAAGAAAACTTTCCCAGTGTCGGTGTGAAGTCAAACTGCTTTCATCACATTGCTGAAAACCAAATGTGCAGCCAGTAAAAAAAAGAAAAATGGGTAGACAAAAAATAATAATATGCACACGGTTCTACTTACTGTGCAGCTGTAAGAGAAACCTTTACGGTCTGTGTGGCTTTTTACAAAGTTATTGTTGGAGGAAACTGGCTGTAAATAGTGGAAACAGGCTATTATGTGAACCCGTGCGCCAACGACAACATCAACAAGCTTTACGACAAGGAAAGTTCAATAAGTTGCTTGAACAGTTGCATGGTAGTGCGCCGTTTACCGTGTCACATTTTGCGTTTGTTTTTGTGGCAAAAAAATGTTGTCAATAAATATTGAATAATGTTAAAACATCATTATGACACAGAATCAACAGTTTGTTTTGTTGTTTAATTGAATTGTATTTCAGTGTTGAGGGGTTGCTATGGATCTAGTCAGTGTGGAAATCATCATCATCATAATTTATTGTTTTCGGTGGTGCTCAATGCAAGCATAAATCCTAATGGGTAATATTCTGCAACTCTGATTTTTCATAATGATTGCTTAACTCTGCAGCACTGGAGTTAGTAAAGGAGGCCATCGCCAAAGCAGGATACACGGATGAGGTTGTGATCGGCATGGATGTGGCAGCGTCGGAATTCTACAGGGACGGAAAATACGACCTGGACTTCAAGTCTCCTGATGACCCGAGCCGTTACATCACCCCCGACGAGCTGGCTGATCTCTACAAGAGCTTTGTGAAGGATTATCCCGGTAACCTTCAGACATTTCCTTATTTTACACATTTAGTAGGCGGTAAGCAGGACACACAATATAATATTAATATAATAGTAATGTCAGCTTCAACGTAATCTCATAAGGGGAGGGAGCTAGCCGTTTTGTAACTATCTGGGTTAACTTTCTTATCTGAAATCTGCTCATCCTCCTAGAGGGCCAAACACATTGATTGTGTACTACTCGTTTACTACATCAAACATTTGTTTCATGCCTGAAATGCTTTTTCAAAGATCATCTCTATCTTCAAATAGATCATAGAAAGCACACCCCGTATCATGAGCTCAAGTCCAACAGATATAGAGGTGTTTAAAAATTGAAGGAAAGCAAAAGCTGGAAGTTATCTTATTTCTGAAGCACTTTAAACCATTTTTTACTTGCTAAAATGTAGATTAGATTTGTGCTTTTACTCACAATGCAAGCAACTGTGAATTTCCACAGGGGCTTCAATTCAATATTTGTCAGAACAATCTTCTTTATTCGTACAACAATATACAATGCTCCAATAACGTGAGCATTATTCAGTATCTTGATATGTTTGACCAAATATGTATTTCAATATTGCAATGATTTTGTAGGACTAATCATTGGTATTTTACTAAATATTTACATATGACCTTGATGAACTGTCTGATTGTCTGATTGTTCATGTTTCTTGCCCTGTTGGATCAAGACTATGATTTGATATTTGATTATAGGCGTAATTGGTTAATCTGTTTGGGTTTTGAAGGAACAATTTGTAACATCAATTGAACGTCATCAGAAACATTTCAGTTTAAACCACATTGATCATCTGTTTCACTATCCAATAAGGAATGTCTGCATATTTTTACTCGCAGTGGTATCCATCGAGGATCCCTTTGACCAGGACGACTGGGCGGCCTGGTCCAACTTCACAGGAAGCACAGACCTGCAAGTTGTTGGAGACGATCTCACAGTGACCAACCCTAATCGCATCAGCAAGGCTGTGGAGGAGAAGGCCTGCAACTGCCTGTTGCTTAAAGTCAATCAGATTGGCACAGTTACTGAGTCCATGCGAGCGTAAGTCAGCACGCCCGGGATCATTTTAAATTCAGACTTGATACCATACAATGATCTGTAATGTCTAGAAGTTGAAAGTCTCCCATTTGTCTTCTTCACAGGTGTAAGATGGCTCAGGAGAGCGGCTGGGGTGTGATGGTCAGCCATCGCTCTGGTGAAACTGAAGACACATTCATAGCTGATTTGGTGGTCGGCTTGTGCACTGGACAGGTAAAATCAGATAGAACTGTTTATTGTATGAGTGTGTCTTTTGAAAAAAAAAAATAATAATAATTGGACATTTATGACAAAAATATAAATGTATCTCCTCTGTCCATATTCACATTTGGAAATGATTGCCTCTCGATTAACTACTTTGATAAAAGTTGGAATAAGCAATACATGTTGTTAAAATCCTGTATCAAATCTATGAAACAGGATTCACCGTAACTTGGACAAAGTTTAATGGAGACATTGAATCCCTTTGGGGGAAATCTTTGTACACATTTTGTCACTTTCAGATCAAGACTGGGGCACCCTGTCGTTCTGAGCGTTTGGCCAAATACAATCAGATTCTTAGGTAAGTCTCGTTCTTATACAAAATATGGAGTTTTTATTCCATTTGTGCAATGTTTAAAAGTATAAAATGTGATTGTGCATGAGGTGTTCTTTTATTTGTCAAATGAAACACCCCCAATGCCTTTCAGCTTCCCTGCAACTATTTACTTGTGCTGTATAACTTAAAAACTAGATAAATTAAACTGTTTTAATAGTTTTGGTTTGCGCATTAATCGCAGTTTGTATCATTTCTGATCCGTTAAACAGCATTGTGTCTGTACTTAGCTCGAATCTTTGATATACTTTAAAATGTTAAACTAGTTATGTAATTAAATACAGTGGGAAAGACCTACTTGTTGTAAAAGAGAAATGCATACATTAAAAAGAGGAAATTAACTTGTAACTTTTCTTGTCTATAGAATCGAAGAGGAGCTGGGAGACAAGGCTGTTTTTGCTGGAAAAAACTTCCGAAAACCATTGATGGAGTAAATGATGATTACACATTTACTTTATGTAGAAATGGATCCATGCTTGCAAATCCATAACAATGCATCAAATAACATTTTGAAGCAGTAATGGATAATGTAGAGCTACTTGTGTAATTTATAGAGAGAACTTACTGTAGTCACTGCAGCTTACTGTAGAATCCGTAACACGCAAGTCTTCTACTGTATTCTGCCATGTTTTTCATGTTAATGTGGAGTAAAATAATAGACCTCACAAACTAATCACAAAAGCTGCATTTAGAGGCCGTTAATAAACAAGTTTTCTCAGTGACAGAATGTTTTTTGATTATTTCTATCATGTTTCATTTAATTTTGCTGCTGTGGTAGATGTTTTTGTCAAAGGTAATTGACGTCCTACATCTTTTGATTATGTTGCCAGTTTAAGTAGACATATAATAAAGTGAAACAAAGAGAGAGAGAGAGACCTGCGGAGCTTGTGCATGTGTGTATGTTGGTTTGTGTTTCTCTCTCGTTATTTCATGACAAAGGAAGCAGATAAAAAGGTCTGGAGATGATTCAAAATGTTGAATTCGCATTTGCTAGATGGCTCCTCGATGGTGGAATGAGCTCCCCAATGACATCAGGACAGCCGAAAGTCTCTACATCTTCTGCCGCAAACTAAAAACACATCTTTTCTGACTATACCGTAAATACAACTTTTTTTTTTTATTGCACTTTCGTAGCACTTAAATAGCACTTTGCAGTTTGTCTCTCTTGCAGAAATTGTACTTTGTGGATTATTGTTGTTCTGACTTTGTACTCTTATGGTTGAATGCACGTATTGTAATTTGCTTTGGATAAAAGCATCAGCTAAAAGAAATGTAATGTAATGTCCATGGAACTCTCAGCATGAGGACTAAATATGTGTCCGTGTAATGGAAGGAGGCCATTAAAGGGCTGACAAACTACACAAACCTATCCGGCAGATAGCAGAAACATTAGGATTGACCAAATCAACAGTTTGGCCGTTGATTGACTTAATGATATGTTTTGTTAATACCTCTAAACTACCTCTAAATAAAATATAAAACCTATGTTATTGTAAGTCGCTTTGGATAAAAGCGTCAGCTAAATGAAATGTAATGTAAGAAATGTAATGTACCCCTAAAAAGAAGGACTGTTTGCAATCTCACCAACACCAAAAGTCCCGGAAGACCACAGAAGACATGTAAAGTAGACATAGCAGAATTCTTTCCTTTTGTGAAGAAAAACCTTCATAACATGAAGACTGAGCTCAAGAATTCTCTGGAAGAGGTGGGTGTGTCTTTGTCAAAGTCTACAAGCAAGAGATGCCTTCATGAGTCTGAATACAGAAGGTTTATAACAAGGTACAAACCACTGGGAACACTTGAGAACATGAAGGCCAGATTAGACTTTGCCAAAAAGCCTCTGAATGAGCCTGATCAGTTTGAGACTAAGGTTCTTTGGAAGATGAAACCAAGATTACCTTGTACCAGAATTATGGGAAGAGAAATGTTTAGAGAATGAAAGGAACGGTCCTGATCCAAAGCCAACTATATCCTCTGTTAACATGGTGGAGGCAGTGCTGTGGCATGGGCAGGTATGGCTGCCAATGGAACCGGGTCACTGGTTCATTGATGATGTCACTCACAGCTAATAGAAGTCGCAGGATGAGTTTTGAGGTGTTTAGGGCTTTACTATCTGTTCTAATTCAGCCAAATGCTGCAAAACTAATTGGATGGCATTTCTCAGTATGGATAATGACTCAAAACATACTGTGAAAACAGCCCTGCAAGCTTGTCAAGGCAAAGAAATCTAATATTCTTCAATGGCCAAGTTAGTCACCTGATCTCAACTCAAGTGAGCATGCTTTTAGTTTACTTCAGATAAAACTGAAGGCAGAAAGACCCAAAACAAGCAGCAACTGAAGGAGGCTGCAGTTAAGGCCTGCAAAGCATCTCAAGGGAGGAAACTCAGTGTTTGGTGACTATGGGTGGAGGACTTCAGGCAATCATTGATTGCAAAGGATTTTCCTATTAAAAAAAAATGAATCATTGTATTTAATGTTAGTTTGTCCAATTACTTCTGAAAATGTGGGGTACTTTGTAAATATGGTTGTAAACAGTTAATGACATATGTTATATCCATTGAAATAAAGCTGAAAGTCTACACTTCAACCACAGTCCAAATACTTATGGCCCTCAATGTATATGCGTGTGTGCGTATGTATACATATATATATATATATATATATATATATATATATATATATATATATATATATATATATATGTATAAATATGTGTGTGTGTGTATATGTGTAAATGTATATATATATATATATATATATATATATGTATAAATATGTGTGTGTGTGTATATGTGTAAATGTATATATGTGAATATGTATATATGCATATATACGTGTATATGTATATGCATGTAGCCTATATATGTGTATATGTAGGTCTAAATATACGTATGTATCTATGTATTTGTATATATATTTGTATATATATATATGTGTGTATATATGTATGCGTATATATGTGTGTATGTGAATATATAATATGTGTGTGTATGTGTGTGTGTGTGTGTGTATTTATAGATATAACTATATATATATATATATATATATATATATATATATATATATATATATATATATATATATATATATATATATATATATATATATATATATAGTCGGGCATTAAATACGACAAAAATGACGGTATATTTTAAGTCAGTGGTTTCCTACAGCTCAGTCTCAGATTCACATTCACAGTGTCTGCCGTCGGGAGGTTCATGTCATCGCTTACATAATAATGTTTAATAGCCACAGCAGCACACACAGTATGAGTTGTTGTTTGATTCATGGAGGCCAGTGTGTGCAGCAGCAGCTGACGAGCAGCCTCCGTGGTTTCTGCTCCTGCTGCTGATCCGCGGCACATGCTCATTTATGTACACCCAGACAACTTTGAAGGCTTAGCTGTGGCTGCTGAGGTCATTGCACTGGGAAAAAAAATAGACTGACTCGCTCCACTACACCGCCTCCATTTTGAATAGCCATGTAATAGGGGATTCGCATAGTTTTTGTGTGTATCGCCCACTGCGCTACGTAGTGTCAACAAGCCACATCCAAACATCCTTCGACATGGACGACCTGTTCAGTCCGCGGAGGTAACTTGATTAACTTATCGTCTGAATGCGTATTTTACTTGTTTCATTTATTTAACACGTCTTCCAAGTGCGTTGCGTGGCGTGACTTTGGGAGCCGTTTGTATGAAATAGTCGGAGTGTCAGTGGTCACGAAGTTCGTGCCTGGCTAACAAGCTAGCCACATTGCAGCCGAGTGTTTCTGTCTCGATAGCAGCTAGCTTATCTGTCCGCTTTCATGTAGCTTGCACTTCTTTCTGCAGCTGTTATTTTAATGGATGCCACTGAAGCAGATTAACATGGTGTCTCCCCCCCTGTTATTCCCTCTGGGCTTGACGTGTATTGACATTGGGTCGCTGTCTATATGTGCGTGTGTGTGTGTGCGTGCGTGTGTGTATGTGTGTGTCAACGACGGGTTGTGGATGCTAACGTTGATAGTTATTATTGATCGCATACTTTGGCAAACGGTCCGCCACGAGACGGAGTCAGCCCGCTTCCGTCAACCTGTTAGGCTCTCCAGAGGAGCACACACTGTTCTCGTAATGGTGACCGTAAAAATTAGCAGCTCATGTATGATTGATTGACAGTCTTTTGCGGTAGCTAGCGTCGGGTTTCATTCATGTGATAAAAGGAAACGTCGCAGGTCACATCTGAGATTGGTTCCCAGTGATGGAGGGGCGGGATGTTATTCTGCTGCTGAAATCTCTGTGCAGCGCGAGGGAAGCGGCTCTGACAGCCAAGTTTTACACATATCGATCACACGTCTGTGTGCACACCCTGCAGCGTTAATCACCTGCTAATGAACAGTTATTATTTGGCAGACTGACTTTAAACTGTGTGAACTTAAACCAATGACAAAACTGGAAGTGGGAAATCATTTTGATGCATATGATGAACGTGTGATGTCTTCTTTTTTCCATTTCAGGAGCCTGAACAGCACACAAGGCGAGATAAGAGTTGGGCCAAGTCATCAGGTACACCCTGCTTGAACTGATTTCTGTCACACTTGATTTAAATCCATAAAAAAAAAGAAATTGATACATTTCTATGTGCAAAAGTCAAATGTATTATTTTTTGGGTGGTAAAGACATATTTTGACACCCTCAACACTTTTAGGAATACTTAAAGAAGTATGTGTATGTGATGAGTGTCTTAGTGGCCTTTACTACTCATTTATGTAACGGCTCTGAGCTGCCTGTTCAGTATGAAACGGATTATAGCAGGTACTCTTACTTACGAAACAAGCAATATCCACGTTATTTTAATAAATTACTTTACCCATTGATGACGTTCATTACCCATTGCAATCGTGCACATTATTGACTTGAGTTGCAGTTCTTGAGGTGGTCTAATAAGTGTTTTCTGCTTTCACTGCAGGCCAAACTTCCAGAGATGCAGCTTCGGTCTGCTCCTGGTTTACAGACTCAGACAGAGAGTGAGGAGCTGATGTGGACGCCTGGGGTCAATGACTGTGACCTTCTCATGTACCTCAGAGCTGCCAGGTCAGTGTTTGTACTGTACTGCTTAAAATCACGGTAATTAGGTTTGTCAGTCTGAAGTCGTGTATAAAGGCTAGCAGCTTTTCAAAAGAGGGCAAAATTATTTCGAGAATTTTACAATAAACTCCGACAACTAACCTGCAGCCACATATTTACTGAACAACAAGATTAGATTTAATACTTTACTGGATTGCCCTCACTATGTAACTATAAGCAAATATCTCTTAACAATATGTCAAACTAGTATAGTACATCAATTGGGGCATTGTAGTAATAACAATGTTAACACAAAAATATCAAGTGTTGACAGGGTAATTACTCAGTATTAATTTTGCCTTTTTGTTTTTTTAAGGAGCATGGCAGCGTTTGCAGGGATGTGTGATGGTGGTTCCACAGAGGATGGATGTTTAGCAGCCTCCCGTGATGATACCACACTCAACGCACTCAACATGGTGCGGAGCACAACTTGAATCATATTCATCAGTATCCAGTCATAGAACTACAATATTGCCTTCCAGATTTACAAACTTCTTTTGTTTTTCTCAATTGTAGCTACATGCAAGTCATTATGATGCAGCAAAAGCTCTCCAGCGTCTCGTTAAGAAGCCTCTGCCGAAGCTTATTGAGAAATGCTGGTCGGAGGATGATGTGGTGAGACACCTTTAGCTAGTAATACTGCACTGAAGGTCAGTCATTGTTAGTCCTTACAGTGTTTGTGCAAGCAGACACAATCCTCTGTGATTTGAAAGGATGCAAACTGTTTATGTATTTTAACTTTGCTTAGTATATTGGAAGGTGCAGTGAGTGTAAAATATAGTTATCTGATTAGAAATTGGCATTTTACTTATCTTTTTTCACAAAGATTTGACTCCACTGCAGTAAAATAGTGCTTTTTAACCGCTACTTTAGTTTTAAATGGCAAATCAGTCTAGTAGTACTTGTTAAACAAATGCTTCTAGCATGGTTAACATGATCTATACTGGAGCCTTTTGACGAGCAACTGTATATTATTTAATATTATACACTACCCTCCCTCATTTTCCCTCCAGAAACGCTTCATCAAAGGTCTGAGACAATATGGAAAGAATTTCTTTCGGATCCGGAAGGACTTTCTGCCCAGCAAAAAGACTGTAATTTGACATGTTTTTTGCATACGGAACAATTTGCAATGCATGCTGAGATTTTATGCAGACTAAAAGTACTGTGTTCTTCTCATCAGGGGGAGCTGATCACCTTCTATTACCACTGGAAGAAAACTCCCGAGGCTGCGGGCACAAGAGCGTATCGACAGCAACGCCGGCAGCCGTCCTCTCGCAAAGCAAAGACTCGCTCTGCTGCAGTTCCCGTCACCCCATCACGAAATTATTCAGGTGAGCACCAAGTGTTCCTCAGAAACGTGAGGCCATTTTTTGTTTCCCCTATTCATGCAGATGTTCATATTTCAAAGCGTGCAGTCATATGAGCTGGACGTCTTCACTGAACCTTTTCCTTTGCAGTGGATGCGAGTTCTGCCAGTGAGGACGATCTTGATAGTGAAGACAGTGAACAGGAAATCAAGAGCTGCAGCCACTGTGGTACAACAAGTGAGGGCATGTCTTTATTTGCGATTTATCAGATTTTGCGCAGTATTTTTAGAAATACTAATGTAAAATACTTTTTTGTATTTTGAAAAATACCTGATAGTGCTTTCAAATATTTGGAAAACTTTTGCTAAAAGCTTTTTTTTTTTATTCAGGTTCGAAGGATTGGCACCAGGGGCGAAGAGACAACCCATTGCTCTGCACGACTTGTCGCACATACGAAAATAAGCATGGATGTTTGCCACCAGCTTCAAAATGTGCAGGCGCCCCATTCATGTTTAAACCTGTTAAAGAGGAAGAAGAGGTGAACAGCAAGCATGGCATGAGGACACGGAGGAGCAGAGCACCTGTAAGCCTGAGGCTGGCAGATCAATCACACAGTTATTTTTAGTTCTAGTAATGAAGAAAATGTCTGCAGATGCAATTTTGCCATCAAGATATCATTATGATGAACAACAGATTTCACACCCTTATTCAATCTGTCACATTTTTTACTTTGATGTTTTAGCTAGGAACATATATTGTACATTAGTGTAGTTATTCCCAAACACTGGGTCGGGACCCACAGGTGGGTCGCAGGAGATTTTATTTGGGTCTTTATTAAATTGGGAGAGTTTTCTTTTAACTTTTATATCTGCAGTACACCTTTTGAGACACAAGTGAGCCTGAATGTTCACATTCTGAAAATTGTAATTTAAAATGTATGGTTTACTTTTTCAATATAATATAAGGTGGGATTGGCAATAAAAATGGTCAGGAGCATGGATTCATACACAAATTCGCTCTTCTCATAATTTCTAGATTAAATTTAAAAAGTGAGTCCCCAGAAACAAGTTTTGGTCACACCGCTTTAGGGGATTTATGTCTTTCTTACATGTGTTTTAACAATATTAACTACTGAATATTATTTTATAGCAGCTGTCATCTTTAAGAAGTGGCCACAGGAGGCTCACAGGTTCCCCCACCAGTGAGGATCACCAGTCAAGTAGCCAGCCCTCCCCGAGTGTGACAACCTCTAATTCTTTGAGATCGTCTTCCACGGATATTAAGAATGAATCCAGCAAGAAGATGAACAAGGTAAACATAACCTAAACATTTCATATACATGTTGCACTTCATTGACGTTATCTCACCAGACCAGCAGGGTTGTTTGCATCCTATTCTGTTGAGAAATTCTTCAAAGATTTCAGCCGTTGCGTTGATGAAACTTTAGTTAGTCCCAACCTACATGTAGCTAAAACGATACAATACATGTACATTATATGTAATAAAAGCATTGTGTCCCTTGATAATGCATGTAATACTGCTGCAGCCATGGATGCCTGACCTTTATTTCATGAGGTGTTGTGTCAGTTATCGTCACTATTTTCTGTCAGTAATTAACACCACTGTGTAAATGTCACGCTGTGTCCACAGAAGATAAAAGAGGAGGTAACGTCACCAAAGACAACAAAGCGCGTACGGGAGAGTCCTGTTCCGGAGCCTGACGAGGCTGAGAAAGTTGTACCTAAAAGGCCGAAGACACGGGTGAGAAAATCATATTTTTGCAGCAGGGACTAGGCTGTCACATTTATATTGACTTTAAATTTTGTTGTTTGTTGAAACCAATGATTATGTGAAAAAGGATCGCAGTCAGCTTGTTATCTGAGCACATAGTAGACCTGCCAAACTATGTATGTTACGTGTTTGGATACCACCGTGAAATGTTTACATAATGTATTTGTTTGTTCCCTCCAGGATCCACGGAGCTCTCGGTCAGATGGAGAGGCCGAGGTCGAGGAGGAAAGCTCTTCAGAAAGCCGCAGTGCTCAGGACGACGGCAGCAGTGACACCAAAGATATTGATCAGGACAACCGCAGCTCCTCTCCCAGCATTCCCAGCCCTCAGCAGGGCAACGAGAGCGACTCTGACTCCTCTGCCCAGCCGAACGGCGTCCCATCAGAGCCTGTTGCTCCTGCTGCTGTATTGGCTGACACGCCAATCTCACAGGCCCTCCCCTCTCAGGGCCAACCCATCACTCCTGAGCCAATGCAAAGCAACCCCCCTGCTGATCCTGTTCAGAGCCCCCCCCCTCCTTCTCCAGACCCCCGTCAGCCAGCTGCTGGTCAGTCAGCTGCCACAGCAGGGCCAAACAGCCGACCACAGCCCGCTTCTCACTCTCTTTCTGGTCCTTCATCTCATCCAACAGCACTGGGTCAGGACTCTCCTCCTTCTACAGCATTTCAACTCCCACCTGTTCTCAACTCTGCACAGCCTCTGCAGCCTCATGGCCCGTCACCTCAGGCCCCCCAGCGACCCACACCCTTCTTTAGGGAGTCACAGCTCCCCCATTCTCCTCTATCTGGCCCACAAGTCAAGCCTCCTCCCACCACTCCAATTCCACCTTCACACAAACAAATGCCACACCAGTCTGCTACACCTTTCCCTCAGATGCCCTCTAATCTCCCCCCTCCCCCTGCTTTAAAGCCACTCAATATTTTGCCTAACCAGCATCCTCCGGGTGCTCCCCCTCCCCCTCTTCAGCTCATGCCACAGCCTTTGCCAATGCAGTCACTCCCTACCCAACTTCCAGTGATCTCTCAGGTGCAGACCCACCCTGGAAAAAGCACGACTTCCTCTCATCCACCTGCTGCAGCCTCACACCCTCTCACTTCTGTAACGTCCTCTGCTATTGGCACAGTACCGAGCCTCCAGCCGTCATTCCCGCCTCTTCCGCTGAGACCTTCGGCGAGCACCATGGCAGGAGGATGCCAAATTCAGATTAAAGAAGAGCCGCTGGATGAGATGGAAGAGGCTGAGAGCTCACCGTCTCCACCTCGGAGTCCCTCGCCGGAGCCCACCATAGTCAACGTGGCGAGCCATGCCAGCCAGTCTGCACGGTACGTCCCAAGACATTTTGTCTTAGGAGAATCACAAAAATAATCCCATAAAATGTGTAGGTGTTTACGTTCCTGTGTATTGTTGTGAAAGCAAATTTGACTCAAAGAAAAAGTCTACCAATCCTACCACCACTTATGAAAACATTTTATTACAATATGAAAAGCAACACAAGTGGTCAGGCAATCGGACGTTTCAAACAAAACCCTTAGTGTCAATCTGCAATAACTGGCTTTTGTTTGGGCCACTTTGGGGCAGCGAGACCAAGCTGTGAACACTGACATATTATCACTTAATAAATAGATATGTGGAACTTTCTAGCAGACATTTGTCTGTTTACACATCCAGCAGATAAAAAGTTAAACACTAGTTTACATTGGGAGTTACTGTGACAAATACAATATTTGTTCTTGTTTTATCTCTGGTTTGGACTCCACCACCTAATGATATAAATGGTGTACACTATGTTTACCAGCTGTTCCATAACTTTGTGTTAAATTGGGCTTTTGAGTAATTTTTGCTGATCCCAGCTGCCTGGTGCTGTTGAAAACAAAAATAAATGGTAAAGTTGCGAACTGGAAAGCTAAGACGATGAGCTGAAAGACGCTATAATGTCAAAGCTGACAGGAATTGTACCCCAAACTGCCTTTGAATGAATCATGTTGCTATTTTTTGTGAAAGTGTATTAGTCATACTAAAAAGAATGCCTCTTATATTTCTTTCAGGTTCATCAAACATCTGGATCGTGGTTACAACTCTTGTTCCAGAACGGACTTCTTCTTCACTCCTCTTTCATCCTCCAAGCTGGCCAAGAAAAGGGAGGAGGCTGTTGAAAAGTCCAGGAGAGACGCTGAGCTCAGTGCTCGACAAGAACGCGAAAGGGAGAAGGACAGAGAAAGAGAGAGAGAAAGGGAGGCAGACAGAAATGCTGTGAGTCCATTCATTCCTTTTTTTAAACATCATCTCTGTCATAAACATGTTTGAGTTGTCTCTCACACTGTTTTTACTTACAGAGAGCCTCCAGCTCCTCCCACGACAGCCGTATGAGTGATGTCCAGATGACAGTTCAGTGCCACGGACGCTCCTTTGAGCAGCCGCCCACCACTGTAGCCGCGGTGCCCCCCTACATTGGCCCTGATACTCCAGCTCTGCGCACCCTGAGTGAATACGCCCGACCCCATGTCATGTCGCCCAGCAACCGCAACCATCCTTTCTACGTGTCACTGAGCCCTGGCGACCCCTTGCTGGCCTACCACATGCCTGGTCTGTACAGCGCTGAGCCCAGCCTCAGAGAGCGCGAGCTCAGGAACCTGCGAGAGAGGGAGCTCCGAGAGAGGATGAAGCCTGGCTTTGAGGTCAAGCCCCCAGACATGGAAACTTTACACCCCTCCGCCAACCCCATGGAGCACTTTGCTCGACACGGGGCGATCGGCCTGCCTCACATACCCGGGCCTCCCCACCACTTTGCAACCTTCCATCCTGGGCTGAACCAACTGGAGCGGGAGAGGATGATGATGGTAGGACCTCAGCTGCGCCAGGAGCTGAGCTACGCAGAGCGACTCACTGCAGAGCGGCTTCACGCAGAGAGGATGGCATCTGTGTCTACAGACCCTGCTGCCAGGCTGCAGATGCTCAATGTGACGCCGCACCATCACCAGCACTCTCATATTCACTCACACCTCCACCTGCACCAACAGGATCCCCTCGGTCAAGGTGAGTTTCGATTAATTGACTTTATGGCCTTTTGAGAAGATAATTAGTTGGTATTCATATATCTGGTGATGAAAAGTTGATCTGCATTTACCGAATGATTTATTTCTTCATCCAGGTTCAAGCCCTCATCCTCTAGGGGACCCCATGGCGCCAGGACCACGTATGGCCCGGTTCCCCTTCCCTGGCGGCCCAATCCACAACCAATTACTCAGCGATATTCCTCATGATCATGAGATGCTGCGCCACCCACTGTTTGGTTAGTAATCTCAACTCACAGCCTACAACTTGAGTATTTTTTGGAGTCCAGCTCCTCAAATGTAGTCCCTCTGTATCTGTGTTGTCTGTAGGAGCTGCATATCCAAGAGAGCTACAGGGCCCCATTCCTCAGATGTCTGCTGCTCACCAGCTCCAGGCCATGCATGCTCAGTCTGCAGAGCTGCAGAGGATGGCTATGGAGCAGCAGTGGCTGCATGCGCATCACATGCATGGAGGCCCTCTACCCAGTCAGGAAGATTATTACAGGTGAGAATGTTCAATGTCTTATCTAGTGCACAGGCTCAAACTGTTATTTTAGGAATACCAGAGTGTAAAGATTTTTTCTCAGTGAATAAAAAAACATCACATAAAATACTTGCCATTTACTCCACTATGGAAACACAATTATGGACATCATTCCACATTGCTCAGTTAAAGTCATTTAACATGTATTGTTTTGTTTCTGTTCTCTGAAGCCGCCTGAAGAAAGAAGGCGACAAACCATCTTGAGTGCCAGGTGGTGCATGCCCAGAAACCCTACACTCATGCCCAATAGAATACTGTGTACTTTTTAAGACTTTAAGAGTATATTTGTGTGTCTTTTCTTTTGTTTTAATATATTTTAGAAAAATCTTTGTGGATCTTTATGTGCATTCCTTATTCAGCACTTAATGAGACTATCAAAGTCCGTCTGAGATTTTCATATCACATAAGACTTTAAGCTAGTTTTATTATCAAAATAACAAACAATCTCACACATTCATGTGAGATTTAAAATGACAGATTTACAAAATGTTAAACTGTTTCATATGCAGTGATATTAATTTGCTAAAATATATCTCTTATAAAGGATATGAAAACAGGCTGACTTTGGTCCTAAGTTTCAATATCTATCTATGATTTCTAAATGATTTCCTTGTACAGAATAACATTTAAATCTGTGTCTGGATGATTGTAACGACCTAGCATGACTCAACCTTAATTTTTCACCAAACTAGAGTAGCAAGTTGCATTGTGGTGTTTAGACTTGGAAAGCATAGTAGAGGTTGGTTTTACTCTTAAATCTGCTAAATATTTGTCTAAATCCTAAAGTTTTATATATCAAGATATCTTTTCACAGTATAACCGAAGCTTTTATTCGCTCATTTTTGAGATTGTAAATATTACATGTTCACAATATTCTATATGAACGAGTACTATTGATATAGCAGTAGACGTGAACACTTGACCCTCAATTCAGCACGATAGCAGTAAATCATAAGCTAAAACAGTATATAGTATTATAAGGCAAGATAATTATTAATTGGACCATAATCTGTCGCTACAGACAAAGTTTTATTAGAATAATGTATTTACATCGTTTTAATAAGAATAAATTAATTGGAGAGACACTAAATCTGGAGCATTGTAATGGATTTTTAAAAGAACCCCCTTTAAATTCAATATTTATGTGACATAATATGAAAGTGTATCCATTGCATATTTATTTCGATAAATATTTCTGCAATGACACCTTATTCTCTTTGCACTTAGAGTTCCGCTGAAACAACAGCCTGTGGTATTACCAATTTATTCGGTACACCTTGCTAAAACTAATGTTGTCTTTTACAACAGTGCCACGGTAGATTTGACCCTCATGGAAGTTGTAATCAGTTTTAGAGAGACGGTTATTCAGCTGTATGGTCATGTCGGACATAGTTTCTTGTGCTGTTGAACCAAATTGCATTGGACTGACAGGGGTTTCTGTTATTTGATCCACCCCGTTAATATCAATAAGGGCTACATAACAGGAACACCTATCTGTGTAATATAATGTTTTGAACTATATTAATTTTTGCTAGGTGTACTAAATAAACTGGCAAAAGCATGTGTATATACTGTGTGAAAATGACAGTATAGGTTCATGTTAGCGCTGTTTCTTCCTGCACAACATCAAATTAGTTAGAGAAGAGCGTGATGTATTCATGACTTCATTGCATTAAATTACTAATCGCACAAAATCTGTCATATACTGTATGTTAAATCATATGTTCCGATAATATCGATTATTTTCACAAAATGTGAAAACCATATCCGCAGATCATTTACGGGTTATACATAAAAGCATTTGTGACAGCAACACCTAACAGATATGTACATTTTATTTTGCTGATATGTATACAGGTAAATATATTAGCTGTTCTTCAAGCTTACATTTTACTGCTCACAACTCGTGCAGCCTGTGATGGCCGGTCACAAATAGACATAGCTTTGTGTTAGCAGGGCTCAAGGACAAAACGTTTGGCAACCACTTGGCTGATGGTTACCCATAAAGCACAGCTCATGTTACTCACCTGCTGAACCCTTTCTTACAACATACATACAACTTAGCCAATATCTTTTGACAAAACAACTTTCTGAATCCATCCTTTTTTATGCTCTACCGAGATGCGCCACAAACACTTTGCATCTGCTGAAAAACTCTACAAGCTGCCGTTACATTACAACTTAGCTGGATGACATTCAAAGCCATGACCTTCACAAACGGCATGTTAAAGTATGAGCTTCTGTGCTTACATAATGGTCCACATCAACATCAGTTTACCCAGAACTGATCAAAGTTATTAAAGTGTTTTACATGATTAAACAATAAGGCTGGTGATAAGTTGTATTTTTCTTATTTTCAATAAATCCAATTATAAGAGCAAAACCATGTAGTGTTAGTCCGGCCCTCAATACTTTCCAACTTATTTATCTTGTCTGTGGCTCTCAACCCAAAGCCAATTTATTCCTATTATTAGAAAAGAATATAGATACTTGTGTGTATCTATATTTCTACATTTCATTTTTCAAATCCTTATTTTTTACTCTCTAATTATAATGATTGCAAAGTGCTTTAGCACAGGGACCCCCAGCCCCTCCCCCCATCTTTAAAGAATAAATAACAAATCTAGAATCTTGAAATAGTACATTTGTTGGCAGTTATGTTTACAACCTTGATTTGTTAGGTGTATGTACGACTGACTACAGCTCCATATACATTATAATGAAGTATATTTACACAACAATGGAGGTCTTAGAGGAATAAACTACATATATAGGCTTTGGTTACACAGACAATTCTAGGTATTAAGATAACATCATTGTTGGATTGTCTCTTGGAAGAACAATAAGAAACAGAATATCACCAGATTTCTACTTCCTTTAACTAAATCTAGCTTCAGACTGAAAATAACTTAAAACACAAGTTTTCTAACTTCTACCTTTACATGCTGTACTGGAAACCAATGCATACGCTGAGGCAGCAGAAGTATTACTGCAACATATGTATATAGTAGATATATTTTTACAGATGGACCCAGGACCTTCTCTCTTATACGTATCAGGAGTCGCCTTAAGAGGGATTCTTCTTCACATACTTCCGCAGGTACTGGATGGCCGACAGCGCACTCACATTCGCTAGCAGAGCTAAACAGGATTTCAATGAAAGGTCACTTTGAAGAATTGGATGTCAATTCACCAAATTATACAATACTCAGAATGTTCAATACCCAAAGCCCCTGGTGACATGGTTTCAAATTTAAGTTTTTCTCTGTAGCAATTCATATTCTTAGTTATTTTATATCAAAAACTAAAAACAGCATCTGTCATCAGATTTTAAATCCAGTGTTACTGAAGTGATTGGTGCACAGAAATATGTGACATCATCTTCCAGGAAGAAGCTGATTGAGGAAGATGATTTCAGGGGTCTTTAGTGTTTGTATTCTAGACAGCAGGTTTGAGTTACACTAGTAGATTTGTAGATTTGATCATTGCAAGGAGTTTCATACCTGCTTTCCAGGCATCAGCAGCTTCTGGATCAGAAGATTTTAACACCCAGGAGGCAAAAGCAATGCAGACCAAACACATATCTGACTGCTTCAGTGTGGAGAAGATGCCCTCTCGTCCTGTAAGAGACCATTTATTTAATTTTTGCTTAGAGTATATGTTGTTGTTTACATCCAGTTTGAGTGTATGAGAGAGCTCAGACTTACTTGTTGTCTTTATAGCTTCCAATACTGCTAGCTCTCTAAACAATTGAGAAGAAGGCGAAGAGACTCTTCTCTCAGTGAGCGCTGTGATTGGTGGACCAGAAGTCTTGATGGCGATCTCCGCGGCCTCAACTGGAATCACACAGGCGCCGGATCTCCTGCACCAGATGCTTCCTTTGTCCGGGAAGCGAATCCTCATCAAACTTTTCCAACAGTGGAATCCATGTGGGACTGCTGCCCCACAATCACTGCCTTGGATGAAAGCGCGAGAAACGACTCTGATTGGGGAAATGTCGTCTCCTTCCTTGCAGTCTGTACTCAAGAAAACATAGTGAGGATTTGGGAATGTGAGTTCTCTGACGGTGGGAGGAGAACAAGAGAAAATGGGGATGGGTTTCTCCTCGCTGCGCTGGAATTCCTGGAGGGAAGAGAATGACATTTCCTCCCTGAATATCCAAAGAGGGTAGTCAATCACAGGAGCCACCGAGATGTCCTCTGGCTCATAGGCACAGCAGAAGTCACTCTTTGTGTTTTCCTCTCTGAAAAGGTATTGAAACATTTCAGGGCAAACTATTTGAAAATGTTCATCCATAAAAGTCGAAGGTATTAATGCTAACAGGCTTTCGGGCGCTGTTACAACCACTTTTTCCTTCAGAGACGGGCAGCTGCTGAGAAGCGCACCACTCTCGTCATTACAAAGTAGCAGCTGCAAAGATAAATCCTCTGTGATGAGAGCTTGTACATTGTGCACGCTTTTGCATTTTGTCATTTGTCTCGGGGGTGCAAGTTGGCATGAAATGAATGCATTTGACTCCAAATCCTCTAAACACTTCCTTGCAAAGTCTTCTGAAGGCACAGGTGTCTCCTTTCCTTCAGAGCTTGTGGACTCCTCTTCCTCATGTGCGAAGATAGGGGAGTCACTCATGCTTCGTTTTTTGCTTTGAGGGTCAGGACTGGGATTCCTACTGGTGCCGAGAAACTGCCTGTACTCTTCTTCCATATCGGAGGTGGAAAACTCACAGCTTGAACGATCTGGCTTGGATTCATCAGGCTGCGTGAAATAGTCTGAGTCTGCAGCGTCGGATGTGTCCATCAGACCGCCGTCAGACAAATTATACTCCGCAGTGTCATCCAAAGAGCTGAGGTCATCTATGTTTGGCGTCACTGTTCCCTGTGTTTCCCTCGGAGGGGTCCTTCCACCCATCCTGAGCTGCAAAATGTCATTTATCGTCAATTTTTCCATTTCATCCCAAAAGGCAGAAATGGCGTACACAGGCCGAGTGTGGCCCGCAGCTTCAGCATATGTTTCAGGGCTGTCGGCCACAGAGCACGGCGTTACCGTTAAATCAGGAACGGTGAGAAGATGATCTCCTGAAGAGCAACCAGATGCTGCAAGACTCATGTCATGTTTTTGGAGTCCGTGGGTATCGGAGGGCGGCAGGCTGTGTGTGTCGTTACCACACGTGGAGTTGTCATCTGGCATTTTGTCAACACTGTGGCCGACAGATGGGGACGTCAGGGTGGGCTGAGCGTCGGCCCTTTCATGACCTTCGGGGTTGGTAGCTGTTACATTGCAAGAGAGTGTGCCGTCACAAGAATGCACTTCGCTGCCCTGCATATCGTCTGCGTCGGTATTCTCGGTGAGATTGAACATATTGTTGTTTTCTGTCAGAGATAATGAGCGTGGCAATTGCTGTTGTTCCACGAGAAGTTGCTGCAGTTCCTCCACTGATTCAGCAGCGGACAGATAGCTTTCAGAATCAAAACTGTGAGTGGAGAAGAACTCGACAACGTCTTCAAACTCGTCAGACTCCACACTGTCCAACCGTGAAGGGCCTTCGGGTGTAAACGCGTCGCGTGGTATTCTGTCTATCATTGGCTCAATTATATTGTATTTAGGGAAATGAGACGTCAGCAGTTTTCCTGACAAAATGTCTTCTTCACCAGAAGTTAAAGACATTTGTGATGCATCTGAAATGATTCCCATCTGAGTGCTCTCATGGTCGTCTTCACCACTTGGGTACGCTGCTGATTTGACCACCAAGTTTAGTTTTTTTCGTGTGACATACTCTGTGTCTCCCTCAAATTCATGATTATCTTTCACTATCTGTAACTTAAGGCCATTTTCAAGAGATCTCTCCTGTCCAGGTCTGCGCATGTTATTGTCCTTACGAGTTTTTGGTCTTCGTTTTTTTTTCACAGACGCAGCACGCAGTCGTCGTTGTGCAGGATTGTCATTCACTGTCACGAACCAGCGCTCCTTTTCTCCTCTCAAAGCGCAGCCAATCACATCCTCACTCACAGCGCTGTCTGAAGTGTGCGACTCGTTCACATTCATCTCGCCTCGGTTGCAAGAAAGTGGGTCACGTTCCTGTATGGATTGGAATTCATGAATGTCACTCTCCATTTGCTCAACTCCATCTTCTTTTTTCAGCTCTGATGGTTCTTCATCTGAATACTGAACATTCAGTAGCTCAGTTTGCAGGGTGGTTGTGATGCTGTCATCTGTGTCTTCTGGGATGTGCTCTGCTGTGTTGATGGTGGTTCCTCCAGAAAGATCAAGAGACATTTCAGCTTTTGTTGTAAGATCATCTTCTCCTCCTCCACTCTGAATAATCTGCCATGATATATACTCAACACAAGCTGAGTAGTTCTCTTCCTCCATGCAGCATCCTGCAACACTGCTTTCATCTCCATCACTGTTTACAGCAGAGTTCTGCTGTGGCCCTTTTTGGCCTGTGCTAAAGACTGAGTTTGAGTTTTCTGAATCCTCTGAATCACTGAGATTTGAGCTATCTGGGTAGGCAAGAGAGGGTTGAGGCAGACAACACTGGTCACTCTCCTCATAGAAGATTGTCCAGTCATACTCTGCAATGTGGATGCTGTGATCCAAATCATCCATTTTGTTCCCTCACATGCTCCTCAATCTGAAAGAAATACAAAAACAAAAACGAGCAGTGTTAGAAGGCTGCAGGTTCAGGTTTTTTGCATGAAAACTAAGGAAAGTGTAGCAGTACATCCTTGGTTTCACCGCTGGCTTATCATTGAAGTTCCATCAACACATTTGAGTTAAATATAGTGTGTCTTTATCTGAAGCTTAACATTGCTTGTAATCAGCTGTCATTAGGAAACTGTTGTGCAGAACGCAAACAAACTGTTGTATTAGTTTAAAGCTTGAGAGGTGAATACCTCAGAGAGCCACAGAGGACAGCAAAGCAACACTACAGTATCGTGGTCACAAGATCCATAACAGACCCCAAAATACTCCAGTCATACGACCTGATGTGAAAAACTCCCATGTCCAATGTCCGGGCACAACATTACTGTATCGTCTTAACAAACAAACTCAGTGAGCGTCATTGATGCAATGTGATATAAATATTAAAATGTCAATTACAGAAACTTAAATATTACTCAAATACGTGTCTAGTAGTTTCGAGTAGTATTCTGATCAAAGTTTGATAGAGTTCTTTATTTTTCAGGTGTGGAATTATTAGGATTGTCGATAATGCCCCTCAACTGCTCTGCGTCAAAGTCAGTAAAGGTCTTGTCTAATATGTTAGTATTACATCATCAACTCAACCAACACACCGCATATAGCTACAGTACATTGCTGTTAATGTGTTTCTGCAGTAGAAAGAAAACCTACCTTTTGGAGAAGGACGAAGGGTCCAGTTTGAAGGTGTTTCTACTTTCTCCCTGCAGGGACATTTCAGCTCTGATGTCCGTCTGTCCTTGCGTGTGTGTCACTGGGGCCTCGCACTCAGCTGTTATAAATAGAGTAGTATGTCCAGTCACATGTAGCTGTAAGTCTGTCCCTCTATTACCAGAGGTATGACATTTCAGTACCTTAAAATACAAGCCGTCATACAGTTATTAGAGGTGAGATCGATATTCACTTTCATTATTTACATAATAGACGTCCAAGGACACATGACACAGTTTTGATGGATTATGGATATTTTATAAATATAGTGCATTTACTTAAAATAACAGAAATCTGAACAAATATTTTCAACACAGTATGAATATATACACACTTTCTTTTCATTTGCATTCATTTAAAACATTTTTACCATACTTATTGTTGTGGAAAAAATAATTTCCTCTAAATATATATATATATATGTATATATATATTTTAGTCCTGTGACTCTTAGGTGAACTTTCCCTCATTGATTATGACTTGTGTATGAACTTTCACCTAATAATGACTTATGTGTGAACTTTCCCTTATATAAAGCAAGCCAGTTAGGAGTCCAGGGATCTCTGATATCTGCATGTTCCTGACTAAAGACAAAACACATCATTGTTTATCATATGGCGGGAGGAAGGTTTCAAAGACGTCATGAGGGCTCTTGTGACTCTGTTTTATGGATATAAGGAGGATGCTCCGTTTTACTTGTTGAGCAAACTTGGATATGCAATTTGTTAAGAATTATGTTGTATGTCTGTCTCTGATCCTTTTTTGCAAAGAATAAATGACCAGATGAATGATTCAACAAGACCCGGTGTTGAGTGCGAATCACTTTTCTAACACTTATGTTAATTTGTATCATCAGAAAACTTTGCAGGTCATTACAGTCCCAGTAATCCCAAAGTATTCAACATCTAGCCTTAGTCTTAAATATGAAACAAAACACTTGGAAGCCCTTTGAAATCATAACACGTTTGTAGATTTTCACTCGCTTGGATGTCTTGCTTGCTTGCCACTCTGTTAACAATCAAGATAAAAACAAGTACTTCAATTCCTGTTTTCCTAAATTAAGGGGGACATTAAATAATTTCTCAGTAAACCTCTCATTCTGTAGAAATATATTCTTGTCTGGCTCACAGTGAGGCATTGTTTATTATTAGCAGGTAGGCATCACAAATGAAATAATAAGCTTTAATTTGTATAGCACCTTTAATACAAGAAATGCAACACAAAGTGCTTTCAAATAAAGGGATATAGAATAAGCATAAACAAAAACCTGCAGTGGAGGTAATTTGGACTTAATAAATGTTAACTTGTCTGAAGTAAACACAGAACCTTGCAATTTCCCACCAGACACAAATTCACTACAGGTCTGGATGACCCCAAAATAAGCATTTTCAGCAATCTGAGAACATCTTTGCTATGGGTGAACCTCAATGCAGGTGTTATTTGTGTCAAAAAACACCCAGTGTGACACTATGGGGGTTCTCAGACCACATTCAAATGTATCTTTGAACATTATGGAATTTAAGCTAACTATTGTCACATAAAAACAGCAGCATGAGAGCTCATATAACTGCACAGAGAGAAAAACTGGTTATGGAAAGGTGCTTTATTTCTCCAAACATGACATACAGAACATTCTTCATGGCATTAAAACTAGAATATGTACATCATTACAAAAACAATACATCATTTGTATAAAACAATATATACATGTCTTCAGCTTATGGCTGTCTGTACAACAGCCAACATATTATGCAAAAAAGGGAATATTGATGGAATGATTGCTGCCTTTTTATCTGGTTCACTTCACGTTGCTTCACGTACACTGAAGGAGGAAATTAGTGTTGTCAAGATATAAAACTATATGTAATTAAATAGCATGTACCAAATAAAACTAGGATACGTGTTTTAGAATAGTGTACAGTAAATATAAAGGCCACTGGATATAATTCAAATACCCAATTATTCCCCACATCATGATTAAATGTTTCCTGGCTGCTTTTAAAGCTCATAATGGCACAGTAATCACAGTTATGGCACAAAGTACATTTGGCAAAGGTTATTAGTTGTCAAGAAAAGTTCACAATGCAACAATAATGTTGCCATCTATACAAGAAAAGAAATCTCAATCCCCTTGATGGCAACTCCTCGTTTCAAATAAAAACAGGGTCCAACATTAGCTGATGACCTCAGACAAATAAAGTGCACAAGGATTCAGTAATTTGAGGTTTTGAGAGAAAAATCTATTGGCCTTCGAATCTACTTTTATGGAGCAAAAATGGCATATTAAAAAAGGTTCTGTAGGACCACAAGCCTTCCAATGAAAACAATGATTTCGTTTTTTTGAAAATGACTTCACCTCTTTCATGTTTCACTCGGTCTGTTGTGAATTCATGATGCATTCAACAGCGATGCAATATTTGTTGTACGTGAGTAATACATTCAAGTTGGTTAAGCTCACAAAAAAATGCAAATGCAATCAAACACAAAAAGCAAATAAAACAATCATCCATACAGCGCCGACAGCTCACTCCCTAAGATAACTGCTATCAGACACACAATGGATTCTGTTGGTCTGACTGTATTCAGTAAAGCTCAGTGCACAAAATGACAAAATATAAATATCACGCATGTAAACATCATCCTATTTAGCAAACACAGGCTTCCATCAAATGTCACTGGGCTGTCACTTTGTCTTCCCCCCAAAACAAATCCCTGCTTCTCAATTTGATCACCGTCACGATTAATCTTTGCATGAAGATGAATAGAGGTAATATGCTTCTACGCTTTCTTGCAGCGAGTTAGATGAGAAGATCCTTACCTCTCTCGGATCTGTAAAAAAACATGGCTATAGCCAGCAGCTGGTTAGCTAAGCTTAGCATAAAGACTGGAAACAGCTAGCCTCTTTCCAATGGCATTAAAATAGCTAAAATGTGTTAATCAGTGAACTTTAGGAGGTGCTGGTGCTCCTGCAGAGAGAGAGAAAACCTGTATTTTCCGAAGTGTCAAACTATTCCTTTAACAGACCGGTCCACATATTTATGAAACTCATTACTTCAAGTCAACTGAACACACACTGAGGGGTTTTGACTTAAAAATAAGAGGGATCCTGAAGTGCTGCACGAGTGGGAGGAAAAAACAAACTAACATGGGAGGTTTCAAATTCATAGAGAAATACTGAAACTATTTTCCTGGGATGATTGTGGCTTTTGTGTGAAAAAACAACAACTAATGTAGTATCAGAGAATGTGTCAAGAAGATGTACTGGTTAGCTGGTGGATATTATAATATAACACTCATATTGTTAATTGGAGAAAAAGTAACAGCCCTAGTGACAGAAATGCAGCAAAAGCAGCTACAGTTAAATATGGCCACCTACCTACGATTCAACTGGTCTTTCTTCACACAGCTGAACCGTCACATGATAAAAACATAATCGAACATCGTTCCTGAGCGTTCTCTCGTACCTGCAGCGGCCGTCCCACCTCCTACACCTCCTACACATTATAGACCTGGGTGGTGGGTACGGTGGCACTATTCAGTGTTGATGTGGCAGAGGGCCGCTCCCTTCTGACATATCTTGGCTTCCTCACTTCAAAGGAAACACAAAACAAAAAGAACATATAATCAATCACCTGTGTGGAAAATCAAGAAGAGACAAGCACTGGAATCCCTAAGTATAGCGTCTTTGAGCTACCTCTTTTAAGCAGAACTTGTATGCACCTCTTTTTGTGAACACAAGCCTGTCATCACTACAAAAGCTTTTCAAATATGCAACACTCCTCATCAACGTTGCCCAATACCTCTGTGTACTGTTCTGACTGTTTTGCATTACATAGTCGTATAACCTGTTCCACAAGACAAGAGTCACAGTTCAAAAACAGGTATTTTACAGATTAAGAGAAGGAAGTCGTCTTACCTGACGAGGAGGGGATCATGACAGCCTAGTAAAGGGAACAAAAATATAAATTATAACCATCTATTTGAGACATATTTACAAATAATGTCTTTGTGCTATAAGACAGCATTGCTGAGGCTACAATAAATGCATTCAGTCTCAACACACCCTAGGTGTCTCTGTTTGTCTCTGTTGCAGGTGCTGGGGAGTGTCGTCAGCCTCAACGAGCTACACCTGAGCCAGAGTGGCCTGGCGATAAAAAACTGTCGGCTTTTGGCCAGGGGGGCGCTGGGGGAGGACATCAGGCTGGGTTGCTGCCGTGAGCCCGATTGCTGCATTCATCCTTTGTTGTTTATGCACACTTCCACGCCATTATTGATTACTGATACCTCCACTTGTTGTTTTGGGTTAACAATAAATCTGTTCTCTCTAGCTGCTTGCCTCGGTCTCCCACTTCATGCTACAGTCTCAGAGCCGGGCTGTGACACTGTGAAACAAACAATAAAATTGACTTACAGTCTCACTTGGTTGGAATATGAAGGCTGTAAAAGTAAAAAAAAAAATATTGTTACATTTGGGTTTAACTGACTGAACATCAATTATTAATCACTAAAGCAGAGCAATAGCATTGTGTTTCCATTCTCTCAGCACTTCCATGCTTCATTATATATTGGTAGTAATGGGTGTGGTGGGTCGATAGAACCCTGCTTGTATAGTTACAGTGCATCAGAGCTGTGAGGCGCTTACCCTTGTTGCGGCGGTAGAAGATGCTCGGGAGTCGGTGGGAGCGTTTGAGGTAGAAAAAGGAGGCAACAGAGAGGATCAGGAACAGGCTGATCAACAGCGTTCCCAGAAGAAGAGAGGCTGCCACACCTGGCCCTCCTGCCCAAAAACATACCACAAAACAGAAAACTGATGAGAAACGTGGTGATTATCTTACCGGGCGCTGCGGATATTTAGTCCATCATCATACACATGGAAAGGGGTAATACTCTATTATCTAACTTCAATTTAAAACTTAGAAAATAACAAATAATTACTATACTAACCCCTTACAGTTGGTTCATTGATATCCTTTAAACACATGAGCTTGAATTTAATTTACAATGTTTTGCTAATAATTTAAACTGAACATCATATACGTAAGGACATTTAATGAATCAGTTATTAATGACTGGATTGATATCTTACCAATTTTAGGAATGACAGTGGTTACAGTTGTGTGGTTTTTCCTCTCCACTGTGTAGTCTAATGAGCACACAAAAGGGGAGAAATGTAAAAGAAAGTAACATTCATGTTTTTTTTATAAAAAAAAAAAAAAAAGCTCTGTCCTTACTGTAGGTGCAGACTGTTATGTTCTCCAAATCCACAGCTGCTGAGTCACAGAATATGCAAACAGTGTTGCTGTTCTCAAGGACACGCAAGAAGCATCCTGAAGAAACCAGAACAAGAGCTTATTTCACATTGTTATGACACCCAGATAAAAAAAAAACAGCCAGTTTAAAGTCAACTCAAAACAAAATATGTTTTTCTTTTTTCACACACTGCCAAGGATAAGGTATCACATAAGCACAGGGATGAGCTGTTTCACAAGCTTCAGTGCTTTTCACCATGTCCTTCTTGCATGCAGGAGCAAATTGTCTCAAATTTGTCAATCAAATTTATACTTTCTTTTAAAAAGTACAGAAATTAAAAAGGATTCAGCACTACTCCTGCACCATTTGAACAGTGTGTCTCATTTTTGGTAGATTCCCAGTGTAAAGTATTTTAATACACCAATACTTCACTCATGTCTTTAAAGGAACTCTTTATAATTACTTATTTATCAAAGTAATTATACGAGATACATGAATTCATGGCCATAGTATTATTCAAGTCTGGCTAATCTCTAATAATGAAGATAAAATAGATACAAGTTCAAAAAGGTCAAAAGTGACACTTTGTATAGGTGTGCGAATTTGAGCTGTTAGTAAAACATCCACGTTACCTGGTTCACAGTGGGTGTCATTTGAACACGAGTTGTTCACTCTCTGTTTCTCGCCACAGCACTCAACTGAGTTCTGATGTAAAGCCTACACACAGAACATCAGTCATTGATTAGCAAATAAGTGTAACCAAAACAAAGCACACACTGGCTCAGTGACATCCTTTTTTTTTTACCTTAGTTACAGGTGTCTCGGGTCTAATGAGAATCACAGTTGCAGCCAAGACCAAGAGGAAAGACAGAGCCATATTCAACCTTGAAAGAGCAAACAGACCTGAATTAGATACAAATGTAGTATGTTGACGAGGCACATTGTAGGACAAAAACACGATCACAATACATTTGACAAATTCTGGCTGAGGATAGGTTAAGTTTAATACTTGTTTTTTATTAATATGTGTTGCATCCAAACTATACATATAAGACAACCACAAGCCTTTCATTTATTTACATCACCAACATTTTGTAATGCAAAATAATATACCTTCAAAATGTAAAAGTGGCAATCTCTAGGATTTACTGTCGAGTCACTATTTCTCAACGAATAAAGGCACACAATGGTGATTGAGCCTAGGAATATATTTATGCAAACTACATTAGAGTTTCCTTCCATTATATAAACACCACATAAGTTCTGTCAACTTGAAGCTGATGTAACAACAAAAAGACAGTGGCAAGCGTCAGGCAGGTTCATGGTTTCATTGGAATCGGTTGAGAAATGTAAACACTTTAGTGTAAAGAGTCCTCTGTCACTCAACTAAAAATCAGAAAACCGATTTACGTGCCAACAATGATCTCTGGAAACGTGGCTCCGCCCACTCAGGTCGACGGGCGCCGCTGTCGCGACACCTGCCTGACGCCCGCCAGTCACAGCCTCGCCACTGCGGTGCCAGTGGCACAGGGAGGATATCGGCCTTGCTGAAACTCTGAGCACAAGCCCTAGTTTTCACTAAAGTAGAAAATAAAATCAGGACTGAAATCCTAAGTACTGCCACTTTAAAGCGTTAACGTTAACACATGCTTTGGAAAATGAAATGAACAAGTGCGAACGTCAGCTGAACACAGGACACAACCAAGGTGTTTAGCTACCTAGCACCTGTCACTATTATGGCGTTAAATCGTGTTCGCAGTCAGAGCTTAAATAATGATGTCAGCGTTTTAGAGACAGATTTGCTAATCTCAACGTTATCGGCTATGTTTACAATGACAGACAGATCAGCTGCTCGTAACAAAAAGTTAACTCACCAGCCAGACACCAGGCTTTGGCCAGACCAAACTCCTAGGTGTGGTTTAGCTAATCCACGTCAGGTGAGGTCCGCTGCACAGGTGTTATCTGAAAGGCACCTATAGTTTTGGCAGATTTGTCATCAACACGCCTCCGTAGTTCACCCACAGATAGTCCTACAGTGCGCAGCCTGCATCAATTCATTCAACAAGGATACTTCCGGGTACAATTTTCAAAATAAAACCCTGACTGTGTTTATGCTTCATTAACGCAGGTCTATGTCTGCATAGTATGCATACAATAAATTAATAACAACATGATACATTAAAAATATATACTATAACTACTACTACTGCTCCATTAACGTATGTCTATGTCTGCATAGTAAACATAATATAAATTAATAAAAACATGATATATTAAAAGATATACTTTAACTACTACTGCTGAAAATACTTTGTATGATAACAAATCAATAACAACAATAATAATAATAAAATAACAATATATTATTGTTATTATTTATTAAAAATAGCAATACATAAAATAATCACTGCAGATATTCTGTTTATTTGCAGTACAACTGGAACCCGTTATAAAAAACTTAATTGTAAATCTGGGGTGTCAGAAAGGCCCACCGAGGACTAACAATGAAACTTTTTCAAATCTTTGAATAAAATACATTTAAATCAATTGAAAAAATTAATATCAGCATGTTTCTGAAATGTATGTCACTGCAACTAGATTTATTTGGAATATCAAATACATTTTTTAATGAATTGTTATATATGTTTTGCTGATTTGACTAAATATGCTGAAGCGGTGCTGGCTAATACTTCAGATTATTGTTTATTTTACTCACAATATACTCTTTAGGAAGCCTATAAGAAATAGTACATTCAAATAACATTTTAACATGGTTTAGCATGAAAAGGCACAGGTGCAATTGATAAGAATAACTATGGCGCCATTGCATTGCTAGTTAGTCTGAATGCTTACTAGGTTAGTGTCACTGCACCTGAATGAAATGCAGCCAATAAATCATTATAATCATGATGGCCAGATTAACCTGTTACAAGGCTCTAGGATTTTGTTTTTCCATTGGGCCACTACTGAGACCACACCTAAGATCTGTGTATTGTATATTTACCTTTTTGACAAGCGCCCATTAAATCCAATTGCACGCAGCATTACGCATGATGCTATATTTGTGTTTAATTTATTGAAATTTAATTAAAAAATAACTGGGGTGTGGTTTAGTTGCTATCCAATACACACCCAGTTAACAACAGTTAATAGAATTTAGGGGCTTTGGGTGATGGATTACCAGATTCCCTATTCAGCATTGATAGTAAACCTACATTTATTGAATCATACAATAATGTACCACTTTATCATTGCCAGTATTGTCATAACTAACTCATTCGCTCACTCACTGGCTCACTAACTTTTCAGAGGGACCCTATATTGGAAGGTCACATGGCGGGAGATTTGAATCCTCGCGAGTTTACTGCCGGATATCGATCTTTATCAACAGCCCTCTGCGGAAAGTAGTAAGTAAGTCAATTACAACAATATGTAATCTAGCGTTAAACAGTCCGTGTATTCAATCCACGACAACCATTGCTCAGAACAATATGACAGATAAATAAATAGCATGGTTAAGGTTTGGCGAACTCAATAGTTTGTAGTAACTTAAATTTAAATGGACTGCATGCTATATAAAGTTAGCTAACTAGTGAAGCATTTTCTAGATTAGCTCATGCTAACTAACGCAACACTAGCTCGCACGACTGAGTCGTTGAATGATACTCGAAGACAACGCGTGCTACAATTAACACTAACGTGTTATCTTTACAAACAGGTAAACATACGCCATGACTCATACGAAGAACATAACAGAGATGCTGAGCATCCCAACTGGAAGCAGGTAAGCTAACGTTAGCTAGCTTGAATGTGCTACTTGGAGAGAAGTAGCCTAAACAACTCCCATGAGCTGTTTAGATTACTTCTCTCCAACTCTGGAAAATGTTATATGAAGCTGGGATCCATATTTTAAATCTGTAAAACGGTGTAATCAAGCCCTATATTTGTGGAGGAATATTTTACGTGTATCTGTGTGTTTATCTAATTGCTACAATTGTGTGTTTGTGTTTTCGTTACTCCTCACACCTTGTGGGGATAAAACAATCCACAGAAATGGGGCCACCAGCGGCTACTCCAGTTTCACAGACTCTCAGTTTTTCTGTGGGTCTCAGTTTTGGCCTGAAAACTCTCAAGGCCAGTCTCAAGATATGAGTCTGTCATCCAGGACCTCCGAACAAAGTTCACAAGAGGTGAGGTCTATCAAATTAATTTGACAAGTTGCAGTAATATCTTTGAGTACCCAGATTTATGGACAAATCTCTGAGGTATCAATTCATTACTACTCACACCTGGTACAATATTTGTAAGTGGTCTGAACTCATGGGCATATTTGCAGATGTGTTGTACTAAGATTAAAGTAAACAATATGTTGTAGCGATGTTACCACATTTTTGTTCTTTTTAGTAACTTTATACAGATATAAATATACTATATAATGTAACTACTCATTTGTGCAGTATGACAGAGTGGGAGACAATAGCCATTTATATAATCCGAGATTGCTATATTGCTTGTTTGCAACATACGTATAGTGCATTCCACATTATTGTGATACTATTTAGTCCACTTAAATGGGCCATGATGATTCAGTTCAGTAATTGCAGAGGCCATCGGTTTCTTTGCAATACATGTTTTCCATTTGTTGGATAACACATACTATCATATGAAAAATGTGACCCAATGTACATGACCAGGAGTGAATACCGTTTTATTTATCATGACTCCGATTGTGTGAAACATAGGTATGTCTTGTGTCTATAGCTCCTATTCTCATTTTTTTTTAAATATTTTTCCTTTTTTCTTTTTAGGGAAGTGACCCAAAGTTTTCAAGCAGTTATCACACTAAACCTTTCCTGTTTGGAGAATTAAAGGACAAGAGCAAAGCTTTTGGAATACTGGATAAATTTGAAGAGGACAAGAAAAAGGCAAAAGAAAAAACAAATGGGTATGACTTAAACATATGTATGACTCACTTTAAATGTATACTTGTACGATTATAAAAAAAAAAAAGTAGGCTAATCACTTCTGACATTTTTATATCTGTCCTTTGCTTTAACAGTGATATTTTTGCCAAAGAATGTAATCATTTTCGAGAAACTCTCAACAATGTAAGTGATGATAAGCATCCATTCTGTTGCTTTTTTGTCTATGCAGTAGGTTTTGTAGATAAAAACAAAGGGCTGCCATGTTTTTCAGATCCACCAACTGGTCGCTGACACAGAAAGAAATACTGCTGTGTGTCAAACGGTCCTTCAAAAATTTGACAACTTTGCATCAACATGTAAGTTTCATAATATATTTAAATGTATTTTCTGTTGGAATGATTTAACTCATGAACTTATGCATTCTGTAGATCTGAATAATGTAGTAAAAAAGAAGGCAATGAGCAAACATTTATTTTTGCCAGTAGATGGTGCTCTTGGCACAATGATTATTCATTGGTCACCAATAATTTCCTCTAATTTTGACATTTTATAAACTGTTTCATACGTTCTTAAACGTTTGTCTTTTTGTTCATTCTTCCCAGTGCAGAATAATTTCAGCAGTCTTCAGAGTGACGTTTCTGAGCAGTTTGAGACTTTACTGAATAAAGTGAACTCCCAGAAAGAGATGATGACTGAATTAGAGGAGACTGCTCAAAAGGTAAACAGTATGTAGCATTTAGTCTAGATAACTGAAGTTTCAGTTGGCTGAAATTAGATATTGGTGGTTAATAAATGTTTTTGATTAGCTATAGATACAACTTGTGTTTCCCTTCAGCGTAGGGACACCACAGAAGAACTCTGTTCAAATCTGCAAAGCTTAAACAATAGTCTGAAAAGTCTGACAGAGGAGCAGGGGAGAGATCGAAACATGCTTGAAGAGGCCCTGAAGCTGCTCAGCACCTTAGTCTCAGAGCACTCAGGCAAAACCAGCCCAAAGAGAGTGACGGACAATGCCATCCAGACGTCACCAGAGCTGGAGCCGCCATTCTCCATCATTCTGCAAAACGACAAGCTCGAAGGCACGCAGGTTACGCGTAAGTCATACGACACTGAATGCAATAAGGCTGAAGTTCCCCCTCAGCATCCCAGCTACATCATAGGAAAGAGGAAATTCACTCAGAGAGGCCACAGAAAGCGCAAAAAGAGACCGTTGGTGCTCTCACAAAGGAGTAAGTGCACTGTCACGAAAGAAAACTGTAACCCTCTCATGAACTGTGATGAACAACAACATGTTTCATCACCCGTCTATGAGCGTCAGGATCCGAAAATGTTAACCCGCCAGGAGAGTCGCAACCCAGACTGTTTAAAAGTGCCAAACAGCTCAATGAGATCCATAGCTGAAGGGTGCTTCATCACCCCTCTCCGCTGCTGGTCTCAGGACAGCAACAGCTCAATGAGCCTCCTAGAAATGGAGCCCATTTTAGAAACGCTCTCATCGGAGTCCAAGAGAGCGAGCCCAGTGAAACCTGAAGGCCTCTGGCAGTTGTTTGACAAGGATTGCGATTTTGACTTTTAGAGGCCGAGTAAAGGATTCAAGGGTGAAGCACCTGTGCTCTTATGTTCGGCGTAAAAGGCAGAAAGGTTTATTGTGATATACATAATTATTTATGACCTATGTTTTATTTGTTGAGTTTTTCGAAGAATGAAAACATTGATGAATGTTTATTGTCTTATACTTGTGGTGGAAGAACTGTGGAGGGGTCTAAAATGTACTCATGATAAGTATGTTTAGGATAGACTGACATATATACAATAACATATTAACAGTTATTCAGCTGACATAAAACACAAATGCATATTGTTCACTTAACTGTCTCTTGTTTTTTTTAATTCATTTTTTTCTGTACTTACACTCTCGATTACATTTAATATAAACTTTTTATTAAATAATCAGCGATGCTCCATAAATGTTAAGGTGCATGTTTATTGGCAGAAAACATTATTATGCTTTAGCAAGCATTTCACAAAACAAACAATTGATTGATATTTATAGTCTGTAAATGTATTTTATTCATTATAGATCTTTAGCCTGCAATAAACTAATCAAATACTTCACCCGCATCTTGGCATAATTTGTATCAGAGTTTATAATAATTAGAGCTACATTATCATTTAATGTGCACATTCTTGTTTTTGTTGATCTGTTATTGGTTTGCTGGTGTATGATATGTTAAGAAATAGTCAACAAATAGCATTCATATGTTCTCAGAGGCCACTGGGATGTCTTCAGTTTCTTGGTTTTAAAAATCTAGACTTAAAAAGTGGTTCAGTATTTTTGCTTGAAATGTGAATGAAACAATTATGTTAATTAATGTTCTGTCAATCGACTAATTGTTGCACTTCTATTTATAACTATAATATATATCTGGTTAATGTCAAGAGATACTTTTTTGGTTTTGCTGATAAGGCTATATCTCACACAACTGCAGGATTCTGATTTTAATTCTCTGCAGATGTTTAAGATGAACAATAAATAGCAAACACTGTATTTACAAACGATCTTTCTATTCTCGTTGAAAATCTCTCACAACAATGTGCAAATCACTAACTGTAGATATTTCATGTAGGGCAGTAAAACCTTTTCGCTTGAAATTAATTATGCCATTGCCCCAGCAATAAGTGCACTGATAATTAATAATTAATTTCCTTCGCTAATTCTCTGACACAGACTTTGACTTGATCTGACAGGGGTGTCACTGTTTAACCAAGTCTGCAGGAGGGGACATGAGTCCCCGTGGGTTGAGGTTTGCCACTAAACAGACGTCATAGTTGTCATGCATCAGAGCGTGCCGAGCCATCACAGTCCACCGGTTCTCCCGTGGGTCCAGCTCCAGAATGTCTTTTGTTATATTATCATGACGATCTGAAGGTAGTTAAAAACAGAATGGGTAATGTAGTCCCTTGGAGTCATCTTTCAAACTCTTCATTCATTGGATATAACTATTCTTTTATTACCTGCGCCTTTGTAGTATCCACATACATAGATCTTGCCTCCCACCACTCCTGCGTTTGAGGCATTGGTGCGCAGTGAGAGTTGTGCAGATGGGAGAGGAGGTCCATCCCTCCAACAATCTTCATCTGGGTTGTAGATCTCGACAGCATCAAGGCAGCGGCGGGATTGTCCACGATCCACACCCTCGCATCCGATACCCCCTGCAAAATAGTAAAAAAGAAATTAGAATCTTTATGAAAAAACGTTGTTTCAGGAATGAACGCAACTCAATTGATGTAGGATTATCACAATATCTGCATCTGAAATTTGAAAACAAAACAAATAATATTACCTATCACAAAGATTTCGCCATTGAGTACAACCGCACCGCTGCGGTACTTTGAGTACTGCATAGGACGTAGCTCTGTCCACTTGTTTGTGTTTGGATCATACTCCAGGAGGCGGTTGCTAAGACGGTCGGGCTCATCATCCGTCCGGTATGACTGGATGGTTGAAGGGGAGAGAGTGTGTGACAAAGCAGAGCAGGTGCAGTCAGAGAGGGGTCACACAGACTCTGAGCTTAGGTGAAATGTGTTGAAGTCTGGTTCTCTGGGTTTCACAGTAATTGCTAAGAAGTTAACTTGTGTAAATATGTATTGACATCACCTGTGGGGTTCGACCACCCATCACATACAGGCGATCCTTCATCCTGACCACGCTGTGATAGGCTAACGGTATAGGCAGGGGTGCTGCACTGCGCCAGGGTCCTCCTTGCAGAGACCACCGCTCCACACAGTTAGTGATGAGAAACTGGTTCTTCAGCTTCATCTGCCCACCCAGCAGGTACAGACTGTCCCCCAGTGACCCCAGAGCGTATGAATCACGGTACTCAGCTGACGTCAGGCACTCCCAGCTTCCCTGGGCCTCTACTTTGTACCTGGCAACCCAAGATAACAATCAGTGTCATCTGTGTGCGTGCAAATACAGTTATCAATTGTGTCATCTAATACCTTACCTGTAAATCTCAACATGCATGTCCTTCTGCCGGGCCATTCTTCGTGCACCTACCTCTCCTGCCACTATAATGTCATTTTTTTCAGTTACAACCCCGGCACACACGTACCCCAGAGCCTCTGCATAGCGAGGGGAAGTTATGTAGTAGATTCGGCCTGTGGATGGGGCATAACAAAAGCTGCGCTCGGTATAGTTGCCGTATCTTGACCTGATGCCGTCGCCGTCGTTTCCGATACAGAGCAGCAGATCTGTGGTCTCCATGCCGTACCGCAGCTTTAGCTTGCGTGGTGCAGCTGAGGGATGCATCGCAGAGACCTCCATGGCTTGATTGAGAACCTCTAGACATTCAGCATCTGACAGGAGTGCCGTGTTTCTCTTCATTGCCTCTCTTAAATAGTCAGCATTTATAAGTGGCAGACGGACCTTCCTCAGGAGCTCTGGAAGGTGCAGGTTACGGACCTCTCCATCCATCAGAGTGCTGTGTTTGACCCAGCGCAGGACAACATCCAAGATGGTCTCTTCTCGTGAAACATTGAGGTCATCAGAAGTCAGGAGCTTCCCCAGCTGATGGGCCTCCAGCTCCAGGACCTCCTCATTTTGGCAGACTTGGACAAAGTGCTGCCGCAGGAAGCGCTGAGCATGGTCGGCCAGTTCTTCTGCACCAAGGTCACGGGCAAAGTAATACACACCAAGGCAGTTGGAGGCGTCCATGTTCTCGGTCATGTGCAGCTGGCAGCGGGTGAAGACGTCATCCATCTGCAGGAGAAAAGCGGCAATAGAGATGCCTTGTACATTGGCGTTGGTGAGAGGAAGATCGGAGCAGTACATGTAGTTCAAGAGGAGGGCCAGGCTGTCTGCAGGGGTGTCATGCAGGAATATTTCTCTGTTGTTGCACTCACGCAAGCCGCATGTGAACATTACACGGAAGTATGGGCTGAAGGCAGACAGAACCACCCGATGGCATGGAAAGCTGATGCCCTCAGCAACCAGCACCACATCTGTCAGATGCTCACCCTCCCTCATCTTCCTCAGCTGGTTGAGAAGCACCAGCCCATGTTTGGCGGTAAAATCCATTTTGCCTTAAAAAGTTACACAGTATGTTTTATGCACGCTGAACAACTTGGTCAGGACTTTGTCTCTGAAAAAACAAAGAAAACCCCCCAGAAACAAATACATAGCAGCCATGAATGTCATCCAATAGCAATTTAATATCCACATGCTGGTGTGTAAACTGCTATAACTGCTAGTCATATAAACTTTTTATTTATGCTCATTTGGTCATCTTATTGTTCTGTAAATTGAATACGTGAAAAATGTAAATACAAGAATTAAGTAACTATTGTTTTACTCAATGTAATCAATGTTACATAACAATTTATTTAACCATTAAAGCACATTTAAATAATATAAAACCACATCTCTATTATGGCTAAAGTAATGGCAAACCTGTAAACATAATTCCATGCACTTCAAATTTAAACAGAATATCTAATTAGCTTTAGATATATACTAGCAAAATTCACGATTGTCCAAATAACGTATGTTTTCATAAGTTAGCGCTGCATGCGTTCACATCATACAGCATTCACTTGTAAAAGCCTTACCATAGTCTCCAAGTCCTCTGCTCTCTTTTGTCTAAAAAGACAAATAAATATCCATGTTTTTCATGTGTTGTTGAATGCGTCAGTCAGGGGGCTTGAAGAGGTCTGAGCTCTTACAAGAGACAAAGCTATGCACCCCCTCCACTGCTGTGGCCCTCTGAGCTGCTAACCCAAAATAGACAGTGTTGTGGCACACAGCAAGTAGGTCAGAAGGGTGTGAGTGGTCAGGAAAGTGTTTGTTTCTAAGCCACGATAGTGACAAATATTGTGAATCATTTTTACAATCCTTATTTGTCTCATTGGCATGAAGTTGTACTGTGTGATTAAAGTCATTCTTTGTTCCACTTTGTTTGCCTCGTCACGTGCCTGCAGCTCTGGAATGGCTGAAATGAAACATTGCTCCCGGCTCGGACTCTGATTTCATAAGGCACTCTCTTAAAGGCCCAGTATACTGCATGCCCACACAAATCTCATCTTATCTGTTAAGTTTGATTCATAAAATCCGAATTTGTGAGATTGTTGTACCAACAATAATACAAATATTAAGATGGTTGTATACTAAATGTATTTATACATTTTACTTCCTTGCTTGCCAGCATAATAATAATAATAATAATACATTTTATTTGGAGGCGCCTTTCAAGTCACCCAAGGTCACCTTACAATAAAAATACAGGATAAAAGATAAAAGCATGAAAGATAGAAACAACATTAAAACAGAACATCAACATAAAAACAGGTGAAGTGCACAGGATCCAGTTACAAAGAGTATGCCAGTTTGAACAGGTGAGTTTTGAGTTGAGACTTGAATGATGTGATGGAGTCTGACTGTCTTATGTGTGGGGGGAGGGAGTTCCAGAGCCTGGGTGCTGAGCAGCTGAAGGCTCGGGCACCCATGGTACTGAGGCGTGACGTGGGGATGGTTAGCAGTCCAGAAGAGGATGAGCGGAGGGTGCGGGAGGGAGTGTATTCCTGAAGGAGGTCATGGAGGTAAGTGGGGGCTAGATTGTGGAGAGCTTTATAGGTGAGGAGAAGGTTTTTGTAGTCGATGCGGTATTGTACAGGGAGCCAGTGAAGTTGGATGAGTACAGGAGTGATGTGGTCCGATGATTTGGTACAGGTGATGATCCGGGCGGCCGAGTTCTGAATGATTTGCAGTCTGTTGATGAGTTTGGTGGGGAGACCGGTGAGGAGGGCATTGCAGTAGTCGATGCGGGATGTGACAAATGAGTGGACCAGGATTTCGGTGCTGGACTGGGTCAATGATGGGCGGAGTCTGGAGATGTTGCGGAGGTGGAAGAATGCAGTCCGGGTGATGTTTTGAATATGGGGTGCAAATGAAAGGGTGCTGTCCAGAATGACGCCAAGGCTCTTAACTTGGGGGGAGAAGGGTACAGGGAATCCGTCGACAATGATGGGTGGGGCTGGGGTGTGTTGGGATTTGGTAATGACGGATTTGGAGCCGATGAGCAGGGCCTCAGTTTTATTGCCGTTTAGCTTTAGGAAGTTCCTGCTCATCCAGCTCCGGATGTCATCAAGGCAGGTGATGAGGGAGGTAGGAGGGATGGCAGCAGTCGGTTTGGAGGAGATGTAGACCTGTGTGTCATCGGCATAGCAATGAAAATGGACCCCATGGTGACGGAGGATTGTGCCCAGGGGGAGGAGGTAGATGGTGAAAAGAAGGGGACCCAAGACTGACCCCTGGGGCACTCCCAGTGAAACACCCGAACACCCAGACTTGTGGTTCCTTAGTTGCACGAATTGTTGGCGGTCAGTGAGGTATGATGTGAACCAGGAGAGTGCAGCGCCAGTGATTCCAATGCCAGCCAGGCGGTCCAGGAGCAGAGGGTGCGAGATGGTATCAAATGCTGCGCTGAGGTCGAGGAGGATGAGAATTGTAAGGAGTCCGGAGTCAGCTGCACGGAGGAGGTCGTTGGTGATTTTGACCAGGGCTGTTTCAGTGCTATGTTTTGGACGGAAGCCGGATTGGAAGGGTTCATGGAGATTGTTTGTGTCAAGGTGGGACTGTAATTGTGCGGCAACCACCCTTTCAAGTGTTTTGGAGATGAAGGGGAGGTTGGAGATGGGCCGGTAATGGTTAAGGACAGCTGGGTCAGCACCGGGTTTTTTCAGGATAGGTGTGATGGCAGCCAGTTTGAGAGTGGGGGGTATAGTACCAGTTGTGAGGGAGGAGTTAATTATGTTGGTGATCATGGGGGAAATGGATGGCAGACATGCTTTGACAAGGGAGGTGGGAAGAGGATCGAGCTGACAGGTGGTGGTTTTGGCTTTATGGATGAGTTCCGAGATGGTGTGTTCTGATACTGGGGTGAAGTCGGAGAGGGAGCTGATGAGAGGTTGGCCAGTGGTGATCATCCAGGGTGAATTGTTTGAGGAGGTGCAAGATAAGGCCAGTTGTTGGTGAATGGTGTTGATTTTAGAGCTGAAGAAGTCCAGGAAGGCAGTGCACTGATCAGTGGAGATGTCTGGAGGGAGGGTTTTAGGAGGCTGAAGTAAGTGGCTGACTGTTGAGAAGAGGACTCTGCTGTTGCCTGTACCGGTGTTGATTAGGTTGGAATAGTATGAAGATTTAGCAGTGGTGAGGGCTCTCTTGTAGTGATGAAGGTGGTCCAGGTACATTTGGCTGTGTACCGTGAGTCCAGTCTTTTTGTAGAGTCGCTCCAGTCGACGGCCAGTGGCTTTGAGCTGGCGGAGCTCTGGTGTGAACCAGGGAGCAGTGTGAGTAAATGAGACTGAGCGACTTTTCAGAGGGGCCAGGGTGATGAGGGAAGAGGAGAGGCATTTATTGTAGTGAGTTACAAGGTCAGCCAGGGAGGATGCTGGGGGAGGGCTGGGGTAAGAGCTGATAAGGGTGGAGAAATCTGTGGTGTCGATATTTTTTATGTTTCTGAAGGAGATGGTCCGTTGTTCTTTGACTTTGTGTAGTTGGGTGTGAATGTCAAAAAGTACAGCTTTGTGGTCGGAAATGGGGAAATCAGTGACATCAATGTTAGTGGGAGTGATGTCAGTACAACAGATCAAGTCGAGTATATGACCTTTGTTATGGGTTGGGAGGTATTGTCAATTGCTGGATATATTGGATATTTACTGACCACTAGTAGATTTGTTTTATTATTTTTGTTATATATTATAATATTATTTTATTTTTTAAGTGTTTTGTTCAGAAGTAAGGTGACATTTCATGGTTCATTAGCTTTACTTTTGCTAGTGATGGAAAAAAAGATCAGGAAGAATAGGAAAATATCTGTCAAACATCCATTGGAATTCAACAGAGTTAATATTTTTCCACTTTAAGACTATAATTACATCCTTTCCTTCTTCCGGTCAGCCATCATTGTCATGAAGAGGCTCTGCCCACAATGTCCTGACTATAGTTAATCATTCGGCAATATGATGTACATATGCAGATACAGTTGTCCTCTTGTCAGTCTGGTGAAGCGTTTGTAGTAAAGTCTTTGAATAAATCCCCTTTACTGCACATTAAAAGAGTAAACTTATTGAAGTTGCACAGATATTGACAGATTCAGCTCAATGGACTCTACACGCAGACTTGGTACATACAGAGTGGAGCGGGAAGTGCTTGATGAGCGGAGACTGGAAGAGGTAACGCAGAGAAAAACATACTCTGACACTCACCCTTCTCTAACTGCTCAACTTAAAGACTACTTCAGGTAAGGCCAATTTATTGGCTTGCTCTTTGTCTTTGAATCTTACTCTTCTATAGATCTTTTTGTCAAAGTCAACCAGAGAAATATTTTCAGTAAATGTATGCTTTAAGATATCAGCCAATAAAAGACTTCGGTGTATCCCTCAAATCTCTTCCAGATGTACGGCACCCAGACTGAAGCAAAGTGTGATGAGCAGCCTGCCTGTGTTGTACTGGCTGCCCAAGTACTCCATCTGGGACTATGGCATGCCAGACCTCATCGCTGGCATCAGTGTGGGCATAATGCACCTGCCACAAGGTATGAGAATAGAACAATCATGGTCTTGTAAATATCCACAATACTGAAAAGAAAAAGAAAAAACTCAGATTTTGACAAAATTACAATAACCTAATTTTGTATTCTTTTGTAAAAAATGTTCATAAAAATATGCATTCGTAAGCCGAGTCAGGTGTAACACAACTTCTGTTTTTCACAGGTTTGGCATATGCATTGCTGGCTTCTGTGCCGCCTGTATTCGGGCTCTACACGTCCCTCTATCCAGCGTTGGTCTATTTCTTTTTTGGAACATCACGTCATATCTCCATTGGTAAGTAGAAAGAGAGAGAGAGACCTTGTAACTGTAGCCATTATAACCTCCGTAATGTTACGTGCTGCTTCGTTGTGTTCAGGTACATTTACTGTGGTCAGCATCATGGTGGGCAGTGTGACGGAGAGACTTGCTCCAGACTCAAATTTCCTCATAACAAATGGGACCAACGTCATTGCAGAGGTAGACATCGCTGCCCGGGACTCGTACAGGGTGCAGGTGGCGGCTGCTACTACTGTCCTAGGAGGACTTATTCAGGTCAGGACACAGCATCCCGCAGAAATCATAATGTTGTATTCTGTTGTTACAGCTGCCAATACTCATTCACATAAATTATCGTTTGCATAGGTGGTACTGGGTATAGTAAAGTTTGGATTTGTGGGGACATACTTGTCTGAACCTCTGGTGCGAGCTTACACAACAGCAGCGGCATCCCATGCTGTGGTGGCACAACTCAAGCACATCTTTGGAGTTTCACCAGCACGGTTTAGTGGTCCCTTCTCACTGGTGTATGTGAGTACTATCAAGTATTTGGTTATGATTGCTGTGTCTTTGTTGATACACCAGCACTGATCTCATAACGCAACATTCACAAAAGAGTGTGTGTGTTCCTCTGGTTAACTAACTCTATTACAGGATAATATAGATATGTAGTTACATGATGAAACATGACTTTTTAAAACTAAATATGGTCCTCATAAAACATGATTTGAATATGATGCTTTAATGTCTGATATGAAGACAGCGTTTGATTTGACAAATATGAGCGAGCCTCATTTTTCTGGCTGCATTCTTCGTTAAACCATTTTGAGGTCTTGGACCCTTGTGCACCAAGACACTCAACATTTAGATGAGGTCTGAGATTCCCCCTAATGCAAGGCCCGTTTATTTATATTGTGCTTTACATAAAACATCAAACGCATTCAGACCAGGTGCAAAAGAAAAACTCCCACAAAAGGACATTCAAGACCTAAATAGTAGAAAACTTGAATTGAATAGTAAATTAAAACAAGCTCAATTAGAATAGGACAGGAGTTAAATACAATAATATGAGTTACAGTGCAATGAAATAAATGTATAATAATTGTATTTAATAATTACCAGTAGCAAACAGAAAGTATTCAGCCTTGATTTAAAAGAACTGAGAGTTGCAGCACACCTGCAGTTTTCTGGGAGTTTGTCCAGGTGCATACAAACTGAATGCTGCTGCTCCACGTTTAGTTTTGGGGGACACTTAAACTTTAAACGGCTTTAAACAGGATGTCAGGGATCAATTAAATGTTTCAACCAATAGGGCATCAGGTCACAACAATGTTTCACACACTAAAAGCAATAATGTATGACAATCAAAATGTTGTAATTATTTTAAGATAAGTCTACATTATAGATTGGTGAATAAGTGAACAATGTGGATATGTAATGTCATACTGAATTCTGATTTCAAATGACAAAACCATCAGTGTGCAGTAAACCATGTGTGTTTTAATGTGTACAGTAGGAAACTTTAACCATCTGCTGCTTTTACTTACTCCATTTTTAGACTCTGAAGGATGTTTGCATGTTGCTGCCACGCACTCATCTTCCCACACTGTTGGTCAGTGCTGTGTCCATGGTGTTTCTAATTTCAGCCAAGGAGCTCAACTCTTTCCTCAGTCCGAAGCTGCCAGTGCCCATCCCAGTGGAGCTCATCACAGTGAGTTGATAAGTACTCGCTGTACGTACGTTATCACCTCTGTGCTCCGTGCAGCTGCTGATGTTGCAGCACAGACATGCCAAGCAGCTGAATCAGCAGTAGTGCCTCTGCATTTGTGCAGTTCACAGCAAAAAGGAGATATTTATGGTTAATAATTAGGTTCACATCTAGCATATGATTCACTAGATTTGTAATTATTGAATGTCTGATGTGTTGTGAAATTTGACTTGTAGTTGTTGTCTGTGTTTATAATCCGTATGCTTTCTGTGATGGCTTTAGATTGTGGCGGGGACATTAATATCAACATATACCTACTTGAACAGCAACTACACTATACTAGTTGTTGGAGAAATTCCGAATGGGTAAGCATTGGGGTTCAAGTTATACCGCTGTAATTATTTATTGAGTCATATTTCCAGCTTGTTTAGTACTAACTAATTTCCTTTGCACCAGTTTAAGTTATCCCAGGGTGCCAGATGCAAGTCTTTTTGGAGAAGTTATTGGGGATGCTTTTGCATTGGCCATGGTTGGATACGCCATATCCTTTTCACTAGGCAAAACATTTGCACTGAAACATGGATACAATGTGGAAAGCAACCAGGTAAACCACAACTCTCATTAACGTCCTGTTTAATTCTGCAACGGCAGTTCCTTTATCATATGTCTGCATTCTTTTCTCTGTGTATTTTCCTGCTCATTCTTGTGTTTCTTGTGTTCACCCTGCTGCAGGAGCTGGTGGCGCTGGGTCTCAGTAATGCAGTGGGAGGCTTCTTCCAGTGCTTCTCTGTCTCCTCCTCCATGTCTCGAAGTCTCATCCAAGAGTCCACCGGAGGAAAAACACAAGTGAGTGAGCAACAGAAGTAAAAACATTACATCAGCATGGCCAGCAAGTGCTGTGACATTCAACATGTAGGAATACTTAAGAAAAATACAATGCATATGACCCATTAAATGATGATTGAGGTAGCGTAAAAAAGAAATTATGTTGAATTTCAAAACTGATGCTACTAGAACATGTACTGTGGATTTACTTAAAAAGTGTATTATGCAGTAATATAATAATTAGTTAGTTAGTGTGCCATGCACATACAAGTCCCAGCCAAGATGGACTTTAAAGAAAACAATGGTGACACATTTGTCAGACATGACTTTTTATTGATTGCAAACAAACAGCTGCCCAAGGCTCTACAAATAAGGTTTCCTCTCTAAAACACAGTTCAGGTTATTGATAAACATTAATCATTAAAACCCATCAATAATTACAGACATTTTCCTGAAAAGATTGGTTCTTAAATCATCAAATTATTATCATTGGAAATGGACTTCAGTTTCACTTAAATCACACCTCAAACATTTCTCTTCAGGGAGACCAGTACACCTGTCTAATTCTAGCTGAAGATAATGTGACATTTTGTACACAGAGATGCTTTTATTATTTATCCAAACACTATTAAATAACATCAATTCATTATTGCAAATCAGACTTTAAAGTTGTTTGAGTACCACTAAATATTGATAATATCTACTCCTACGATGGACTTAATCTATTTCTGATGAACAAACGAATATGTTAACGTGCTTGTGTTGTCTTGCAGATGGCTGGAGTGGCTTCAGCTCTCATCGTGTTGGTGACCATCCTGAAACTTGGACCTCTGTTCCAGCAGCTGCCAAAGGTTCAGTTGCTGTACAACGCATGTGTTCTGTAGATTTGCAGTAAACATTCATGATGCGTGACATGTTTTTGTGTTATGTAATGGATTTATTTGCCTCATTCACTCTTCTGTATACACATCTGATTAATAATGTAAAAACGTGGTTGTACTTGTTTCAGGCTGTTCTTGCATCAATCGTCTTGATAAATATTAAGGGGATGTTCAAGCAGTACTCTGACATTGTAACACTGTGGAAACGCTGCAAGATTGATCTGGTGAGTAATTTATCACATTATAACAAACAACAACTTTAAAGCACCAACTGCGACAGAATTTGCTGTGGTGTTGAATCTGGAAATGTGTCATTATTCTTGTTTTCATTTTATAATCTACTAACAAATGTGTAATGTCATGCTGCATCCCCCAGGTGGTGTGGTTGTTCACTTGGGTGTCAACCTTGTTGTTCAATCTGGATCTGGGTCTGGCAGCATCAATCATTTTTGCTCTGATGACTGTCATCTTCAGAACTCAGCTGTGAGACTCCTCTGCACCTCATCATAGTATATTTCAGTATCTGAGTCATAATGTGTGTGTGTGTGGGCGTACATGCATGCGTGTGTGCGTGGGTGCATGCGTGCATGCTCTTGCGTGTTAGAGAGAAAATATGAGTAAGAACTTCCAGATTCGATGAAATACTGTATAAAAACATAATCACACACACATAATAATGTTGTGTTTTTCTTCCATTCAGGCCAACATACTCCGTTCTGGGAAATGTTCCAGGTACAGAACTGTACGTGGATAAAGAGACCCACAGAGAGGTGACCCAGAAATATAGGGAATCATACATTATAGCTTCTTGTGTCGCAGAACAAGCTAATGACTTTTTGCTATTTGGCAGGCGAGAGAGATTCCAGGTGTTACTATATTTCGCTCCTCTGCTACGGTATATTTCGCCAATGCTGATCTCTACCTTGAGGCGCTAAAAGAAAAGGTTTGTTCTCCCTCCTAGTAACACTATATCATATATTAACTCTAGGGCTGCAACAAATTCATATTTTTCATTAATAATGAGTAATCTGGTGATTATATTTCTAGAAAATGCCAGAGCATAGTAAAAAAAAAAATGGCCACAGTGTTTTTGTCTGCAAACAGTCCAAAACCTACACATATATATATATATATTCAGTTTACTATCATATGTGACAAAGAAAACCAGCAACTCACCACATTTGAGAGACTGGAACCACAACATTTCTTTTTGGATTTGTATATGAAAACAGACTGAAACAATTAAAGAGAAAATTTGCTCGACCTCTCTCTACTGCATTTCTTCACAATCAACCGTCAACATTGATAGGACATACATAAAAAAGGTGACACATTTTCCCTTTAATCTTTTATCAAAATACTTGCTGATTCAATTCATGTCAATCGATTAATCAGTTAATTGACTTATTGTTCCAGCTCTAATCTCATTTTACCAAAGCAATAATTTCTTGTTTTTGTTCCCTGTTATATTTGAATAAGATGCAGATGATCTTTTATTGTTCTTCTTTATCTGTTTTTAGAGTGGGCTTGACATTAGTAAAATGATTATCTACAAGAAGAAGCAGGAGGTCAAACAGAGACGCAGAGAAAAGAGGGCTGAGAGACGGGCGAGAAGGCAAGCCAAGAAAGAGGTATATGATTAGATTAGATTAGATTAGATTAGATTCAACTTTATTGTCATTACACATGTACAAGTACAGAGCAACGAAATGCAGTTTAGCATCCAACCAGAAGTGCAATATTAGTTAAAACCAATATACAGATAATAATAAGTATTTTACAGATAATAAGTTAGTGATATAGGTACGGGATATACAGATTGATTGATTGCGGTAATATGTACATGTTATACAGGTTGATTTGTGCATTAAATGTAGGTAGACTATAAGCAGGAACTATAAACATAATTTACAAAAGGCAAATGGGCATATGATAAGTTAAGTAATACAGATTGAGTGAACGTTAAATAGTGCATAATAATAATAAACAGTAGCTGCCTAACGTTACTAGACTAGTGCAATGTTCAGTTTTTAGTGCAGACAGTTCAAAAGTGTTTGAGTGCAGGTGTAGAGTCTTTGGTCAGTGGGGGGAGATGACGAGGAGATGGGTTTGTGGGTGGAGGTGGTTGGGGAGTAGGGGGGGTGTCAGCATGGGGCAGAGTTCAATAAGGAAACAGCTCTGGGGAAGAAACTGTTCCTCAGTCTGCTGGTCCTTGTCCGGAAGCATCTGAACCGTCTGCCTGAGGGCAGGAGGGAAAACAGTCTGTGTGCAGGGTGGGAGGCGTCCTTGAGAATGCTGCGAGCTCGACGCAGACAGCGTTTCCTCTGGATTTCCTCAATGGCCGGAAGTGGAGTTCCTGTGATGCGTTGGGCAGTTTTCACCACCCGCTGCAGTCCCTTGCGCTCCGCAACAGAGCAGCTCCCATACCAGACTGTGACACAGTTGGTTAGGATGCTCTCGATCACACAGCGGTAAAAGTTCACCAGGATGGCTGAAGACAGATGGTTTTTCTTCAGTGTCCTCAGGAAGAAGAGGCGCTGGTGAGCTTTCTTGACAAGGCTGGAGGTGTTGGTGGTCCAAGACAGGTCTTCCGAGATGTGGGTCCCCAGGAACTTGAAGCTGGAGACACGCTCAACATCCATCCCATTGATGTGGATGGGCGCATGCTTGCTTCTTTTCTCCTTCCTGAAGTCCACGATGAGCTCCTTGGTTTTGCTGGTGTTCAGGAGCAGGTTATTTTTGGCGCACCATGTGGCCAGGTGCTGTACCTCTTCCCTGTAGGCTGTCTCATCGTTGTTGCTGATGAGACCAATCACCGTGGTGTCGTCTGCGAACTTGATGATGGAGTTGGATCCATGCATAGGTCTGCAGTCGTAGGTGAAGAGGGAGTAGAGGAATGGGCTGAGTACGCAGCCCTGTGGCACACCGGTGCTGAGTGAGATGGTGGTGGAGCAGGTGTGGCCTGACCTAACATGTTGAGGTCTGTTAGTCAGAAAGTCCAAAATCCAGTTGCAGAGGGAGGTGTTAGTGCCCAGGTCTCCAAGTTTAGTGATTAACTTGGCGGGGATGACAGTGTTGAAAGCCGAGCTGAAGTCAGCAAACAGCAATCGCGCGTAGGTGTCGGTGTTGTCCAGGTGTGTGAGCACAGAGTGCAGTGCTGAGGAGACTGCATCGTCTATGCTCCTATTGGGAGCATAGATGATAGATAGATGATAGATAGATGATCCTATTGTTCTCATATGCTAGAAACAATCCATTGCTTATAGAAAATGTACAAAACATTTTAAGGACCACACTATTTTTTCCGGTGTTTGGTCTGTTGGTCACCTTATCCTCTAGATTCTAGATTCTGTGAGTTATAGTAGTTTTCTGAAGAGTGCCTGCTGTCACACTGGACAGAACTGCAGTAGGTGGCAAAAAGCCAAACTACCCAAAAGTCAACGTAATCAGCTCAGAAGTTTGAATCATTTCTTTCCCTTGCCACTCTGCAGAGACGGGCTCAGAGGGCCGCTGAGCAGCGGTCCTCTATGGAGGAAGAGGGCGGCCGCTGGAGGGACACATGCGTGGACGGGATTGTTACGGATGAGGAGGAGCAGGGCTGGACTGAGAGGGAGAACGGGACAGTGTTTGTCGTCCCGATCACTCCCCGAACACCGGACGGCCCCTGCAGGTGGGAGTACCTGAAGGGAGGAGAACCCGACTGCTCCAGCTTAGGGGGGATGTCTGAGCTGCAGGACGGGGACACCACCACTCTGGGCTCCAGCAATGAGGACACGCTGAGTCACGATCTGGAGCGCGTCTCCCTTGGGTCACTGGGCAAGTGGACCTGGGACATTCACTCCATCATTATCGACCTCTCCACGGCTAACTTCATTGACACCGTGGCTATCAAGACTATGAAAAGTGTAAGTACAGCAGGAACAAATATCCCATTAATGAAACATGAAACATAACTGAAAATGTGTTAATTGCCAACACATTTTCACTTATTTTTAAACCTTAGAGAAACACCCCTTTCCTTTCAGGTTTTCATGGGAGTTTTACAGGGAGAGCTTAGCAGTTATATTTTTATTAACAGCTCATTTTTCAATGTTTAATATAGATTTATTGATTGATTTAGTTGACAATAAGAAAGCTAAATACAGGGCTGCAATCATCCGGTCTTGACAAATACATTTGTAAACGGTAAAAACACAATGAAGAAAGAGATTCCTATTGTTCTCATAAGAAAAAGAAATATGACAAATATTCTTTACCGACAAACATATTTTGGTTTCATTTAGTCTTGGCAAGTTCTGAAATGGTAATTTATTAAGTTCTAGTTACACATGATGTATAGTTTTACTGTTACAGTTAACTTAACGTTTATGATTTGCTGTGAGATGGATTATTAGGCCGATTAGTAATAGTAGTAGTACCTGATAGGAAATAATTGTGATTTTGTATTTACATTATTGACAGATTTTCCAGGACTTCAGTGAGATTGACGTAGATATCTACATGGCTGGTTGTCAACGTGAGTGACTTTCTCACTTCCTCTGCAACAAAAGGCTCATTGTGGTGGTCATGTTGTGCCTTTAAAGCTGTTTTCTCTTCAGCCTCTGTGGTGGAACAATTAGAGCTCGGTGACTTCTTCTCCGAGTCGGTTACTAAGAGGCATCTTTTTGCCTCCGTTCATGACGCCGTGCTCTACTGTCTGGACCACCACGGAGCATCATCGTTCCCCGGATACGAGACATCGGTGGTGAGTATATTCAGCCGATGTTCAGGTGACACTTCAGTTGGATGGTCCAATGGTACAACTCAAATATTTTTGTTAATCATGTGATTTTAACTCAATCTAAAAACGGTTTGATTTCAGGACACATACAGCAGCACAAAGCTTTAAGGACTTCAACCAAACAGGACATCCAGCACTGAAGACAGACCAATTATCTCAACATTGACTGGGCGCATTATCAGAAATTTTTCTGTAAATTAATAGGTACTAGAAGAGATGTTCCGATACAATTTTTCCTTCCCAATATCAATTACAATTGTAAAAAAAATATGTATTATAATTTTTAACAGCTATATACTACAACCCTGTATGGATGATATGATTGCTATCATTGTGGACAATGACCTTGGCTCAGGTCTTGATCAAATAAAGAGAATGAAGGATAGAACTTTATTTTAATCTACTTTGACAGATATTCCAGTAAAATGTCACCAAATTGATGACATTTTGCTAGCTCTGGGTAACGTTAGCTAACAAGTGACCCCTCCCGCTTCTTTCTGAAGGCTGTTGAGAGTTGCAGTGGCCTCTCGATTGGGCAGCATGTGTGGGTCGGGTTGTGAGTGACTCTTCTTGTTGTTCTTGCGTTACTGAAATGAGCTGATAATGCTAAATGATATGATAACATATCAGATCGGTGCAGAGACTCGCGTACACAATCCAGCATTTTAGACTGTAGTGGAGGCATTACCAATACTGATTCATATATCGGAACAAGTCTACAAGATGATTGATGACTTATATTTATGAATATTATCTGTAAATTAGGAAGATACATGAGTTTAATTTAACTTTATTCAAAGAGGGAGGACAATCGAGTGCATTTTTAGAGAAAAATACAAGTAATAAAATGAAACCTCTCAACAATACCTTTCAAGAAGAATCTGTTAGAAAATAATTCAAGGAACAAATACAAGACAACATGCGTCACACTGACAGTGTGAGCCTTTTTTTGGTAATGGCAGCATTAACAAGGTAGAAATGTTTGCAGTAGCCATTTCAATATTTAAGTGCAATTTCTGCTCATAGCAACAGCAAACAGACAATCTGTGAAGCTAATGCATGCAAAGGAAGTTTTTGTCTCAACTGTTTTCACAAGTTTCTAGTGCAACATTCCTAAAATTGGAAACTTTAATAGGAGAGTAGAAAATAACAGAAAAACAACAGGGATACACCGATCTAACTCTTTCAGTCCCAATACAGATTGCATGCCTCACTTTGTGGAAGAGACTGGGATCAGTCTTTTATGTGTAAGGCAACATCCGACCTGACTTAAACATTGCTTTCCTAACTTTGTTAAACAAAATGTAACAACTAAATACATAGATATAAATGTACTGAATTGTGATTTATTAAAATAATGGTATCCGATCAGCCTATTGTCGTTACCTGATCCAGCTATTTGAGTCAGTGTCAGACAGATAGCAGTATTGGTGCATCTATAGATAACAATATCCAAGCAATATTTAACAAAATCATCTTTTTACAGTTGCATAAACCCACTGTGACCTCATTCCCTGAATACATCTTGTCTCTACAATAAACTGGACACAGGGGATCTTGCCAAAGAAGTTGTGCACAGGACAGGAAGTCTAGATAGATTTTTTTTGTACAAATTTGGTTTATGAGCTACAATTCTTCATGGGCATCAGAACTTTGTAGGTCCGGGTTCAGAGTCAGACCTTCATCATCTTCATCCTCTGGCTGCTGTGAAACCAGCTGCTGATAGCGAGCCTGCCGCTGGTAATCCGGATCAATGTTTATCCATTTATTTGCAACCCACTTAGTGCCATGCGTGACCACACATCCTCCATGCAGTGCGTATTCATCCTGCTCTCCCACCCAACCTATTAGGGAAAAATAATAATAGTAATAATTGAATGTTTGTTCGCAACGTCCTTCACATTATGGCACCATTTTCTTTAAAGGGCTCACACTGATGTTATGACTACCACACTCAACTCGTTGGTCAATATGAATTACTGTACTTTAGTTTTGTTCTCCAGGATAACATTTTATTTTATTTATTTGTTTAAATGAGCATGAAATTAACTTTAAATTACCTGTTTTATACAGCATATTTTCTGTATTTTCAGTGTGTACCTGTCTTTTTGGATTACCTTTACAATGACGCCAGTATAGGCTTAAATCTCAACATTTCGACTGCATTTTATATGTTGACTTTTTACTCTGACATGTTAATTGCCAAGATTAATTGAATTTTAATATAATAAACTGCTACTTCAGATCTTTGATCTCTGTAACTATTGGACGGATTGTGATATAAATGTTGGTGAACCCAGACATTTCATCTAGTGGCATCATTAAGTCAAAGCACTTACTTTAAATGTCTCTCATGTTTAGTGATTAAATACCAATTGCTCACACGCTAACATTCTAACATGATGGAAGATACATCACTAAACATTACATCTGACAAACATCAGTGTGCCAGTGTTGTCTTCATGAGCATGTAAGCACGCTGACATTAGCATGAAGTTCAAAGCACCACTGGGATGAAGTGTAGCTTCACACAGAGCTGCTCGCATGGCTGTAATCTCTTAGTTTAATTAGTATTAATATTGTGATAGGATCTTCAAAATGATATGTTACTAAATGGGCATCACCTTTGTGTTTTAATTTGGAGAGCCACTGTGCCACACATTGTGTATATAAGAAAAATCTTACTTATAAAATAGAAATCTAATATTCTCCTACATCAAATGAAAATGAAATAGTTGCTGGTTTGCATCTTCATTGCAACAGTATGTAAGGAAAGTTTGCAATCCTACCTTTTCCATCAGAAAGGTAGTTGTACCAGAAAACAGCTGTCCCTTTGGTAGGCTTCACCTTTAGGTTGCTCTTGTCACAATTCCTTCTGGTGTCCAAAAGATCCACGTCATTCTGTATGAGAGACTACAACAACACACTCAAACTCAGTGACTCCGTCTGCTCAGGGCCATGCACACAACATGTGAGTTAACGCCGGTATGAAAGACATGCGCAGCATGTACACATTGCTTTTGCAGGGCTCTCCCTACACATTTCCACCACCACACACAACTACGCACCACTTCATCATAGGTCCTGTTGTCTGCCACAGGGAATGCGGTCTCCCCACCCCCCTCGACAGAGTTCAGGTAGAAGAGAACTGTGATGTACCTATAGGTGTGCAACACAGATTTAAATTGACATACATGTATGGTGCAAACAAACACACACATATACACCACTTTGCAAACAAGAGGCACGCACACACATGTTTACAGTTTGAGTCACACAAACTAACATGCCAGCTGCTCACAATGGAGTTTAGTAATCACACTGTGCAGATGAATTCAGATCTGCACATTAATAGATACCGTTGCGGAGAAATGCAGCTTCAGCCATCCCTGTGCACCTCAGGGATCTCACCTGCAGGACGTCTCAAAAGGAGTGGAGGTGTTTGCCGCGAGGCGCGTGTGTGTGCACGCGGTTTCAGGATACACAGGGCCGCTGTCGTGGTGGGCGTGGTAGTGTCCTCCCTCCTCATAGCGAACCACCTGGAGGGGCTCACTGAGGTCCACTAATGCGGGTGGGAGCCGAGTGAGACGAGTCACCCTTTGTTGGAGAAAGGTTTAGATTTGTGAAACCTGAGTAATGTTTCAGTTATTCTAGCACTACAGCAATCTAAGAAGATCGCTTGCCTCTCCTTGATGTCTTGGAGGACCTGATGTGCTCCTTTGCCCTGATACAGCCAGGTGTGCCTGCTGTTCCTCACCAGTTGACTCCTCTTCACCCCTCGCTGCAACAGGAAGCGCTGGAAGGCGTCATTGCTCAGAAGCTTGAACTCTTCCAGACTGAGCAAACCTGTCCAAAATATGAGACTGACTTATATTATATTATTACTTATATTCTGATGACTTGTGTAAGTTTTAATTTATTGCGTTAATGACAATTAGTACCATAAGTTTGGTCAACTTTTTTTGTATTACTCAATTATATATATAGACTCTATTAAATTAAGCAGTTTAAGCAGTCACAAGCCCAAAATGTTGGTAACCACATTATGAGTGATTTAAACAATGTGTTTGTAACACTACTGAGGTATGCTGTGCAGTCGATGTATGCACCTTTTACTGTGTAAATACTAAAATATATTCCCCACAGACACAAACAATATTCATAGTTTTTTTTGTCAAAACCCACCACTGTTGTCTCACCTGGTGTTGTAAAACTAGTTTATAGGTTGCACTTTTAGTGAAGTGTATAAAAATGTCCAAGATTATCTCACAACCTTCAATTTAAGAAATACAAATTTGTACACAAATAATGTTTTTAAAAAAATTACAAAGTTGATTTCTTACCATTACCATCCTCGTCAGCTTTGAGTCCAGCATAGATTTCTCGCAGATTCTCCGGTGTGAACCAGATGCCGTCCCTCACTCGATAGTGAGTCAGTATCTATTGGATGCACGATAGTGAAGACAGGATGAGATAACCGACTCTGAACCAAAACAGTACTGCATTTCATACAGTACTTGCTCACGATCCACAAACTGACATATACCTCATGGAGCTGCAACTGTCCATCCTGGTTGATATCAAGAAGGTTGAAGATCTCCTCTGGGCTGAGGTTGAGCTCCTTGGCCAACTCCTCCTGGCCGTCTTGCACCATTAGCTGACTCTCCATGAGACCCTTTAGCTGTGCAAGTTGCGTTACCACACGACACTCATCCTCCGATAAAAACCCAGGGATCTCTGCAGAAAAACACAGACGGACAGTTGTACACAGAGTCATGAGGATGCTTCCCATTTGCTGATTTACAACTGTACTATATTGTATTCTAGTTTTATCTAGAAGTCGAGTACATTTGATTTATAGCCCAATAGCATAAATTTGCCTCAAGGGGCTTTACAATATGCCCAGCATACAACACCCTCTGTTCTCAGACTCTCGCTTCAAAATGTAAAATAAAGTAAAGCTAAAGTGAAGTCAATTAATCAATTAGTCAAACAACAGCAATCATTACAATATTTGATTAATCAGTTCATCCATAAAGCAGGAAAACCTTTCCAGCTCAATTGAAGGATTTGCTACTTTGTCTTTGTTTCACCTTAGTCTCTGCAATATTGTGATAAACATGTTTCTTTATTTTGTAAGGTTTAATAGAGAAAATTATCAGCAGATGATTTACAGTCAGAAATATATTTAGCTGTAGCCCAAATAAGGACAATATTTAATTAGTTGCATGTTTTGCAGAGCGGAACCACTCATATCAACATTGAACCAGGCAAAATAAAAGTCAGTCACAAACAGTTAAATGCTTGTTACAAATGAAACACAAATAAATGAGAAAGACAAACAATACATTACACTTTACATTTTTCAATTTCGATGTTTGTACCATCTTTACTCCAGCACATCTAATGACTACATGTATGTTTTGAATTGTGTTATACGATCAATTATGAGCCCTAAATTGGGGCAGTTGCCTCAGGACTTCTTGACGTTTTTAATGTAGCCATGGTTGACCTGAGCATGCGCATTGAAACTAGGTTATGTGGGGTGATAGTTATGAAGACAAGTATGTGGTGAATGCATGTTTGCTTTCATCATCCGAAGAAGAGGAAGACTCCTGGCCACTCGAGGCTCATGTGGGTGTGCTGCAAATATGTTTTGACACATTGGTGTTTCTGCTCTTACCGAACAGCAGCGGCTTCAGACTCAGAGTCCGCATCTCATGCACTTTGCTTGGCACCAGTGACACCTTCTGGACGTGTCCCACCTAAGACGTGAAGCAGAGAAGTGATGTGCTGGTGCCTACTGCGCGTGAGATAGAAACACAGGGTAAAAATGAAAGAGTGGGAGTGATGCATCATCACATTAATCTTACCCTTATCCCCTCGATTCTTGTTAAGGAAACATCACGCAGGAACTCGGGCTTTGATGGCGCAGGTCGCGACTCGGGGTGCTGGTGGTGGTTACTGCTCGGAGCATCACGACTCTGGGTGGCATCTTCCTGTCCGCTGTTATAGTGGACGTAGAATAGCAGTGCTATAACATTAATGATGTACACGTGAAAAAACACCATCACTACCACGAAGTAGGAGCGGGAGCACACGCTGCTCTTGTTGCAAGGGAGGCGGTCGCACGGCGGCCGGAGCGGCAAGGTCGCGCTCCCGGGCGGAGTGGTGTCTTCCTCGGCATCCGATGTGTCCTGGTTGTCGCTCATTTTCCTGATTCAAGAAGGAGTTGAGACTTCCTCGACAGCAAAGTCCATCTGATTAATCCAACGATAGGATGCTGTTTAATTCGAACAGATGTCCAGTTTAATTAAAAAAAGAAACACGCCTGATTCTCCGCTGCAGAATGTAAGTCGTTGCGCACTGGAAAACAAACAAACACGGAGGGTTCATCATGAAACCGTGCTCGTTTAAAATGAAAAGTCAACTACCATTGACACCGTGTCGTTATCTTGTTGCCAACTGACAGCAGCGCCGCGGGCTCCTGTCTTGTTTACGCTGCAGCAGTCCCAGTCAGCAGCGGCAGCAAAGCGCACTGCGCATCCCAACGCACGGCGGAGCTCATCTCAGGCAACCTGCTCCATACAGCTGCTCCCGCACCAACCGAGTGCAGCAATTACTATGTAAAATAAAACATAAAAACGTGAAGAACATACCATCACGGGCTGCAGTATATCCGACAATATATATACGCCATCGGCCGAGGTCTGTTCACAGCAACTAGTCTGCCTACCGCACAATGGGGACCTCTGGTGACCTGAACACATAACACACTCCTGTCTCTATACATATTTATCTTTCTCTCTGTGTCTTTAAATTGCCTTAAACATAAAAAACGGTACGTCCAATAAAAACGCTCTATACATGTTTCCATTTGACATAAACAAAAGTACTGTATGTTCAGAGAAACAGCATATACGTCATTAGGTATAAATCGATAGATATAAAGTAACAAAAACAAATTGTTATAATATTGTGTGTGTGTGTGTGTGTGTGTGTGTGTGTGTGTGTGTATTTCTTTTTTGTTATTTTTTTACAGCTTTGTTATTTTGTTTTTTTGTTCACCAAATACAGGTCCTCAATCCCAATATGCCTACAGACAGCTCATAATTGACATGGGGTTGTGATAGGAAAAAGCGTATTTTTGATGATGCCTCTAGCCAGACAACCCGATTGTCACTTCCGGTTACCATCTTCGTTTTTGCAAAAAGAGTCGCAATTTTAGGAACAGGTCAGTAAAACACTCCCCTTATTTACTTGTGCGTCCCAGTGAATGTTTGTGTCCCAGACGAAGAAAAGAGTTTTGAAGCATCCCGAAATACATTCAAAACAGTGGTAAGTGCTGTCAAATATGCGGTGTCTGCGGTGTCTGAGTTACAGCATTGAGTTATAATACTATACTGATCAATTGGCTTGAAGTTATTGTAGGAGCTAACGTTAGCTGTGCAAATACAAGTTTATCTTAATTGCCTTAAAGTTTAAGCCTGTAAAAACATAGCGAATTATTCGAGAAGGATCATCTGGGGCTGGTCGCTACATGTATGACGTCAGCTTTACTTCACTAAGTAAGTTATTTCTGTTTTGGTTCTTAATTAACAACATTTGGCTTTATGCCAAACTCGCTAAGCTATAGCTGCTCATACTTCTCATGTAAGTCAACGTTACCCCTAAAGGTAGTCGTGTTTTGTAGTTTTCAATCTAAGATACACCTAGTCTCAGCCAGGATCGTTCTGCCTGAGCAGAATAGGTTTTAGCTGACACATTTTAAAATACCATCATATAAAGGCTGCATTACAATAACTGAGACAATGTTGTGGGACAGAGAATGAATCATCTATATACTTGGTGTCAGACTAAAAAGAGATAGAAATGGCTTATCCGTTTGCGAAACTATATCACTGGACAACAAAAGATGTTTGGTTCAATTATTTTAAGTGATTATTTATGTTATTTGGAAAGAAAGTTGTACAGTGCACTCACTAAGTGTACATTTAAAAATATTTTTTGTTTGATTCACAGGTGAGTTAAGTTTGAACTTGAGGACATGAATTAGAACGGAAGTTTAATATCTGAATATTTTCTTTTTTTAAAATCCCTTTGAGTCGTGTTGTATTAACATGCAAATCAATGTAAATCAATGAACTTGAACTAACTTGGACCGAGGGAACACATGGCAGTGCTAATAGTTAATTTATTGTATTGTCTGTAAAACATTGTGCCATGTCTTATATTTGACCATCCTTAATTATTTAATTTTATTGTATAACTTACTTGTGTTACTATGTGGTTTAAGCTGCATAATTAATCAAAATGTAAGACCCTAAAGGGTAATTTCCAAATGCTAGACTGTTAAATATTCCCTCAATAAATCAGTAAACAAAATGAAAGGGCGTACCCAAAAAAATGTTGCAACAAACTTCTTTTTATTGTCGTTTGGTTATTACAGCATGCTTATTATCATGCTAGAGTGAACAAGTAACAAGATACTCATATTGTATGGCTTCTTGCTACTGTATAACCATGACTGCTTCCTCACTCTTCATCCTTGGTCTGAAATGACAGAACAAAAGCACATAAAACATTTGTCCAGATCATTTAAATATAAAGGCCCAGTGTATAGGATTTAAAATAAGTACTACACATTGGCCCTTTTAAACAAATTGAAAAGTTGAATCCTTCTATAAAATGTGCAAACTTGATTCATCTCAGATATTCATTTCTTACCTTGACAATTTCCCGGCTCTTTGCTCTCAGCTTGTTGACCTGAGACTCAGCGATGTCAGCTCTCTCCTGAGCTTCCTCCATCTCATGCTGCACCTTCCTGTACCTGGACAGGTTAGTGTTGGCCTGCTCCTCCTGTATGGCAAGCCACAGATAAGTCAAAACCTGTGGACTGAGTGATATATCCTGTGTTGTTATCAATAACTAAGATTACTCACAGAATCCTCAGTCTGCCTCTTGTAGGCCTTCACTTTCAGCTGCAGCTTGTCCACCAGATCCTGCAGTCTGGAAATATTCTTCTTGTCCTCCTCAAACTGTTGTAAATCAGCAATGATATACCATTGTAATGCAGGCTTAATAGTACATTATTACCATTTTTACCATTAGGATTTGCAGTTGTTTTAAGATTTTGTGTTTTAAACAGCCACATACCTGATAGGTAAGCTCCTTTACTTTTCTCTCATACTTCCGCACTCCCTTTATTGCATCAGCACCCCGCCTCTGCTCAGCATCAACTTCAGCCTCCAATTCTCGAACCTTGAATGAAGAAGAATAGATTTGTATTTTATTTTACAAAGCTACATTTTGTCTTGACTTTCAGTAAATATGAGCAGGCACTTACCCTAGCCTCCAGTTTCTGGAGCTGCTTCTTGCCGCCCTTCATGGCCAGATTTTCAGCTTCATCAAGGCGGTGCTGCAGGTCCTTCACTGTCACCTCCAGGTTCTTCTTCATCCTCTCCAAATGAGAGCTGGTGTCCTGCTCCTTCTTCAGCTCTTCTGCCATCATGGCAGCCTGAAATGTTATTGATTTTGATATTATTGGATATACACTTATTGGAGTCTGATGTTTCCACACCAGAAATTGATAAGAAATAGCCTAAAGTATGATGTTATGTACTAATATCTCTCAAATCTTTTTTTTTTACAATCAAAGCTTTGATTGTGGTGTTTGAGATAGAGAGTGGGGAAAGTGGCGAAGATTTTCTTTTAAGTTATTGATAGTAATAATAATAATACTTTCAACATTTAAATTATGAATTAAGCTTTAAACTATTCTGTACAGACTCACTGCTGCTGTGATATGATTCAGATTGTAATGTTAAAGATTAGTATTTTTGCACTAAGCACAAACACATGGCCTTTTAAAAGGTAACCTTTGTTTGAAAAGAGAAGACATTGCAATAAAGTAGAATGTTTTTAATGTTGATATTTTAAATACAATGCTGTAAAATAGGTTATATTTCAAAGCTCCTGCAGCGCTGAGCCACACGGCACTACACATTGGCGATCGGGTTTACCTATCCTTGATCTCGAGTATCCTTGATTGGACAAAATGAAAGTAGAAACGATCGCCCGAGTTAACACCCGAGTTAAAGTTGTGCGAGGATGACTCACATCAGTGATGGCCTTCTTGGCCTTGTCTTCAGCATTTCTTGCCTCCTGGACAGAATCTTCCACTTCACCCTGGATCTGAATGAGGTCAGCCTCCAACTTCTTCTTGGTGTTGATGAGGCTGGTATTCTAAACCGATAATAGTTTGGGTTGGATTACATGGTGTCATTTTCTGTCATCAAGTGTTCACGTGTGATTGTTTGAATATTAATGTACCTGAGAGTGCAGCAGTCCCACACGCTCGCTGGCATCAACCAGCTCCTGTTCAGCCACTTTGCGGCTTCTGTCCGTCTGCTCCAGAGCAGCTCTCAGCTCCTCGATCTCAGCCAGCATCAGGGTGTTCCTGCGCTCCACCATGGCAACCTGCTCCCTCATGTCTTCCTGGCTCCTTATGGCGTCATCAAGGTGCAGTATCGCATCCTTAATGATTAATTATAAAAAATAAAAATAACTGCCATGCAGTCTGAGTAAAGTAAACTTTATATTACGTTTGTTTTCAGCAAGCCACCATACCTTGAGCTGTCCCTGTACGTTTCTCAGCTGTTTCTGGGCTTCAGCTGCCTGGCGGTTGGCGTGGCTCAGCTGAATCTCCATCTCGTTGAGGTCTCCCTCCATCTTCTTCTTGATTCTTAGGGCATCATTCCTGCTCCTGATCTCTGAATCCAAAGTGCTCTGCATGGACTCCATCACTCTCTGGCTGTTCCTCTTGATCTGGTCGATCTCCTCGTCTTTCTCTGCAAGTTTTCTGTCGATTTCACTCTTGACTTGGATGAGTTCAAGCTGAATGCGGAGAATCTTGGATTCCTCATGCTCCAGTGTAGCCTTGACATAAAAATACATTTATATTGTGTAGCCCAAGGCCCCAGCATCATTTCAAATTGCATTCAATGCAATACATTTTGTGAGAAAGTACCTCTGCTTCTTCAAGTGATGTCTGGAGTTCACACTTCTCTACCTCTACAATCTTTTTCCCTTTCTCCAGTTCATGAATGGTTTTTCCACTCTCACCAATTTGCTCAGTTAGATCAGAGATCTCCTCTGTGAGAAAGAAGGTATACACAGTATGCAAATAAGTGTCAGCTGTTTTGTTTCCTTGGTAGACATTTAAATGTATTATACTGTTCACTTCACCCACACATTTCTAATAAAAAAAACTGCAACATTATATTACATTTTATGTTAGTTTGACATCATAGATCATGCACATTAATCATGTTTGCCCACTAGAGGGCACACTCTTCCTTTTCTTTGATTTAAAGAAAATGCCAGAGCTTAATTTACATAGTCTGGAAAACTGTACAATCAGACCACTTTCAATGCTTTTCATTTGTGGCCTATTTGAGTATTCTCTTTTTTTTTTTAAGTTTGCTTACGTTGCAGGTTCTTGTTCTCTCTCTTCAGGGTCTCCAGATGGTCCAGAGCTTCTTCATATGAGTTTTTCAGCTTGAACATCTCAGTGCTGAGAGAACGAGATTCTTTTAAAGCTCCCTCCAGCTCTGCCTGGCTTTCCTCATACTTCTGCTTCCACTCTGCAAGAACCTGAAACATAAAAAGACCCAAGTGATTCAGTAATTGACAATTCTAGGATCTTCATTTAAACCAAAAGGGCAAAGATAGAAATCCAACCTTGTCAAAGTTCCTTTGCTTCTTGTCGAGGTTAGCAGCCAGAGCATTAGCTCTCTCCACGTCAATCATCATGTCTTCCACTTCACCCTGCAGTCTCTGTTTTGTCTTTTCCAGAGAGGCACATTTTGCATTCACGGCCTCGATGGATTCTTCTGCATCCTGAAGACGCTGGGCGAGCTTTTTCCTGTTAAACCATACAGTAAACAGGTTCTGTGATGATTTACTGAATCAGTGCATGTGCAAACAGGGTGATTTCAGGACGGGTCATTACTTAGCCTCCTCCAGCTCCTCAGTGCGCTGAATGGCATCGGTCTCGTATTTGGCTCTCCACTGAGCCACCTCGCTGTTGGCCTTTGACATTGCCCGCTGCAGCTCAGATTTGGCCTCCTGCTCCTCCTCATACTGCTCTCTGAGCAGGTCGCAGTCATGACGGGCTGACTGGACAGCATGAGCCAGGGCGTTCTTGGCCTTACAAATAAATAGAGACCTTTTTTTATTAACTGAGACGTGTTTGAGTCAACATTACAGTTCTGGGATGAAGTTAGGGGTTTTAATGTGCAAATACCTTAGTTTCCTCTTCAATGTGCCTCTTCAACTCCTCTATTTGCTGGGTGAAGCCCTGCTTGCTCCTTGAAAGCTGAGAGATCAGGGATTCTTTCTCCTCCAGCTGGCGACTGAACTCACCTAAGGAGAGACATAGATTTAAAACTAATCTAAATGCAAATATGAATATTGTATTGGAAATATACAATTAGGATCAGAAAAAGAAAAAACAAATCTATATCTCACCATTCTCGGTTAGCAGCCTTGCCCTTTGCACCCCAATGTCATGCAGCTGTCGCACATGTTCTTCATTTCTGGTCTTCAGCTCACTCAATTGATCCTCAAGAGTACGACATATTTTCTCAAGATTGCCCTGAAATCAAAAGTTGTGTTCATTGTAAGCCGAATAAAGGAAGAGTAAGTTGGAATGTTGGAAGTAAAAAGTTTTAACTTTACCTTTGATTTGGCAATAGACTCCATGTTGCTGCTGAGGTCGTCGATCTCCATCTTGTATTCACTTTTCTCTTTCTCCAGCTTCTGCTTGACTCTCTGGAGGTTATCAATCTGTTCTCCCAGCTCGGCCACACTGTCTGCCTGCTTCTTGCGGAGAGCTGCCGCGGTGGCCTCGTGCTGCAGCGTGGACTCTTCCAGATCACGACGCAGCTTATGAAACTCGGCTTCGCGCTTCTTGTTCATCTCGATCTGAACAGACGTTGCTCCACCAGCTTCTTCCAGCCGCTCGCTGATCTCCTCAAGTTCCCTGGAAAGATCAGCCCTCTGCTTCTCCACCTTGGCCCGAGCAGCCCGCTCGGCCTCAATCTCCTCCTCCAGCTCCTCAATACGAGCCTATTATTTAAAAAACAAAACATAAACATAACCGCAATTTAATATTTATTTATTTATCTGTCTAGAAGTCAAGCACATCCGGGTCATCCAATGTCAGTCAGAGCGCTGTCACTGTTACTGAATACTATTGAGATACCAACCTGAAGTTCTTTGATCTTTTTCTGAAGCTGGGCAGAAAGTAATTGCTCATCCTCAATCTTGCCAAGAAGTTGGCTTGTTTCAAAGTCCTTCCTGTGCGGGGACAAATATGTACAAACATTGAGTCTTATAGTCATTTAAATTCACAATCACACTAGTTTTCCCACATAATTCCTGACCCCAAAAGATATTTTGATTGAATTTAATTATGGTAACATTATTTCTACTACTGTATGCTGGACTGTGGCTCAGAGGTTAGCAGGTCCAACTTTCAATCAGAAGATCGGTGGTTCGATCCCTGGCTCTGCTAGTCCATGTCAATGTGTCCTTGAGCGAGACACTTAACCCTAATTGCTCACCGTTGCTGTGTCTACGGTCTACTGTATATCATGTAAGTCGCTTTGGATAAAAGTGTCAGCTAAATGAAATGTAATGTAATTTCACCAGACATGAATGTCTTGTATACATTGATGAGATAGATCACACTCACTTCTTTATTTTCTCGTCGGACTGCTGCTTGTCATTCTCCAGATCCATAATGGTTTCAAGGGCCATTTTAAGATCTCCTTCAAGCTTTCTCTTAGCTCGCTCAAGGTCCATACGAAGTTTCTTTTCTTGCTCCAGGGAACCTTCAAGCTGTTTTAAGAGAGACATGGCATTGGTTTTTGTCTTTCATTTTCAAGGGGAATGAAACCACTGTTTGTTATTACTATGTACATACATCGTCCACTTGCTGCTCCAGCTTGGTTTTGGCCTTCGTCAGACTGTTGACTTTGTCTTCCTCTGCCTGCAGGTCATCAAGGGTCTGCTGATGGGCCTCTTGGAAGGCTTTCTTCTCTTTGGTCAACTTCACAATGGTCTCATCTTGAGATGACATTTCCTCAACCAGGTTTTTAACCTGTATTCACAATATTGTAAATTTTTTTGTAAAGGGTTAAAGCATTTTTCAAGAGCCAACTTTAAGGCCTTATGGAGGATTTACCAACCTTGTTCTCAGTGGCGTGTTTCTCCTTTTCTACTTTGGCCAGGGTGAGCTCCAAGTCATCAATGTCTTTCTTCAACTCAGAGCACTCATCCTCCAGCTTCCTCTTCTTTGCAGTCAGCTCAGCATTCATTTCCTCCTCATCCTCCAGTCTCTCAGACGTCTCTTTGACTTTGGCCTCAAGCTGGATTTTTGCTTTAATAAGCCCCTCACACCTTTCTTCTGCATCACTGAGGGTTTCACCTTCCTAGATGACATACAATTAAAATATTTAGTTAGTTGTAAAAACCGGGATCACTGAAGTAACAATTTAGCTTGCTCTATGTAACATACAGACTGAATTTGTAGCTGCAAGTCATTCTTCTCCTGCAGCAGAGAAACCATCTTCTCCTCCAGTTCTTTCTTCTTAGACAGAGCCTTTGCTAGATCCTCTTTCATCTTTTCAAAGTCTTCCTTCATTTTGGCCATTTCTTTCTCAGTCTCTGCACTCTTCAGCAGAGGCTTGATCTTGAAGTACAGCTTCATCCATGGCCATGTTTTGACATTCATGAATGAGCGAATGTTGTACTGGACGGAGTAAATAGCCTCTCTGGGTAAAACAGGGGTCGAAGTAAATAAACACAGATTTTAGATTGATAATGGACTTTGGGATTTGGGCTAAAGTAAACATTTGGCTTGAAAATGTAAATCTAGTTGTCATGTATGGTTACCATTTGATGTATGAAGCTAACTGTATACTGTACCTGCGCTCCATCATCTTGACAAACTCTCTCCTCATGAGGAAACCTCTGCTGAGAGCCTGAGTCATTGTGACCAGGATAGCAAGTTTCTCATCTCTCATCTCCTCCAGAGTTCCCAGCATACCAGCTTTGAAGAACACCTAACACAAAGAGTTACTTGACATGATGGCTATGCTTTCTTACAGTATCATCGTTTGCAGTTAAACACACACACACACACATCCATAACAGACAAACAGATTACCTTTGTGTGTCCAAATTTGTATTGAGTTTGGTCAATATTAATAGAGCCCAAGAGTTTCTCTGAGGCCTTTTTGTTGTCGATGAAATGTCCTTCAGGAATGACACTGGCATTCAAAACTTTGTATCTGATTGGAGGGAATTAATCAATAATTAATAATTGATCATAATATAATTACATATAATCATAATCTTAGTAACTATACCTCTGCTTGAAGTCAGCATAGAGGACTCTGCTGGGGAAACCTTTCCTGCAGATCCTGATACCTTCCAGCACACCGTTACACCTCAGCTGGTGGATGACCAGGAAGTTCTCCATGAGACCTTAAAGACATGCCGAATTCAGTCGTGTGTTGCATAATTAGGGTTGTGTTTAAATAAATGAATGAATACTTATATAGGCTTACCAGGAGTCTTTGATTCATTTGGAATCAAACAACGTACAAAATGAGGATGAGTGCATCTTAGGTTGGTCATCAACTTGCCCAAATTCTCCTGAAATAGAAAAAAAGAAATTGCTCCCAAATAAAAGACGTCATGGCCTATTTCCATGGCCTACGTTACCTTTGACATTATTTAAGAATGCATTAGTGTTACTACATATTGTATTGTGGTTATGGATTGAGGTTGTCATTTGTGATACTTACCCTGAACAGAGCAGATACGGTCTGAAAAGACCCACCCTTCTTCTTTCCGGCTTTTTTCCCACTAGCCTCAGCTGTACCATAAACATTTAATTTGAATTATTAACTTGAACAAATGTGATACATTTTAATTCATACTTGATTCTCAATCAGTACGGTAGCTACAAATCAACCAACATACTTTAAGTTTTAATAAGGACGCCACCAACTTGTGTTCTTTCAAATTATTACCTTCTGATCCGGCATGTGCTATATAGAGGTGGGACAACAGTTTGACTGAAGACTTCTGGTAGAGCTGAATCACCGAGTCGTTCAGGGGGTCTTTGTTCTTTTCCAGCCAGCCAGTGACATTGTAGTCAACAGTGCCGGCATAGTGCATCAGGGCGAAATGAGCCTCAGCTTTGCCTTTGGCAGGTTTTGGCTTCTGGAAGGGAGCGCTTTTACCAAGATGCTGGTCATACAGTTTGTTCTTGAAGGTGGTGTCTGATGCCTTGGGGAACATACACTCCTCTTCAAGGATGGAGAAGATGCCCATTGGCTGTCATAATGAAATGATTAATTAAAACAAAAGGTTTCAAGTCATCGGATAGTTTTCTGTGTTTGTGAATGTTCAGCGTGTCTCTCACCTTCTCAATCAGCTCAATGCAGGCAGCCAAGTCCATACCAAAATCAATGAACTCCCATTCAATCCCCTCTTTCTTGTACTCTTCTTGCTCCAGGACAAACATGTGGTGGTTGAAAAACTGTTGCAGCTTTTCATTGGTGAAGTTGATGCACAGCTGCTCCAAGCTGTTGTACTGCACACATTAAAATGTCAAAGGTCAGCAAAGACCTTAAGTGACAGCTTAAAATGAAGATGCATAAGATTATGTACTATCAATCAGCCAAACAAACTCACGTCAAAAATTTCAAACCCGGCAATATCCAGGACACCGATGAAGAACTGTCTGGGCTGCTTGGTGTCCAGCATCTCATTAATTCTGACGACCATCCACAAGAACATCTTCTCATAGATCGACTTGCAGAGAGCACTGACGGAATTGTTGACCTGAATTTACAAATTAATGATATTGTCAACATTTACAAAATGTATTCTACATTTTGAGGATGAAACAAACCTTACAAAGGTATAATCCAACAAATTAAATGTGTTTACATGATTGTGTGTGTGTGTGTGTGTGTGTGTGTGTGTGTGTGTGTGTGTGTGTGTGTGTGTGTGTGTGTGTGTGTGTGTGTGTGTTCTTGTTGATTTCCCATACCTGAGGAACAGTCTGACCTTTGGTTACAAACTCGTTTCCAACCTTCACTCTGGGATAGCATATTGCTTTTAGCATATCAGCAGAGTTCAGACCCAAGAGGTAGGCGACTTTATCTGCCTCTAAAAGAAGAACACAAATAGTCATCCATAAAACCTGGTCTAGCATAACTTCAAAAAATGTACTTTTAAAAAAGGTTCTCTTTTACATGGCAAAAACGTGACCTCTACATTAATGCTCATGGTGTTTAGGTTTCATACCCTCATTGCCATCGGGCTCAGCCTGCTCTTCACGCTGCTTCTGCTTAAACTTCATGTTCCCATGATGCATCACAGCTCCAGTCAGCTTGAAGATGTTTGCCTTCTCGTCAGCAGTGAAGCCCAAGATGTCAATAGCAGTCTGAAATCAGTTTAAAATACAAACCTAGATAAGTCTTGGAGGTAAACAGCAGCAATGCATCCTACTTAGCAAACAGAAGCAGGATTTTGGTAAATATACAAATGGTGTATATTAGTTATATTCTATATGCTACATTAAAAAATGAACTAGTGATGATATGTATACAATATGGCAAATTGGTAACTCAGAGTACGTTATGACAAATAGTAATCATAAAAATGAACATAAGACTGATTTGTATCTGTAAATGCATCATCAAAGAGAAGTCATTACATCAGTGGCGATGAATTCTTCAATGTCATCGATACTCTTGACGGTGATTTCCCCCTGACTGATCATGTGATAGTCATAAGGATTTTTGGTGATCAGGAGAGCCTCTAAAGACAAGAGGGGGAAAATTATGTAAATATAACAATATATATATATATATATATATATAACCATTGTTGTTCACTTTCTGTTGAACGACTGACAGTATAATTACGAATCTCTCACCTAGCACCTCTGGTTTGTGGCCTGTCATGAGCTGATAGAAGATGTGGTAACTCCTCTCCGCAGACAACTGGAACGTCACTCGAGACTTCTCCAGCAGATCTGTATTGATTTGTGTTGTGAAAAAAAGAAGGGAAATCTCCAGTGAAGCACAGTTGAAGGAGTTGGCCATGTAATAAAAGAGATTATTCTCAATGAGTTCCACAAAAAAATCTTACAAGTTTCAATATCAGCTGAAGCCAACTTTCCAGTTGTCCCAAAGTGAATTCTGATAAATTTGCCCTATAAAAATAGATTAACATTTAAATTAATGTCACAGTGAATGATTGTTGCTGCACAAAATAACACATCATTTCAAGTGAAAGAGGAAACCCCCAAATAACTTACAAAACGGGATGAGTTGTCATTCCTCACAGTCTTGGCATTACCATACGCTTCCAACAGTGGGTTTGCTGCGATGATTTGATCCTCCAGCGACCCCTAGAAATAGCATTTGTGTTAATATATTTTTTTATATATAAATATATATTCATATTGATATTATTAAATATTTCTTGCCTTTATCTTGCCAGCAGTTTGCTCATTTTGCTTCTTTCCTCCAGCCACTGCGATGGTCGCAAAGTACTGGATGACTCTTTTGGTGTTGACAGTCTTTCCTGCACCAGATTCTCCACTGGTTTGAGGAGTGTGTTCATACATATGATTAGATTTTACTTACTGTTTGCAATACTTATAATAAAGATAATATGAAAAAAAACTGTCACTTACGTAATCAGGATTGATTGGTTTTCTCTATCTGCAAGACATCAAATGGTTAGGAGTTCTCCTAAAGTGCAGCTGCTATATTTCTGGACACACAATGGCATGCAAACTGAGTGATACCTTGAAGCATGAACTGATAGGCGTTATCAGAGATGGAGAAGATGTGGGGTGGAGCCTCAATCCTCTTTTTGCCTCTGTATCCTTGCACAACCCCTGCATCGTACACTGGGAGCCACTTGTAGGGGTTCACAGTCACGCAGAACAGCCCTGAGTAGGTCTGTGAAGACAGAGAGGATTTTTACTGACGTCTTCCTTTAGTCATCGTTTCGTCTACTGATGTGATGATTAGCTCAAAACTCACGTAGATCATCCATGCTGCATAGCGCTCTTTAAGGTTATACAGCACAGACGGCTCACTGAGGTGGGTCATCATGGCCATGTCCTCAATCTTGTCGTACTTTGGAGGGTTCATGGGGAAGATCTCAGTGTCTTTTACAGTGAGAGTCTGCAACTACAACAGAAAAGGCACGAGAATAGGATTAGTTGCTGTCCAGCAGTCATGTGTTGTCTAATGTCAGATTTAAAATCTTAGTAACTGATTACAAATGTTTTCATGTCTGTCTGCAAACCAATTTATGACAGTACACTATTTATATAGTTATAACCTTTTTTTAATTTTAATTTAAATAACATGTCACGGCAGTCCTGATTCTACATAAAAAAAATGGTAAACACGATAAGACTTTTAATTCTAGTGCATTCATTCTCACCTTTCCACCGATAGTCTCCACGGTGGCTTTGCCCCCCTCCTTCTTAGTGAGTTTACCCTTGAGGTACATCTCTGTGGGCTCGGTCACGAAGTATGCTGTTTTAGCATCGAAGGGGCTGGTTTGAGCTTCAATTCTCTCTCGTTCTGGCTTCCGGAGGTAAATGGACGCCGGGCCAAAACACTGCATCTCCGGGTCGATACTCATGGTGACCCTTTACTGCATAAAAAGAAAAAAAAACCTTTAAAGTCCAGGAAAGACGGATGGGTGCCCACGAAGTGACCTCTATCAAGTTCTCTAGTACGGCAGTCGAATGAATGCTTGGCCATTAAGGTTGGTTAAATAGAGACAAGTACTGGCATACCAGAACGCTGCAAAGTACAAACAAGTTTGAGACTTTCAAAGGGGACAACCTTTAGATAATAGTGCACTAGTAATAAAACCAATCTCTATAATTCAGCCCTATAATTTACCTTGAACGACACCAGGTGAGCCGGGGTTTCTGACAGACTTCAATGCAGATTTCTGCAAAAAATAAATAAATTAACAAACATGTAAGGTTCACAGACTACATCAGAGAATCTATCATGTTTGGTTTTAAAATAAGTTGAGAAATGAAAAATCCATTTATTAGTTATACTTTTGTTTTTTTAAACACAATATCAACTTAATACAATTGATGCAAGGCAGTATTATAATATATTTTACTCAAGTAGATTAATGACTCTAAATACGTCCTTGACAAAAAAACGTACCTTTGCTGGGTCCCTGTCCTCGGTGGAGATTTGCTCTGCCTTTTTATACAGTGTGATAGGAGCCTATCACACTTGTATTGCTGTATTTGGTCATGTTGCATGACATAATGCTTGTGCAGTAGTTCTTAACCCTAGCTGTCATATTACACAGTTTATGGGATGTCTTCCTCGCTGGATCATTGTCAAACTTTTAATATGTTATAATCAGAATTGTTTTTCTTCAATATATCATCCATATTCCTGTAATTATTGGCAACAACTATTAGGCGTCTTGCGTTGCCTTTAGTAATACATGTTGTCATAAATTGTGAAGATAAAAAAATATTTGTGAGTTGTAACCACACATTTTTTATAACTCATAACTTTTTGAACCTATGAGTTTGAAACTCAACACACGCATATGTGAAGTTGGTTATGCTTCTAAATACTATTGTGTATTCAAATAAGGTATAATAGGTTGGTTCAGTTTTTGCACAAGCTTAGTTCAGCACTTACAGACAGTCCAAAGGTGTGACTAATGCATCTGTTTAACCTCCTGGCACAACAATAGCCCCATGCCATGCTTTGGAGAAGCTTTAAAAAGTCACTGATATACTGTTTCAGAGTCCTTACAAGTCAGAAATTATTACAAAAATGAAGTGATTGCCAATGAGCTTTAAAGAAAAGAAAATTATTGCCAAGGGATTCTGTCTCACAATAGTGCCAACAGCTGTTCTCATTCTTGATCTTAGGGGACGAACAAGGGAGACTGAGACTGTCATGTAATGTAGAGCAGCTGACTGATGGATTCTAGCTGTACTTCCTTCATGTTTACTACTCACCTCTCCATGAGTGTCTTTCTGTATCAACGTTCTCAATGTTTAGGGCACTCAGACCTAAGCTGTTTTTTTAAAGATGTTTTCTTTGATGGCAAGTGTACTCGTAATTAACTCTAAATGTTTTAGCCGTGGCACAGAAAAGTGTGAGTAGACAGCTATTGGGCATTATTTACAATGGACAGAGTATCTACTTTCATTAAGATTAAGAAGAATAAATTCTGAAATGGTTACCACCAAGATATAATGAGCCTCCATCTTCAATAAACATGTGTTACATGATACCTGCTCTGAAATCTTCCATCTTATTAGGGCAAAACTCAAATATAGCACCAGGCTTGTGCTGATGCTCAAGCCAAGTGCTCAAGAGGCTTATTGTGTTTTTATGGTCTTTGATCTCCGTCTGTCAGTTTCTTCATTTGTCAAGCAGCAGCAACAACTGGACTTCGAATAACAAACCAAGGTGAGTGTTGAGTAACATTCCAGTCTACAATGGATAAGCATTTACAGTTACAGTAGCATATTTAACATTGTAAGTACATTTTTATAACTTTTGAAAATTGTAGTTACAAATCTGAATTGTTATATTTTAATTTCAATTTCAGAGATGAGTGCTGGTGTGCCTCTGTGTTTTAAACTTCACTAAATGGACTGACTTTCAAACCCTGTTTTTGAGTTTGACAGAAGGTTGTGGTATGGCAATTATTCCAACTATTTAGAAGGGTATTTATGGTTGTTTTAAAAGGGTAAAGTAAAACAATTCAAACGTTCAGTGCCTATGTGTTTGGACTTTATTACCATTATAAAAGTTCAACAAAATTGCAGGTGTGTCAAACTTCTTGGAAATAATTTGGTTTTCAGCCTATTTGTGTGTGCAAGGATGTGTTCTTCATTTTTAGAATGTCAGTATTAAAACTGCTTTAGTAATTAGCAATCCTTCAAAGAAATTTACTTTCAGCTGTACTCAAGTAACGCCCCAAGAACCGGTGACCTTCATTTTGAAGAATGTCGTAACGTTTTGTTTATGACAACGTCTAGGGTTTGTTGGTTAAAATTAGGTCTCAGTGTTGGAGTCTGACCCTGGTTACCGTTCCATCTTGCGGTAGAGCTCCTGGGATTAGGGTGTGAAAAGTGGGGGATGACCGTGTACTCCAACAATCTATTAGTCATACATGCTTCTGACTTCATGTGTGTTGATGAACATTTGTATCATCATGACACTCTGCAAATGAGGTTATAAAGTTCTTCAAGAAACACTGTAATTGGCCTTTCTGCATCATCTGTATGATGGAAATCAATAGCTTTTTAGAAACCTTTGTGCAGTGTTAACTTTTCTTAATGACATTGAGAGGGATTGATTTAGGTGCTGTCAGATCCTTGGCAGTGTGAAGGGCCGTCACAAGGATGTGTGTGTATTACTGTTTGTGTTGGGGGTCACTGACATCGTATAAACACCAGAGGGAGCCTCAAGTTGCAAAGGTGCAAACATGCTCCTTATGACACCAGCTTCTCTATCATCAACCTCCAGTGTCTTGGCTTTACACCATGTCAACAACTCATGCATTAAGTAGTGAGTTAAGTGTTCCAACACTAAGTCATTAATGATACAAAGTTGTCAAAGAAACCATTTAGAAATGTGAATTTACTTATGTTTCATCTTCTATTTTGTTTCTATTCAGAGTCACAAAGACATGTTGGAATTTCTCTTGCCACACATTGGACAGAAGGCAGAGAAAAAGCCTGGACAGTCCATAATATCCCTTTTAAAATATGGTATGACACATTTACAGTCAATTTCACAAATTGTGATTCATGTTAGGTTATAGTACTTACAGTGCTTCACTGTTCACGTCTTTGCCTGTTTTCATTTAATTCACTTAGAATTATGGAAATTATGATACATTGTATTTATTTCCTGTATAAACTATCTCTGGTTGTAATTATTAATTCATTACTTCACTATTGTATTATCTGATTTCAAATGTAGTGAAGTCACATAGTTACATAGTTTTGTAACAAGAACGTTATATTATGTTGATATAATGCACCCAGTATAGACACTTAAACATGAATTAAGTAATTCACTCAAGCATTGGCTTATTAACAGTTTTTCAGGTCTGACTTAATCATTACTCACATGAACACTGAAACAGTTATTGCTTGCTTCTGGTTATACCAGCCATTAAAAGATAACCCTGATGACATTATCAGAGCTATTTCTTTCAAAATTTGTAAAGCACCTTCACTCCCAAAGAAGACATTTTACAGCTGTTCTCACAGGTTGTGTTACTTGTAAACAAAATGTAATTATTAAAATTAGTTGAGTTAAGCTCCATTTCACAATGACTACATGTAAGATAAAGCTAACCCGACCCTTGATTTTCACTTTTCTTATCAATAAAACTATGATCTCATATAAAAAACTAACTAAACCAACTAATTGATGCTATATTATTCCTCATCTAGTACACAGAAGGTGGAAGAAAAAGGAAAGAGACCTGGGTGAGATGGATTGATGTCAACGGACAGAAACATTCAGAAAAGTTTGTCAGATAGCTGAAGGTATAATATGTATTACGTAAATCGGTTGGAAATCAGTTTTTCTGTTATATATTTGAAGAACATCTGCAGTTTTTAAAGTAAAGTACTCAATGATAAATGTAAATAAAACCAACAGTCATCATCCAAATTATTTTATGTACCTGTAATAAAAGGTATTCCTGGATGAAAAGAAATCAGTAACATGAGAATACTCATTCAGAAATGGGCAAACATGCAAAAAGTGGAGAGAAGAACTGTATGTTCATCTGTATTTCCATCTCGAGAACCACTTATCTGTAGGGAACAGAAATTACGTGAATCAAACGTCAATTAATGAGTAAATCAAATTCTAAATGCAAGATGACACAATATGCCATAAATGGATAAATCCACAACTGCTGGACACACGAAAGATTAAAGAATAGACATTAAACATTATATTTTAGAATTAATAACCAGAGACAAATAGCTCAATTGATTTGACATGCCCATTATGTAGTATGGGCATATGTTATTCAAATGTAATCATAATTCAAATAAAATCTTAACTTTTATTAAAATGTGTCCAAAACAAAATGCAATATACTTAAACTGGTATCTGGTAGCTGATACTTATGAACAAACACTGAAAAAGTATACTCAAGAAAATATGTTGAACTCTTACATCTACATCTGTTCTGTGGAGAAAGTCTTGTGTTAAAGGTTCTCTAAACAATATGAGTAATGTCTACCTGAGCTCTCTCTCTTTGTGTGTGTTGTAATCCGAGCTCCTCTCTTGTTTATTTGTAGCCAGACTGGCAGCTCGTGCATGTACGTGCACGTGAGTCTCTCTGTTGGCCCCACTGGTTAGGCCTTTGCCATTCCCCCACAGTTAAACACTGTTAGCTCTGTCAGCACTGTTCCCCTTGTTTGCACTGTTCGTGCTGCTAACGCGTTGCTAACAGCGTTGACTGTAGTCACCGGCACAGCCTCCATGTTAAGATCCATGTGGAGGCAGTTCCTCTGCGCTGAATATCATACGGAGATCTGAATCATCCTAGAACAGAAGTACACTGTAACTTTGCATGTTACTCAATCAATTGCTTATCAATCAGCAATTTTATGATATTTAAAATCATGTAATGCTGTATCATTTTTGTTTTCAAGACGATGTATGAACTATGATTTTGTTTAGTTAAAAAAAACTTTTAATCAGTAGTTTTAACACAAAATAGGGTTATTTAGCAGAATGTTTGCACGAAGCCTACTGCTAAAATACTAATACAGACAATGTATTTACATTTTAAGATGACATGTCTTGTCATCAGGACTCGTATCTTCACCTTACCTCCACACTCGCTCTCTGTGGTGATATGCACTGTACCTTTAAATTCATCTAACCATCTCCTGCCATTTCTTCTACTTGTGTTCTACCCTAATCCTGATCAAATACTGTACTTTGATTGTTTAACCTCAATAACAATTGTAGTAAACAAAACGAAAACTTATATACTCTTAATTTAGTGCATTCATTAACAATACTTAGACGCACACTAAAACTAATTCAGGGTGCTATCATTACTCAGCGGCCATTTTTTGACTATACAAGAGTTACAACTTTAACACTGACTTAATTTTTACGCTCAGGTTTTATTCAGTTATGTGAGTATTACGTTTTTAATATTTAACAGCATATGAGGACACATGTAGACAATTATACATAGAGTCTGTTAATGAGACTCTTGGCAGGAGGGGATATCCTTACATACATTTTAGTTGACGCAAAAGGCGTTTAACTATCTGTCCAGATCAGCGAGTTTCAGCATGCATCAAACAGTCACCGCATCACTTATCAACAAAAAGCCAATGTGTTATATACAAAGCATGTTTATATAATGTTAGAAAGCCTCAAATGAAATGGATATTATGGTAATACAAACATATTTTCATTATCATCAACAGGAAACTGCTTCAATGTTATACATAATACGCATCTAAAAGCAGACAATGCCATGATATTAAGCAAAAAAAATGCAAAGGCCCACATTTATATTAAGTATTTCACTTACTTGAACTTGCTGCTTTCACTATTCTAAATACAAATCAGTGCGTTTACATTCTGGAATTGAAAACCGCAAAGAAAAGCACCACTCTCAATCTCTCTTTTCCTTTCTCCCTTGCTACACTTAGTAATATGACTTTTTCTCACTCACACAAGAGTAAATGGTAACACTTACACACAACCAAACAGAATATTCAGAAACATAACACCTGCACAGAGATGTCTTATTTATCACACACAAGGGAATATTAGCTGCTTTGGAATACAAAAAATGTCTTGGCCACCCTGAAGACAAAATGGCGTTTACCCAAAACCAACAGGTGGTCTATTATGTGGACAAGCTGTTAATCTGTTTCCATTTAGGCAAATATTTTCTGTTGATTATTAGTTGTCTTAGGGTTTTTATTACTTATAAATTAACCAATTTAGAAAATAGAGAATCATAAACTAGGTTTTTCTTAGTGTAGAGAATTGTAAACTCAAATATATCTTTTAATCTCCTATATGTTTGTGAGCTTTCCAGGTTTTTTATTTGTGTGTCATTTACCTCCTTTAGCACACATATGTTAACACCAAACTGGATATAACACTAGTGGCTAACACAACACAATACAGACCATCCCATACAACTAAAATGGTAAGATAACAGGTGATGAAATGAATCATCATTATCATTAATGTTAATTTATTTTTATATTACATAATTTAATCTCTGCACATTGATAAAAGCCACATAGAAACATAAACACAACTCAAAATGATGATTCATATTAATCATAATTGAGAAACCACCAGAAGTTCTCATCGGACAATTTCAAGATTATATTAACTAACTCACTTTCCCCTAATCCAGCACACTGCACATGCTCAATGCCTTCAGTTTAGAAATACAGAAAGGGTTTTTCTTTTTCTAAACTATATTAACTGTCAGCACCATAAATTACTCTTTTACACATAGCTTATTTGGGTGGCACATTTTTCCAAATACTTGCAGCACAAGCATATAGCATCAGAGGCCCCTTCAGGAAGCAAACAATTAATGCTAGCACCATGCTGTGGCCATCCAACTCCTCAAACTACAGAGAAAAAGAAACAACAACAAACTTCTATAGATCTCTACTTACCACGGTACAGAACTAAATTGAACTTTATGATCTAGTCACAATACTGGTAGTCTGAAGCAAGAATAAGAAGCTTCACAGCCTGGATTTTTTTCTGAGGTGCTTAGTAACAGGATGCCGAAATACATCTGACACGTAATTAACAGAAGCATTCAATGCATTTGTCAACAATTGCGATAGTAAGACCACGGGCATTTAGGAGCTAGAGTCTATATTTGCTTTAAGTCCTAATAAGTCTAAAGAAAGGCCAGAGATATTGAATGTCACCTTTTATTGCAACATAATCACACCACAAGAGAATACTTTCATAGCGGACCAGGTGTCATCTTTCTTTGGAAAGAAAGCACAACAGTAGAATGGCCCATAATGGATTCTTAAATTAGCCTCAACTGAGCACTTATCCCTATGCTCAAGAGATGTTTTAAACAATGTAATTGCCTGAAAGTTTGTTTAAAGGTTCTGTGGGTGCAGATGGAGAATATAATCCTCTAATAAGACTATCTGGCACACATTCACAAAGATTTAATGTAATACATCCTAATTCCTAATTTTCATTTATACAAAAAATCCTATAGTAACTGAAAAGCACAGTATATATCAATTCTTCATTGCAGTTAATCCAATTAGTAAACCATATTGAGGTTTTAGAGTGCATTGTCCTTATCAGCTATTTGGTTTTTATACAAGAACCTACCATTTTAATCTGGGGTTTTATTTAATGTTAATGCTGCTTTTGTACCATATGCGTTAGGGTGACACCAGTTGGGGTAGGCCATCTGATATCATTCTCGAGACCAGCTCAATGACCTAAACGGGAGTGCTGTTCCTGTTTGGTGTCCAGAGATTTCAGTATAAAAGAAGAACTCCCAGGCATGGCCAGAAGTTTGGGACTGACAGGCTACCAACGTAGGTGAGTCTCCTATCACACTTTATGCATCGATCAGTGTTTTTAATTAGTTCAATTATGAGTTAAGATTGCAGACAGTTGCATGTGTTTCTTATGCTAATTTGATTTTGATTTTCTTTCTTAGTATCCACATAAGAACTTCATTACTTGGCAACAAAAAGGTAAATGACATTCATGCAAATAGTTATTTAACTTAAAAAAGATAATAAATAAGGGTATGGCTAATCAAAGTGTATTGATTAGCCATACCCTTCATTTAGTTGAATCTTAAAATGTATTTCTATTAATCCAATATACCGTATATCAGATTTGAATTTTATTTACACTTTAATAACAGAGGCGCCATGAGTACGGACGCTGAAATGCAGTGTTTTGGCCCGGCGGCCATTTACCTCCGGAAATCTGAAAGGGAGAGAATTGAAGCTCAAAACTCTCCTTTTGATGCCAAATCATCTTATTACGTGACGGAGCCCACTGAGATGTATTTGAAGGGGAAACTAGTAAAAAAGGAAGGTGGCAAAGCCACAGTTGAAATTCAGGGTGGGAAGGTATGTAGACGTCTATTGTTGTATATTATAATGACACAAGTAATGTTGATGCCACGAATCCTCACTTTCTATTTCATTATGGCACTGCACATTCTGTGAACTAATTATTCACTGTTTTGGTGCAGACCCTCACTGTAAAGGATGACGACATCTTCCCCATGAACCCACCAAAGTACGACAAGATTGAGGACATGGCCATGATGACCCACCTCAGTGAGCCGTCTGTGCTGTATAACCTCAAAGAGCGCTATGCAGCATGGATGATCTACGTAAGACCAAGTGGTTGCACGGTTTATACAGTAGACATTGCAAGTATGAAGGCAACATTTAATATAAATGTCCTCTTCTTAAAACAGACCTACTCAGGGCTGTTCTGCGTGACTGTGAACCCCTACAAGTGGCTCCCAGTGTACGATGCAGCGGTTGTATCGGCATACAGAGGCAAAAAGAGGATTGAGGCTCCGCCCCACATCTTCTCCATCTCTGATAACGCCTATCAGTTCATGCTTCAAGGTATCACTCAGTTTTTAGATTGCAATTGGTCTGTTTAAATATCCTACACCGTTTTGGAGCTTCACAACAGTTTGTTGTCACTGGAAAAGATACAGGTCATTGTGACACCTTGACTGCTGAAATATCAAAAAAGATTGCAATCATTTTTTCTCAATAAGCAGTAACACATTGTATGTGTTGAAATTTATTTTTCTAAACAGATCGTGAGAATCAGTCAATCCTGATTACGTAAGTCAATGTCAAAGAGAGCATATTTTGGACTGATAAGTTACATACTGGTAATTTCTGTGCTGTATCATGTTGGAGTTACACCAATACATGTGTCATACAATTATCTTCATTGTAGCGGAGAATCTGGTGCAGGAAAAACTGTCAACACCAAACGGGTCATCCAGTACTTTGCGACAATCGCAGTGGCTGGAGGAAAGAAATCTGACTCAGTATCTGGAAAAATTCAGGTAAATAATAACATATACTGTAAATATGATATATATGAAAGTGTAATTACAAACACACATCATGTAATATTGTTTTAAGGGGTCACTGGAGGATCAAATCATTGCAGCCAATCCCCTGCTGGAAGCATATGGTAATGCCAAAACTGTGAGGAATGACAACTCATCCCGCTTTGTAAGTTTTGGTTCACAAAATCCTGCTGCTTTAATATTGTGTCTGTTTTTAGGATCTGCTAGTCCTCTGTCTTCAGCATTTGTCTTCACACTACCGAATGTAGTAAAATTGAGAAGCATGTTGTTTTTGCTTGTTTCGTACTGAATAATAACATTTGTACAAAACTTTATTTTGGTATAACAGTCACAAATATGTCCACGCTGATAATTGCTTTCTTCTGTAGGGTAAATTCATCAGAATCCATTTTGGAACAACTGGAAAGTTGGCTTCAGCTGATATTGAAACATGTAAGCCTCCAGCCTATTGTTAGCCAGAAGGTCTGGTGAAAGTACAAACTGTAAACCAGCTTATCGTCAACTTGTTTTACAGATCTGCTGGAGAAGTCTCGAGTGACGTTCCAGCTGTCTGCTGAGAGGAGTTACCACATCTTCTATCAGCTCGCAACCGGCCACAAACCAGAGCTGATAGGTGAGACATTTTGCCATATATCATTTTATAGAATAAACGCATATGTCACCTGGTTGTGTATAATTAATCATACATATTAAACATATTTTTCAGATGCCCTCCTCATCAGCACCAACCCTTACGACTTCCCCATGATCAGTCATGGTGAAATCACTGTCAAGAGTATCGATGACGTTGAGGAATTCATTGCCACTGATGTGAGTACACGTGCAAAATCACAAACATTTACACTTTAACTTGAAGGTGATTAAATATTGCACAGACTTTTAAGGGTTCCTCAGATGTCATTATTATGTCTTGTTGGAGCATCTGATAACACAGTGAACCAGTATGTAATTATCCATTCTGCAGACTGCCATCGACATCCTGGGCTTCACTGGCGAAGAGAAAATAGGCATTTACAAGCTGACTGGAGCTGTGATGCATCACGGAAACATGAAGTTCAAGCAAAAGCAGCGTGAGGAGCAGGCTGAGCCCGATGGCAATGAGGGTAAATGCTTCTTAATATCAAACAATCAATCATTGCAAACATACTGTAATGTTTCTTTTGTCACTGCATACATTTAATCGAAATTCCACTTATATACTCGGTATTTGTGTATTCAATCACGCTTCCACAATTGTGAATGATGGCTTTGTAGAAGTGAGGGTATCTAGGGTGTCTCGAGTTCCCCTTAAGGACAAGGTGAGCGGTCCAGGGAGCTCAGAGTAGACCTACTCGTGCTTTGGATTAACAGGGGCCAGTTGAGGTGTTTTGGATGCCTCCCGAGGAATGTATTCTGGGCACATTCAACTTTGATCAGACCCTGGGGCACACCCAGAAAATGCTGGGCCCATCTGGCTCGGAAATGCTTTGGGATTCTCGGGGGGATTCGACCGAGGAGAACAATGTCTAGCATAGCATCGCCAACACTTGGCCTGTTGTCACAGTGGCCTGGACCCAAACAAGCAGCACAGGATGAATGGATGGATTTTGTATATTTTCATATCATTGCCAATAGCCTTTGTAACTTATTAACATCATTGAGTGATAATCTCTGGGGCTTGTGTTCTTGACAGAGGCAGATAAAATTGCCTACCTCCTGGGCCTGAACTCTGCTGATATGCTCAAGGCTTTATGCTACCCCAGAGTCAAGGTCGGCAATGAGATGGTGGTTAAAGGTCAAACTGTGCCACAGGTAATTTACATAAAACAATATAAGTGAATTAACATACATGCAATACTTAATATAAAAATATCCCTTGTTCCAAATAACCTGAACTCCAACTATTTAAATCTTTAGGTGCATAATTCCGTCAGTGCTCTCTGCAAGTCGATCTATGAGAAGATGTTCTTGTGGATGGTCGTCAGAATTAATGAGATGCTGGACACCAAGCAGCCCAGACAGTTCTTCATCGGTGTCCTGGATATTGCCGGGTTTGAAATTTTTGACGTGAGTTTGTTTGGCTGATTAATAGTACATAATCTTATGCATCTTCATTTTAAGCTGTCACTTAAGGTCTTTGCTGACCTTTGACATTTTAATGTGTGCAGTACAACAGCTTGGAGCAGCTGTGCATCAACTTCACCAATGAAAAGCTGCAACAGTTTTTCAACCACCACATGTTTGTCCTGGAGCAAGAAGAGTACAAGAAAGAGGGGATTGAATGGGAGTTCATTGATTTTGGTATGGACTTGGCTGCCTGCATTGAGCTGATTGAGAAGGTGAGAGACACGCTGAATTTCACAAACACAGAAAACTATCCGATGACTTGAAATCTTTTGTTTTAATTAATCATTTCATTATGACAGCCAATGGGCATCTTCTCCATCCTTGAAGAGGAGTGTATGTTCCCCAAGGCATCAGACACCACCTTCAAGAACAAACTGCATGACCAGCATCTTGGTAAAAGCGCTCCCTTCCAGAAGCCAAAACCTGCCAAAGGCAAAGCTGAGGCTCATTTCGCCCTGATGCACTATGCCGGCACTGTTGACTACAATGTCACTGGCTGGCTGGAAAAGAACAAAGACCCCCTGAACGACTCGGTGATTCAGCTCTACCAGAAAGCTTCAGTCAAACTGTTGGCGCACCTTTATATAGCACATGCCGGATCAGAAGGTATTTTCGTCGGGAATTACACAACATCTAGTTATTTTAGCCAGACATCGCCATTACATGTCATAGTTTAGTTTTTGTTCAATATCAATGCCATCATACTTGGAAATAATTTATCTAACAAATTGCAAAATGAAAATAAAAGTTGTAAATCTTTTATACAGATGGTAAAAGTGGAAAGAAGGGTGGCGGCAAGAAGAAGGGTGGCTCCTTCCAGACTGTGTCAGCTCTCTTCAGGGTATTTTTATTTCATAGTCACTCTTAAATGCTTATATATGAATGACTGTCCACTTTGCAGGGGATTGCTCAAAACAGGAAATCCTAACACTAATAAACGATTTGTCCATTCACAGGAAAACTTGGGCAAACTGATGACCAACTTAAGGAGCACTCACCCTCACTTTGTGCGCTGTTTGATTCCCAATGAATCAAAGACACCAGGTTAGTCCTAAAAATGTTATGTGTATAACTCTCAAAAGTCTCAAATTCCTCACAGCAGTTAGGATGTGAGTCTTTATGAACCCATAACTCACTCATGTTCATCGAATGGATGGTTAGCCTCTCTGTCCCATAGTTGCTTTTTGAAATCAGGGTGATTTCTGCAAATGACACACGTCTACAGGAACATCAATCTGAGCAAGGGCTTCATCAGCTATTACATTGATGTGCTTCTTACTGTTTAAGGGCTCATGCAGAACTTCCTGGTCATCCACCAGCTGAGGTGTAACGGTGTGCTGGAAGGTATCAGGATCTGCAGGAAAGGTTTCCCCAGCAGAATCCTCTACGCTGACTTCAAGCAGAGGTAGCAGAAGCTATTTCTGTACCTCTCAGTCCACATTTGTTGATTCTGTTCTGTTGATGATCTGATTCAAACCAATCCTTTCAGATACAAAGTATTGAATGCCAGTGTCATCCCTGACGGAACGTTTATCGACAACAAGAAGGCCTCAGAGAAACTGCTACATTCCATTAGTGTGGAGAAATCCCAGTATCGATTTGGCCATACCAAGGTACATAAACATACTTAATTACAACCATGATATGATGAGATCACTGTGTAGTTTGAAACATAACTTGCTTTGGTTAAATCAATGTTACATCTATCGTCAGGTATTCTTCAAGGCTGGACTACTGGGTACGCTTGAGGAGATGAGAGATGAGAAACTGGTTGAACTGGTCACAATGACTCAGGCTCTCAGCAGAGGTTACCTCATGAGAAGAGAGTTTGCCAAAATGATGCAGAGAAGGTGGGCTTAGTGTTTTGTTATACACTGTGGCACTGACATATAATTAATGTTTGAAATGTTTTGCTATAGGTTTGGGATGATACAATATGTCCTTTTTGTTTCGTTTATAACTTATTATGATTACGTTATAGTATTACCTGTGCAGGTTTAGAGTCATGTACATGGCCTAATTTTACTTCATGAAGCACAGGAACACTAACAGTGGTGGATTAACAAGTCAAGTGCAAATGAAATGTGTGATAACCTTACAGTGATGCTTTGTTTTCTTGCTCATACTCTGAATATTGAGTCAGTCACTATCAAGGAAAAGTTATGCTACACAAAGCGACACAAGTAAAAGACGACTGGAAAAAGCACAACGACTACGAAGTTGCTGTAAACTCTTTCTGTTCAAGATACAGTATGTAGTCTGTTGTGGACAGAGGTCAAATGTCCACAACACAGTGTCATAACTCCACAATGCTTTATTTTTAATTTGTTGAGATTTAATTTCTACACACAAAAGGGGGTGTAAGGGCTGCAGCAATACTAAAAAGTTTCTTTAATAAAAGCACGTTCCTATAAAACTGGATTCTTGTTTTCCCAGGGAGGCTATTTACTCCGTCCAGTACAACATTCGCTCATTCATGAATGTAAAAACATGGCCATGGATGAAGCTGTACTTCAGAATAAAGCCTTTGCTGAAGAGTGCAGAGACTGAGAAAGAAATGGCCCAAATGAAGGAAGACTTTGAAAAGATGAAAGAGGATCTAGCAAAGGCTCTGTCTAAGAAGAAAGAACTGGAGGAGAAGATGGTTTCTCTGCTGCAGGAGAAGAATGACTTGCAGCTACAAATTCAGTCTGTACGTTACAAAGAGCAAGCTAAAGTGTTACTTCAGTGATCCCGGTTTTTACAACTAACTAAATATTTTATGTATGTTGATTGTATGATTGATTGTATGTCATCTAGGAAGGTGAAACCCTCAGTGATGCAGAAGAAAGGTGTGAGGGGCTCATTAAAGCAAAAATCCAGCTTGAGGCCAAAGTCAAAGAGACGTCTGAGAGACTGGAGGATGAGGAGGAAATGAATGCTGAGCTGACTGCAAAGAAGAGGAAGCTGGAGGATGAGTGCTCTGAGTTGAAGAAAGACATTGATGACTTGGAGCTCACCCTGGCCAAAGTAGAAAAGGAGAAACACGCCACTGAGAACAAGGTTAATGTCTCTTATTTCACTTTACCAAACTGTCCTGAATAGATATACACTGGGATAAAATATTTAATAACTGTATTTATATAAACTGTTAAGGTTAAAAACCTGGTTGAGGAAATGTCATCTCAAGATGAGACCATTGTGAAGTTGACCAAAGAGAAGAAAGCCCTCCAAGAGGCCCATCAGCAGACCCTTGATGACCTGCAGGCAGAGGAAGACAAAGTCAACAGTCTGACGAAGGCCAACACCAAGCTGGAGCAGCAAGTGGACGATGTAAGAGGCTTTGTTTGAAACAACTGCACCAAAGTATTTTTTTATTTCAACTTGTACTGATTAAACTATATGTGAATGCACTAGATTGAAGGTTCCTTGGAGCAAGAGAAGAAGCTTCGTATGGATCTTGAGCGATCAAAAAGAAGGCTTGAAGGAGATCTGAAACTGGCCCACGAGTCCATAATGGACCTGGAGAATGACAAGCAGCAGTCCGATGAGAAAATTAAGAAGTATGTTATAATTACATTTTAATTCATAAGCTCCACAATTTCCAAACTAACAGCTCGCTTCCAACATTTTTCATTGTTTTTTCCACATCAGGAGGGACTTTGAGATGAGTCAGCTTCTTGGCAAAATAGAAGATGAACAGTCAGTCAGTGTTCAACTTCATAAGAAAATCAAGGAACTGCAGGTAATGTGTAAATATGAGTTTTGGCTTTGTGGAGGGAAATGTTATTGAATGTTTGTGATTGTATCTCAGTCATAAAGATTTGTTTACAGTAATCTTTCTTATTGAAGTGAGTGGATGGATGGAGCAAAATTCCGGAATGCAGTTAAAACACTTACTAAAATATATCAACTCCTAGACATTTTTGTTTCATTTTTGCATTTTTATAATCAATCCATTTGTAAACCCATAACTACGATTGTGAATAGTGAATTCTTCTTTATTCATCAATAATCGGCGTAGCTTCACTTTACACATCATGTTGTCACAGGCTCGTATTGAGGAGCTGGAGGAGGAGATTGAGGCCGAGCGGGCTGCTCGGGCCAAGGTGGAGAAGCAGAGGGCTGATCTCTCCAGGGAACTTGAGGAGATCAGCGAGCGGCTGGAAGAAGCTGGTGGAGCAACGTCTGTTCAGATCGAGATGAACAAGAAGCGCGAAGCCGAGTTTCAGAAGCTGCGTCGTGATCTGGAAGAGTCCACGCTGCAGCACGAGGCCACCGCGGCAGCTCTCCGCAAGAAGCAGGCAGACAGTGTGGCCGAGCTGGGAGAACAGATTGATAACCTCCAGAGAGTCAAGCAGAAGCTGGAGAAAGAGAAAAGTGAATACAAGATGGAGATCGACGACCTCAGCAGCAACATGGAGTCTATTGCCAAATCAAAGGTCAAATTTAAAAATATTTATTTAATTTAAGGACTAACAATTACCACATTGTCTGTTTTATCATCTATAGTAGCATTATGACTACAGTGAACTTAACATTGTGTTGATTTGTGTCCGCAGGGTAACCTGGAGAAGATGTGCCATTCTCTTGAGGATCAACTAAGTGAATTAAAGACCAAGAATGAAGAACATATGCGTCAGTTAAATGATGTTAATGTTCAAAGAGCTAGACTGTTGACCGAAAATGGTGAGAGGAACATTTAGGATGAGAATATTAAGTCTAACTGAACATCCAACCCCCGAAACATTACAATGTAAGTCAGCACAAATCACTAACCAAAGAATAATATTTCAATCAGGGGAATTTGGTCGTCAGTTGGAGGAAAAGGAGTCTCTTGTTTCACAGCTAACAAGGGGAAAACAGGCTTATATTCATCAAATTGAGGAGCTCAAGAGGCACCTTGAGGATGAAGTTAAGGTATTTTCAGTATGCTTTTGTTTAATGTAGCAGCAGATAATCTATTAATTTTTTTAAAGAAGGAATTATATTTTCCTGATCATGTATTTTCTCATTATTAGGCCAAGAACGCCCTGGCTCATGCTGTCCAGTCAGCCCGTCATGACTGCGACCTGCTCAGAGAGCAGTATGAGGAGGAGCAGGAGGCCAAATCTGAGCTGCAGCGGGCAATGTCAAAGGCCAACAGCGAGGTGGCTCAGTGGAGAGCCAAATACGAGACCGATGCCATTCAGCGCACTGAGGAGCTGGAGGAGGCTAAGTAATGACCCGTCCTGAAATCACCCTGTTTGCACATGCACTGATTCAGTAAATCATCACAGAACCTGTTTACTGTATGGTTTAACAGGAAAAAGCTCGCCCAGCGTCTTCAGGATGCAGAAGAATCCATCGAGGCCGTGAATGCAAAATGTGCCTCTCTGGAAAAGACAAAACAGAGACTGCAGGGTGAAGTGGAAGACATGATGATTGACGTGGAGAGAGCTAATGCTCTGGCTGCTAACCTCGACAAGAAGCAAAGGAACTTTGACAAGGTTGGATTCATCTGGCATTGCACTGTTTCAACTGGTTGACACGAGGTGACAGAAAACACTAATATGTTTCTTACATTTCAGGTTCTTGCAGAGTGGAAGCAGAAGTATGAAGAGAGCCATGCAGAGCTCGAAGGAGCTCAGAAAGAGTCTCGCGCTTTAAGCACAGAGCTGTTTAAAATGAAAAACTCATATGAAGAAGCTCTGGACCACCTGGAGACCCTGAAGAGAGAGAACAAGAACCTGCAGCGTAAGACAACAAATACTGCATGTGATTTTTGGCGTAAAATGCATTTTTTACTTAATATTTGAAACATTCACGATTGAGGAAAAACAAAAAAATTAATGTGAGTTGAGTAGATTTTGTAAAGTTTATATTGAAGTTTGGGCCCCTGTGTCTGGCCTGATCTCACTGGATAATTCGATAAATAATTTATGCAATACTACCCTTACACTTAAATACACTTCATTTTGTGTTGTGTTTTGTTTTTTCAACAGAGGAAATAACTGATTTGACTGAACATATTGCTGAATCAGGAAAGACAATTCATGAGCTGGAAAAGGGGAAGAAGACAGCAGAGAACGAGAGATCAGAAGTCCAGACTGCCCTAGAGGAGGCAGAGGTATTTCAATTGACTTGTTTGTAAAGAAAAATTTAAACAAGGAATACTGGAGTTATGAATCCTGGTCTTGATCCAAAAACTGCAGCCTTCTGTATACTTAATACTTCTTTATTCTCAAATGTCCCATCATATATTTAATTTTGTAGGCTACACTGGAGCACGAAGAATCAAAGATCATCCGTATCCAGCTCGAGCTCACCCAAGTCAAGAGTGAAATTGACAGAAAACTTGCAGAGAAAGACGAGGAGATCGACCAGATCAAGAGGAACAGCCAGAGAGTGATGGAGTCCATGCAGAGCACTTTGGATTCAGAGATCAGGAGCAGGAATGATGCCCTAAGAATCAAGAAGAAGATGGAGGGAGACCTCAACGAGATGGAGATTCAGCTGAGCCACGCCAACCGCCAGGCAGCTGAAGCCCAGAAACAGCTGAGAAACGTGCAGGGACAGTTCAAGGTACATCCTTAAAATGATTTGTGGCTTAGCATCTTGCTTTTGAAAACAAGCTGAAAGTGTTTTCTGACATATCATTCAATGTTTTACCATTTAGGATGCGATACTGCACCTTGATGACGCCATAAGAGGCCAGGAAGACATGAGGGAGCAGGTTGCCATGGTGGAGCGCAGGAACACCCTGATGCTGGCTGAGATCGAGGAGCTGAGAGCTGCTCTGGAGCAGACGGACAGAAGTCGCAAAGTGGCTGAACAGGAGCTGGTTGATGCCAGCGAGCGTGTGGGACTGCTGCACTCTCAGGTATTAATTATCTGTATTATTTAACTACTTTTAAATACAAATCACTGAAATAAATGTTGAGAAACCTTACTATATATTTTTTTCTTTTCCCTTTTTAGAATATCAATCTCTTAAACACTAAAAGGAAGTTGGAGACTGACCTTGTCCAGATCCAGGGTGAAGTGGAAGATTCTATCCAGGAAGCAAGAAATGCTGAAGACAAGGCCAAGAAGGCCATCACTGATGTGAGCTCGGTCTTAGTATTTAGCATGTTTGTATTGTTTCATTGGAAACCCAGATGCTTGTACAGAAGGTTCAATATTGGATATCAAAGATGAGACATTCCAGTGATTACCCTTGTTTTAAATAAAGGACAGCTAAATTAAATTAATGACGAATGACCAGAGAAGTAAAAACGGCACTCGTGGACTCATGATTCAGTTTTATTTTTAAAAAAACATGCGGGGGAAGCCTCTGCTGGTGTGTGCTGATTTAATGACATCAGTCTGTGATGCCTACAAACCGAGAACTAAAGCGCTCCTCCGGTCACACGCTGCACATTGAGTTGAATATTCACTGTTAATTACTACCAAAGCGTCAGAGCCCAAAAAAAGGAATTCAGAACGGCCCTGCTGTTAAATCTACAGCTAAAAACAATCCTGTAGCAATCTCACCTTTTGTTTTACAATCGGCTTACACATTAGGCCTTATGTTCTTTAGCATTCTGCTCATTGCCCTTCTTGCAATCATTTCATGTTCAGGCTGCCATGATGGCAGAAGAGCTGAAGAAGGAGCAGGACACCAGCTCTCATTTGGAGAGGATGAAGAAGAACATGGAGGTGACGGTGAAGGACCTGCAGCACCGCCTTGATGAAGCTGAGAATCTGGCCATGAAGGGCGGCAAGAAGCAGCTGCAGAAACTGGAGGCTAGGGTAAGTTCATTTGTTTACTTTAGGTCTTATGCTCTTTGTCGCAATTTGGATTTGAAATGAAACCATGATTGAGGTTAAATTGCTCAATTGCTTTAATTCCAGGGCCTTTACAACCTCCTGCATTCTCTACTTGTAACAAACATGTTACCCAACAAGTTCATAAAATATTAGTCCTGTCACTATAAAATCCACACCTCTTACTGTCAAGGTCCGAGAGCTTGAGTCGGAGGTCGAGGCCGAGCAACGACGTGGAGCAGAAGCTGTGAAAGGCGCCCGCAAATATGAACGCCGGCTGAAGGAACTGACTTACCAGGTACCAAGAACCAAAGAGTAAAACTTCCATCGTGCACCTTAAAATTAGATTTGAATATTGACACAACTGCTTACTATCGTCATGATATTTTTCTGCAATAATTCTGCAATTTGTGCTGCTGAAGTCAAACTGGATGTAGAATATGTTCCAGACCTCTAGAGGGCATGAATTGCCATCATATGTCTGAAGCTCCGACATACATACTGAAGAGATTAAGAGTGGATCGCATCTAAAAATAAACATTCTACCGTTGCAGCTATAAATACACGTGGTTATGTGAATAGATTAGTATGACCAAATGTGTGATACGCTTCCATGTAAACTCAGTTCTCACAAGCAGCTTGATTGACAGGACTGAAGGATCCCGACAGACATTGTGTACATGTATCTGCTGTTGGGCTTTAATCCATATTGTCAGAGTTTGCATCTTTGGTTGCTCCTGACAGTTTTTCTGAAGTGGCTTCCCTTTGGAAGATGTCTGTTGGATTGTACTGCATGCTCTCGAGTGTTTTTAAAGATCCTCCTCAAACACGACCGGATGACGGTATTGGCTTTAGATTTGGTCTGACAAACTGTGCTGTCTACCTTCCTCTAGACTGAGGAGGACAAGAAGAATATCGGCCGCCTTCAGGATCTGGTGGACAAGCTGCAGCTGAAAGTGAAATCCTACAAGAGGCAGTCTGAGGAGGCTGTGAGTGTGAAACATTTGACACATGCAACTCAAATAGGCATCACACCAGTAACACATTTCCTAACACCAGAGGACTGACAGCATGATACAGTGTAATTTAATGGTTTTCATCTCATCTGACTGGAAAGATTTAACTGCATGCTTTCCAGGAGGAGCAGGCCAACACTCACCTGTCCAGGTACAGGAAGGTGCAGCATGAGATGGATGAAGCTCAGGAGAGAGCTGACATCGCTGAGTCTCAGGTCAACAAGCTGAGAGCCAAAAGCCGTGAGATCGTCAGGGTATGCTCATTTTGATTTATTTTTCACTCTGTACACTAATGATATTCATTCTAGGAACTTCTGTATCTTCATATCTTGACAAAGTGTTTAACCTAACTTCTCTCTTTTGTGTTGATTCAAAGGGAAAGGAGGGTGAAGAATGAGCATCAGTCCAGACATGACACGGGACAAGAAATCATACAATATGATGTTTTTGTCTGATGTGTAACAAGAAATAAATCTGCAAGACATCTTCTGTGCCATTAATCTGTTTGTTTCACTTGCACAAACATTACAAGCAGAACATTCAAATGTGATTCATATTCTTTTAAAGTACACAGATCTTATATTTTTATGAATACAAATATGCTAATATTACAATTTTTGATGATTATTTAGTATATACTATTGTGTTGTGCAAAAACAATTTCACTCTATTAATTCACCAACTACATGCAGAGATTCATTTATCAAAGACTCAGAATATATTTCATGAGCTAGAGCTTAAGACGATTATTGACATTCTTTATACATCTAAAAAAGTAAATGAAAAACAAATAGACAGACTTTTATTCTAATGACTAATAGTAGCACTTTGGAGATAAACAGGTCACTGTTTGAGCAGCAGCAGCAGCGCGGGGCTTCACCATTCAAAATAGCCGAGATGTCAACTGTCGCCTGTTATCACGTAAAAGTCCTGCAGGTTACAATAACTGCAAATGTTTGCCTGGTGGTGATAATGTTACTGACAGTCAAGTGACCTGACAGTTTTTTATGGGCTTCAAAACACATGTTGCGCCGTGTTAAGTTGTGATGAAAATAGACCTATTAGTGAACTGCAACACAGTGATACCTCAGTGTGTCTGGGCAGTGAAGTCTCTGGCTGGGTTATAACTACACTGGAGGTTAAGATTCATTACAAGAACTAAAACATTTTGCTTTTCACTGAACAGCCTTTAAACTTTAGTGGTTATCTAAAGCAAAATACTTCACAGAAAAAAAGATGAAGGAATTTTTCTAGTAGTAGTAATTCTTCGAGTAAAGAAAACAATGATAACTGACCGAATGAATCTGGTATGTATTTCTCAAATGCTATTGTTTAGCAATGGTTTGATGAAGAGTGGACAGAGGGGAAAATTAATCAGTATTTAACTGGAAAGAACAAAAACAAATGTAACTGGAGGAAGAATTACTAATGCTTCCAGATAATGGTAATGAGGATATACATGTGTCCACCATCAGATATGTTAGCCAGCTGTAACATTTATAAAGACTACCTCATAAATACATTTAATGTTGCTGCATTACAGGCAATATGATAAAGTTTCTTGATTTGTCGATCACTTATTTGCCAAAAACAGACGTTCCAAACTGGTTCAATTGATTTTTTGGAGAATGCAGAGTACGTTGATGTTGTATAAAACTACTTATGCTTATGATAGACAAGTTGATCTGTTTTAAGGACTATTTACTACTTTATATAATATAAGTCGTACATCATAATTTCCATTCATTTCTCATTCTATAATTGCCTTTATTTGCGACCTAAAGCTTGTTGGACAGTCATAGAAATAAACCAAAGTGTTTGATTGTTCCATCTCATTACTCAGTAATCCTTCAAAATTAAGTTTATTTATCTGGTTTCAGTGCAAGCAGTTGCTGCTCCAGAACGCTAAGTAAGATTTGACACAGTGAATAAACACAATAGGATTTTAAGACCAAAGACTACAATATATTGATATAAGCATCAGTATGTCTACTAGGACTAAGACCACCGAGGAAGTGAGTGTTTTATATCAAAGGTTGTTCCACAATAAGAATTGAGGCAGTGACAAATGGCTGAGCTCTGAGAGCATTGCTGAGGAGACAGCTATATTTGTATTTCTTCCTAATAAGCGCACCCGGCAGCATAAGAGATCAGGTTTCACATTTTTATTGAATATATAGGTCTCTTTTGCGGGGTGTGAAGTGCTCAGTATTTAGCTCCTAATGCCCTCTCCTCGTCTTTGCCAGTTCAGTGTCGTCTTTCAACAAGGAAAGAATGGAAACTACTACACATCATATAACATGATCCTGTTCTTGTCGCGTATGGGGAACAAACACTTGCCTTAAGGGAAGGTCAAGCTCCAAGCCTGGCCTTGTCTTCTGTTCATCTGTCAGGACACACAGTACAAGACCATTTAAAGAAAGGATTTATAAATACATCCGCGCCCTTGAGACAACACAAGGGCTGCCTCAAAAAACCTGGAGACACAAATCTAATCACCTGTTCACTGAGGATTTCACAATGGACAATAGAGCTGTAGGTCTACTGACAAATAAACCAGGAGACTTTATAAAGCACAACATGGAGGACTTCTAAGCCACCAGATAGGTGGTCGTTTCTCATGTCTGATACTGACAGTTGAGTTGTCAACAGCAAACCTTTAAACCTTTGACTTTCAGCAGCACAGAGAGGAGATGAGAGGGTCATTGAGTAACACACACACACACACACACACACTGGTTATACCTTCAGAAATGCAGACGTGTAATCTGAAATTCTCGAAAATGTAACGGGTAAAAGTGTCAAAGAAATATTAGATGCAAATGTAATTGTTCAAATGTGTCAGGATGATGTTTGATGTAAGAGGAAACATATGTCAGCATATGTTAAATGATTGTTTATGTGAGTCAAACTGGAAACATGATTAAAATGTAGAAATTAAAGTGAAAGAGTGGTAAACTCAGATGACTCAAATGTGATCATCGTTTGTGCTACTAGATTATTAATATGGTTGTTATTTGAAATAAGCAACCTTCATCCTTCATTTAGTATTTAATTATAAAAATAATCTAGTATTTGATTCAAATCCTGCTTAAATGATCATGTTTTCTTTTTTACAATTAATTATTTAATTACCTTTTCTTAGAAATAGGAGCGACACTCATCATAGGGCCCCAGGTCGGATTTAAACTCTGGACCTCTAAGGCATTATCAATAATGAAGGTATAAACTAAAAGTCAATACAAATCAGTTTAAAGTTAAAATACTTTATTTGTCTTTCAAGTGGCAATTTCAGGCAAAAACACTTAATTCACACAATCTAAATATAGAAATATGACAATGATAGAAATAGTTGAAGTACACAATGATTAATTGGCTCTTTCAAACTAATCAAAGAAACTGTAACCTGAATGAATTAGATGTTGATGTTGTACTTTGAATCATAATCAGTTGAGAAACAACCTACAGATTACTGTTAAAAGTCAAACTCTATGTATTTGACAATGAATACATTTGGTCAAAATCAATGAGCCTTTTGAAATATTATAATACCTCTATGCGCAATGTGGCAGGAATAGTGTTACTATCTTCATAATATCATATTTCAAAGACAGTCCTTAGAAATCTGAGGCCCTCTGACCCAGCGAGATGACCCCATTTAGGACGAACATGTCTATCATCTGTCTGGGCTCTGGGATCATCACACCCTCATAAACCAACAGGGAAGTCAGACATCTGAGCCGGCAGACCACTAAATATTTGACATTCTGTAGATCCACAAGCTTGAGATGTTAGGGCCAATTATGGGTCCAGAATAGTGAAAATGAAGCCTCAGCCTCTGTTAGAGAAATGTCAGTAGAGGATTAATGGAAACCCGACACTCTTTCCCCTCCAGACAGTGCCCTGGAAGTCAAGTATACAAATATCAGCGGCCAAAGAATGTAAACATAGAAACAAGTCTCCCCCTCTTACTTATAGTCTATACATCCTTTACAATTGTCTATTACCTCTTCAAATTCTGCACTTAGAAATAATTTGTCTGGAGTTGCCATTAAATGTAGGTTTGTTCAGACTTATTGACAATTACTGTGTTGACACCGAAACCCACTTGTGAGAGTCCCGAATGAGATCATAGTGTATCTCCATCCTTCCTATATGACCCAAATTCAAACAAAAAGCTCAGCCTCCACATCAGCTCCCTTCACACAGTAGTACTTCAAGTCCAAGTTTATTTGTGTTGCATATTTTCATACAAATTATAATGAACCAGACTGCACACTAGCTGGAAAGTAATAAGTACACAAATAGAACGTGGACCCCTGCAATCACGGCTGTCTGCTCCTTTATGCACTATAATCAGGCCAATATACGGCTGCGGAGCCTAAAATATTCCTCAGTAATTGCAAAAATTCTTTGGGATAATATGTCATTAGTTTAAAAACAGGACTGCTTTTGTTAGACCAGTTTAAATAATATATAGTGAAATTAGTTGTGTTCCCCCTCAAAGAAATGTCAGAGAAGATAAATAACACTACTCTACTGCACAAGTCTGTTATATCTTCAATTACGTGGTTCAGCTGGGGAACACTATTTAGCATTCATTAGAAGTATACAAACGTATAATGAATGCTTTATAACACACAATAATGTACTTGAAAGCAGATTTTTATTTATGTTTATTAATGTCCAGTATCATTACAACTGTGTTTTACTATAGTCATTGTCATTTGTTATCTGTTTATACAACAGCCTCCACTTATATACTTTAGTTGATAACAAATACAATTAACACTGTAAAACTACATTGTACAGTCTCATGTTATCAACCGTCTAATTAATATTAAAGTAAAGTGTTGCCAACATTTGTAGCAATCCAAGGCATACTATATTTTTGCTTGATCACTTCATCATCATCATCGTCATCATCGTCATACATGTCTCACTTGGAGAGTGTGATGCAGTGATGTGGCATTTGTAATCTTGTCACATTAACTGAAACATTGGCCCTGCTCCAAAAGATTTCCACCGTTGGTCGTCATGAGATAATTCAACACTTTGGCAGGCTTTATTATCACTCAAAGTGGAGTAGTTTTTAGGTTTTTACGTCATGACTGCTGGCAAAATTTCACTCTGCAAATTATGTAGAGAAATACATTTTGTGTGTGAAAATATTGTAAAATATTAACGTTTTGATACGATGTAGTGACACTGACATATAAGTGTCACTATCGTATCAAAACAAAGGTCCACTACGGATTTGTAGTGGACTTTTGTATCAAAGGAACTTCAAAGCAAATACCGTCAACATTTGTTTGCTATTTTCACATGTCATGTTTTACAGGATATCTCCTGGATTGATAAATTAAACAACAGAGGAAATGAAAGCGCTATTAATACGAGTATTGTTCTGCTCCCCATTGTCCTTCATCCCTACCGAACAAATCTAATTAAGTTTGGGATTTAATAAAACGCAGACCTCAGCAAGTGTTTCTGCTATCATGAGGTATCATCATTTTCACAGGTTCTTAGATTAGCAACTGTTAGGCCCAATTCTGCCCCTTTGTCACAGGAAAGACTTGCAAGGCTTCTGCAACAGAATACCAGTGACATATGAGAGCTTCTCCACGGCTAAAGTCGGATCCTCTGCAGTGCCAAGGTGCATTAAGGAGATTATTGTAAAGACCAAAACAATGTCTGAACTTCAGTAACCCATACGGCTGTCAGAACAATATTTACACAGGGTTCTGAAAAATGCTGCATTGTATGTGTGTCTTGATCTATTTATATACATTTAAATTCAGTATGTTGCTTGACTGTAACTATTGTGTGGCACCATGCTCTATCTGTAAAAAAGTTTACCATGAGACATCTCAACATATGCTGTAACCCCGAAGGACATTTTAATTGAAACAAAATTATTCTGTTAAATGTGAATTGTTAAATGTTAAATGTATGCACCTTCCCGCCAGGACAAATTCCTTGTATGTGTAAGCATACATGGCAATAAATGGTTCTGATTCTGATTCTGATTCTGATTCTGATTCTGATTAATATCCATGACAGTGAAAGAGTATCACATCCACATCCTGTTCATTTATCTTCCAATTTATAAAGTTGTGTTCCTCTGGTAATGACACCAATAATATGATGTGTATAGTGTATGCACTGATTTACCATAATAATTTCAAAGAATAGTCTGTGTACATATTTCTTATTTTGATTCTTATCTCTTGACTCTTTAAACCAGGGACTCTGAAAGGGAAAGTGACAGGCGTTTAATCTGTGATAAACTGTCAGGGTCGTTCAGTGACAAAAGACGCCAGAGGTCAGATTAGATGCAAGAAATACTCAAGCACGAGAGCATTAATGTACATGACCAAATAAAGCAGGTCGTATCTGCTGAGTGAACACTGATCTCTCTATATAAGAAGGGAGGCTGGGCGCACCCAAGGACTGACAGACGCCCAAGGTGAGTGTGTGACAGTCTTTTATTAGCAGGAAGAAAACCAGCAGCTTAATGAACAATGCAGGGCATGAACACCACAAAGTGAATACAGAACTGTTTTGTTTGTGCCAGGACTTCAGTGGAGAGTAAGTTCATTTTAAATATGAAATTGTTTAATTACTGTTATTAATTTAAATGATTTGTGTCTTTCTCCAGAACCTTCATTAGTCCATCACTATCTGTTCATCTGAAGGGGAGGGAAGAAGGTGATTTATTTATTTTACTGTTTCATTTTGTTTAAGGACATTTTGAATCAGTATATATGGGATAAGTCAGAATTTGTTATATGTTAATTAAATCTTAACTTTGTGTGGAATTGGTAGTAAACTAATTAACAGATTATTTTTTAACATGTGCTGTCTGTATCAGTAGAAAGAATAAATAAATTGTCACTGGTACCTTATACCAAAGTGTCTGGTGCATGTAAACAAGTCATGGCAACAAAGATGATATGTTATACAGTAAATGGAAAATGTAACAGCAATGTTATCCTGTTGGTACAAACTGTAAATTGCTTTTGTGCTTAACTTTTTCATTGTCCATTTTTCTCTGTTCATCACTTCAGTATAACATTCAGAAATGTTAACAGCTTTGTGTATTAGTGAAGTCCCCCATGAGAATGATGACTGATGACTGATATAGATGACTGCTGTCCTGTTTTTACATACTTGCAGTAAGGCGTCACCATGAGTACGGACGCTGAAATGCAGTGTTTTGGCCCGGCAGCCCTTTACCTCCGGAAATCTGAAAGGGAGAGAATTGAAGCTCAAAACTCTCCCTTTGATGCTAAAACGGCATACTTTGTGACCGAGCCCGCAGAGATGTACCTCAAGGGTAAACTCACAAAGAGAGATGGGGGCAAAGCCACCGTGGAGACTCACGGTGGAAAGGTGAGTGTGATGACAGTAGAATAAAAGAGTTAAACTGTTTTAATTTCAAAGTAAACTGTCAAGAATGACAGACAGTGCTCCTCTGTGTGAAGTTCTTTATTTTGTATTTGTTGACATACCAGTGCACAAAGGTCATGTCATGTCAGAGAACAAAATATGTTCAGCACTATACTTTATCTGTAATAAACCCAAAAGAGAAAGGTGAAAATATTTTAAACTGATATTTTTTAATGGTTCTATAGTTCCTCTGACTGTAATACAAATAATAATGAATACTGACCAGCTCGCTCTTCACTGTAAAAACTGAAGTCCTGTGTTGTTTCTGTCCTTGTAACAGACTCTCACTGTAAAAGACACTGAGATCTTCCCCATGAACCCTCCAAAGTACGACAAGATTGAGGACATGGCCATGATGACCCACCTCAGTGAGCCGTCTGTGCTGTATAACCTTAAAGAGCGCTATGCAGCATGGATGATCTACGTGAGTTTTGAGCTAATCATCACATCAGTAGACGAAACGATGACTAAAGGAAGACGTCAGTAAAAATCCTCTCTGTCTTCACAGACCTACTCAGGGCTGTTCTGCGTGACTGTGAACCCCTACAAGTGGCTCCCAGTGTACGATGCAGGGGTTGTGCAAGGATACAGAGGCAAAAAGAGGATTGAGGCTCCACCCCACATCTTCTCCATCTCTGACAATGCCTATCAGTTCATGCTCACTGGTGTGTGAGAAGTGTGACAAAACTTTGCATGTTTTAAATGGAAAATCTTATGAGAAGAGAGCAACTATTACAGTGTATATCAAATGTTTTGAACTCTAAAAACATATCTATCAAACAAGTAGCAGCTAATTTTGAATTTTTCAAAGGCTTGGAATTCTAGGTTATTATAACTTCGCATCATTGTTGTACATTTCTAGCATATGTCAGATTAAATAAAACACAATTATGGAAGTAATCAAAAAGTATGTTACTTTTCTTTTCTTTTACAGACAGGGATAACCAGTCCATCCTGATCACGTGAGTTTGCCAATTTTATAAATGATTTGTTTAACAGAAAGTAATCCTGAAATCAATGTAAATCAATGTCAAAGACAAGTCTCAGAAAACTATATATTATTGGACATAAACCTACCGTTACATTGACAGTATGCTTTACGTCACAAGTCTGTTTTTTTCAAGGTTTGTTCAGTTCCCCTTCAAGGAGATGTGCCTGCTGCTAATTAATCTTTTTGTTGTTGTCTCTAAGTGGAGAATCTGGTGCAGGAAAGACTGTCAACACCAAAAGAGTCATCCAGTACTTTGCGACAATCGCAGTGGCTGGAGGAAAGAAAGCAGAGCAGCAGACTTCTGGAAAAATAAAGGTAAATCAAAAAATCTGTTTTAGGAAAAGGTGTCAAAAAAGCTGACATTTGACGTGATCTTGATCTATCAGGGATGAAGCAATCATTTTTCCATTAATTGTTTTCTGAATGAAGGGGTCGCTGGAGGATCAAATCATTGCAGCCAATCCCCTGTTGGAAGCATATGGTAATGCCAAGACTGTGAGGAATGACAACTCATCCCGCTTTGTAAGTGTCTGTCTACCTGATTATTTTCAAACAATATCAGAATGCAATAAGTTATAATACTAATCTATAGTCGTTTTTTAATAGGGAAAATTCATCAGAATCCATTTTGGAACAACTGGGAAGCTGGCCTCAGCAGATATTGAAACATGTAAGCGTAGATATGATAAAGCAGATACTTCAGTTTGTTTTTGTTGAGCTAATTGAACAAATCTGACTGGTGTCTAACTGTGATCAACAGATCTGCTGGAGAAGTCTCGAGTGACGTTCCAGCTGTCTGCGGAGAGGAGTTACCACATCTTCTATCAGCTCATGACAGGCCACAAACCAGAGCTGATTGGTGAGACTTTTTGAATTTTCAAAGACCATTCATTACCTGCTGTACGTGTGCTGGTAATGAATGGATATTTCCATGCTGTACGTGTGCTGACAGAAATTAACCACAAGAGCTTTTTTTCAGAGGCTCTCCTCATCACCACCAATCCATTCGACTATCCCATGATCAGTCAAGGTGAAATCACTGTCAAGAGTATTGACGATGTTGAGGAGTTCATTGCCACTGATGTAAGAAAATGATCAAGTCTACACCCTCAAGACATTTATGAATTTAGAAATGCTTTATTAATAGAGCAGCAATATAGAGCATAACTTATTACTTTTCTTTGAATACTCACAGACTGCCATTGACATCCTGGGCTTCAGTGGTGATGAGAAGGCCGGCATTTACAAGCTGACCGGAGCTGTGATGCATCACGGAGCGATGAAGTTCAAGCAGAAACAGCGTGAGGAGCAAGCTGAGCCCGATGGCAATGAAGGTATGTTGCACTTTTGAAAACAAGTGAAAGATTATTAATTTTAATTTTATAACCTCTATAAAATTACCTCTTACCATTCAATTTTTACATCTTCAGTCGCTGACAAAATCGCCTACCTCATGGGCTTGAACTCGGCTGATGTACTGAAGGCACTGTGCTACCCGAGGGTGAAAGTTGGAAATGAGTTTGTGACTAAAGGCCAGACTGTGCCTCAGGTAAAACAATCACATGCAGTCCTGTGAATCTTAAAGCTATATTAAGTTTGACCCTTTGAAACTTTTATTCATTATATTTTTTTGTATCATTGTTTTATCTGTATAAATTCAGGTCAACAATTCCGTCAGTGCTCTCTGCAAGTCTGTCTATGAGAAGATGTTCTTGTGGATGGTCGTCAGAATTAATGAGATGCTGGACACCAAGCAGCCCAGACAGTTCTTCATCGGTGTCCTGGATATTGCTGGGTTTGAAATTTTTGATGTAAGTTTGTTTGGCTGATTGATAGTACATAATCTTATGCATCTTCATTTAAAGCTGTCACTTAATGTCTTTGCTGACCTTTGACATTTTAATGTGTGCAGTACAACAGCTTGGAGCAGCTGTGCATCAACTTCACCAATGAAAAGCTGCAACAGTTTTTCAACCACCACATGTTTGTCCTGGAGCAAGAAGAGTACAAGAAAGAGGGGATTGAATGGGAGTTCATTGATTTTGGTATGGACTTGGCTGCCTGCATTGAGCTGATTGAGAAGGTGAGAGACACGCTGAACATTCACAAACACAGAAAACTATCCGATGACTTGAAATATTTTGTATTAATTAATAATTTCATTATGACAGCCAATGGGCATCTTCTCCATCCTTGAAGAGGAGTGTATGTTCCCCAAGGCATCAGACACCACCTTCAAGAACAAACTGTATGACCAGCATCTTGGTAAAACCAAGGCTTTTGAGAAGCCAAAGCCTGCCAAGGGCAAAGCTGAGGCTCATTTCGCCCTGGTGCACTATGCCGGCACTGTTGATTACAACATCACTGGCTGGCTGGATAAGAACAAAGACCCCCTGAACGACTCAGTGGTTCAGCTCTACCAGAAGTCTTCAGTCAAACTGTTGGCGCACCTCTATATAGCACATGCCGGATCAGAAGGTACATGCTGTTACCTATCTTTACATTATGAAATATAAAAGAATGCAAATTTATTTGTGTTAAATGTAATCATTTTAATGTAATTGTCATTCCACTAACAGCTGAAAGTAGCTCAAAGAAAGGTGGCAAGAAGAAGGGTGGTTCTTTCCAGACTGTGTCTGCATTGTTCAGGGTAAGATATAATTAGGACTTCTTTACTTCATTGCACTAATTTAGAGCATTTTGCCAATAAAATATCCTTTTAATTCTTCAGGAGAATTTGGGCAAGCTGATGACAAATTTGAGATGCACACATCCTCATTTTGTGCGCTGCCTGATTCCCAATGAATCAAAGACACCAGGTATGTGCTCTTTCCGTCAATGTTGATTTAATTAATACATTAATAGAAATTAGAAACGAAAGGCAAGTCAAATAAAATGTATCATGGGATTTGACCATTTCTTGTACTGTTACTAATTAATTGCATATAATAAATGATCATAGGTCTCATGGAGAACTTCCTGGTCATCCACCAGCTGAGGTGTAACGGTGTGCTGGAAGGTATCAGGATCTGCAGGAAAGGTTTCCCCAGCAGAATCCTCTATGGTGACTTCAAGCAGAGGTAACGGAAATATGACATTGACAGTCATTGAAAAATTATCATCTAAAATGATCATCTAACTGTAAATTATATTTACTTTCAGATACAAAGTATTGAATGCTAGTGTCATCCCTGAGGGACAATTCATTGACAACAAGAAGGCCTCAGAGAAGCTGCTAGGATCTATCAATGTGGACCAGACTCAGTACAAATTTGGGCACACCAAGGTAGAGGACTTGATTTATGTAGAGGTATAAGATTAACTATCATGAATAATGAATTACTTAAAGATAATTATAATCATTGACTCGCAGGTGTTCTTCAAAGCCGGTCTGTTGGGAACTCTGGAGGAGATGAGAGATGAGAAACTGGCTGAGCTGGTCACAATGACTCAGGCTCTCAGCAGAGGTTTCCTCATGAGGAGAGAGTTTGTCAAGATGATGGAGAGGAGGTACTGTGTCTGTTATTGATGTTGTCTAAAAATGTAAAGTGTGTTCTAAAAATCTGCAACTTTTTCACATTTTCTAATGACATTTTTCTTTGGTTGTTGTTGTCAGGGAGGCTATTTACTCCGTCCAGTACAACATTCGCTCATTCATGAATGTCAAAACATGGCCATGGATGAAGCTGTACTTCAAGATCAAGCCTCTGCTGAAGAGTGCAGAGACTGAGAAAGAAATGGCCCAAATGAAAGAGAACTTTGAAAAGATGAAAGAGGATCTAGCAAAGGCTCTGTCTAAGAAGAAAGAACTGGAGGAGAAGATGGTTTCTCTGCTGCAGGAGAAGAATGACTTGCAGCTACAAATTCAGTCTGTACGTTACAAAGAGAGTGTGAATTGCTTTCTCAGAGACTCTGGTTTTAAAGTTAATTAAATATAAATGTTGATGTTATGTCATATCAAATCTAGGAAGGTGAAACCCTCAGTGATGCAGAAGAAAGGTGTGAGGGGCTTATTAAATCAAAAATCCAGCTTGAGGCCAAAGTCAAAGAGACGTCTGAGAGACTGGAGGATGAGGAGGAAACGAATGCTGAGCTGACTGCAAAGAAGAGGAAGCTGGAGGACGAGTGCTCAGAGTTGAAGAAAGACATTGATGACTTGGAGCTCACCCTGGCCAAAGTAGAAAAGGAGAAACACGCCACTGAGAACAAGGTTGGTAAATCCTCCATAAGGCCTTAAAGTTGGCTCTTGAAAAATGCTTTAACCCTTTAAAATTGTTTTGACAATTAATACAGGTTAAAAACCTGGTTGAGGAAATGACATCTCAAGATGAGACCATTGTCAAGTTGACCAAAGAGAAGAAAGCCCTCCAAGAGGCCCATCAGCAGACCCTTGATGACCTGCAGGCAGAGGAAGACAAAGTCAACAGTCTGACGAAGGCCAAAACCAAGCTGGAGCAGCAAGTGGACGATGTATGTACATAGTAATAACAAACAGTGGTTTCATTCCCCTTGAAAATGAAAGACAAAAACAAATGCCATGTCTTTCTTAAAACAGCTTGAAGGTTCCTTGGAGCAAGAAAAGAAACTTCGTATGGATCTCGAGCGAGCAAAAAGGAAGCTTGAAGGAGACCTAAAACTGGCCCAGGAATCCATAATGGATCTGGAGAATGACAAGCAGCAGTCTGATGAGAAAATAAAGAAGTAAGTATAAACAAACGCCATCCTTCTACCAACTTGCAATACATGAATTTATTGGAGGCACTACTTACATATAACTTAAATGCAACAATGTATTCTGTCCTCTGCAGGAAGGACTTTGAGATGAGTCAGATCCTAGGTAAGATTGAGGATGAGCAGACTCTTGGAATCCAGCTACAGAAGAAGATCAAGGAACTCCAGGTAACATTTTTAGTACTAGTCGAAGGTAACAGGAACATTCAAATATCCACGGTTTTCACTTAAACCTTTTGTGTTTCAGGCTCGTATTGAGGAGCTGGAGGAGGAGATTGAGGCCGAGCGGGCTGCTCGGGCCAAGGTGGAGAAGCAGAGGGCTGATCTTTCCAGGGAACTTGAGGAGATCAGCGAGCGGCTGGAAGAAGCTGGTGGAGCAACGTCTGTTCAGATCGAGATGAACAAGAAGCGCGAAGCCGAGTTTCAGAAGCTGCGTCGTGATCTGGAAGAGTCCACGCTGCAGCACGAGGCCACCGCGGCAGCTCTCCGCAAGAAGCAGGCAGACAGTGTGGCCGAGCTGGGAGAACAGATTGATAACCTCCAGAGAGTCAAGCAGAAGCTGGAGAAAGAGAAAAGTGAATACAAGATGGAGATCGACGACCTCAGCAGCAACATGGAGTCTATTGCCAAATCAAAGGTGAGCAAGCTACCTTTTCTTTTCTACCCTTTTTTTTCAGGGAGCAACAGATAATGGTAATAGTTCTGTAAATATATATGTTTTATTTTTACCAGGCAAACCTTGAAAAAATGTGCAGGACATTAGAAGATCAGCTGAGTGAGCTCAAATCCAGGAATGATGAAAATGTTCGTCACCTGAACGACCTGAGTGCACAGAAAGCAAGACTTCAAACTGAAAATGGTAAATTTATGATAGTTTGGGGTGTTCAAGAACTAGGCTCCTGTTTTATACATTCAATGTTAAAGCGTTATCTTGAAAATATCTAAAACCTTACCTTATGGATTCTCCCCTACTTTTAAAAACCATAATGCCCCTTTGCTGCCTTTTACCTAAATGTAATATTTGTTGCAGATTGCACATATCAGCATATGTCACAACCTCTAAACTTTCAAAATGTATCTCTGTTCAATATGATAGCCCAAGAGGAAAAACGTTATTGCACGATAATGTGAATGATATGCATTATACAATATTTAGTGAGCTGCTGCAATTTCGTTCTGATGTCCATTAAGTTAATTAATATCTTTGATTAGGTGAATATACACGACAGCTGGAGGAGAAAGAATCTCTTGTTTCTCAGCTGACGAGAGCCAAGCAGGCTTACACTCAGCAGATTGAGGAGCTGAAGAGGCACATAGAGGAGGAAGTTAAGGTAACAGTCTATGGTATCGGCAGAATTAGAGAAAAAGGCCACCAGACAATATCAAATAATAATGAGGTGCTCGTTTGTATCAAAGGCCAAGAACGCCCTGGCTCATGCTGTCCAGTCAGCCCGTCATGACTGCGACCTGCTCAGAGAGCAGTATGAGGAGGAGCAGGAGGCCAAATCTGAGCTGCAGCGGGCAATGTCAAAGGCCAACAGCGAGGTGGCTCAGTGGAGAGCCAAATACGAGACCGATGCCATTCAGCGCACTGAGGAGCTGGAGGAGGCTAAGTAATGACCCGTCCTGAAATCACCCTGTTTGCACATGCACTGATTCAGTAAATCATCACAGAACCTGTTTACTGTATGGTTTAACAGGAAAAAGCTCGCCCAGCGTCTTCAGGATGCAGAAGAATCCATCGAGGCCGTGAATGCAAAATGTGCCTCTCTGGAAAAGACAAAACAGAGACTGCAGGGTGAAGTGGAAGACATGATGATTGACGTGGAGAGAGCTAATGCTCTGGCTGCTAACCTCGACAAGAAGCAAAGGAACTTTGACAAGGTTGGATTTCTATCTTTGCCTATTTTGTTTAAATGAAGATCCTAGAATTGTCAATTACTGAATCACTTGGGTCTTTTTACATTTCAGATTCTTGCAGAGTGGAAGCAGAAGTATGAGGAAAGCCAGGCAGAGCTGGAGGGAGCTTTAAAAGAATCTCGTTCTCTCAGCACTGAGATGTTCAAGCTGAAAAACTCATATGAAGAAGCTCTGGACCATCTGGAGACCCTGAAGAGAGAGAACAAGAACCTGCAACGTAAGACAATTATTATGTTCTCCCCAACAGAAATAAGAAATGCAGCAAATCAATTTATCTGAAGTATCTTTGTTACTTTATTCTTCGTACTGCTTCACATTCTAAAATGTATACCTTATAAATCTGCTCCAACAGAGGAGATCGCAGACTTGAGTGAACAACTTGGTGACACCGGTAAAACGATTCATGAGCTTGAGAAGGGAAAGAAGGCAGTGGAAAGTGAGAAGTCAGAGATCCAGACTGCTCTGGAGGAGGCAGAGGTAAATATTAGCAGCGCTTTAGCAGAGCCTCTCTCAAGACTCATCTTGTAAAGGTCTTGGACTTTTCCCTCTTTGTGACTCGGCCTCCATTTCTATATTTTGAATAAAGGACCTGTTATGCACTCTAGTTGAGAAAGTAAGCACACTTTTTTACAGGCTACCCTGGAGCATGAAGAATCCAAGATGATGCGCATTCAGCTTGAACTCACCCAAGTCAAGAGTGAAATTGACAGAAAACTTGCAGAGAAAGACGAGGAGATCGACCAGATCAAGAGGAACAGCCAGAGAGTGATGGAGTCCATGCAGAGCACTTTGGATTCAGAGATCAGGAGCAGGAATGATGCCCTAAGAATCAAGAAGAAGATGGAGGGAGACCTCAACGAGATGGAGATTCAGCTGAGCCACGCCAACCGCCAGGCAGCTGAAGCCCAGAAACAGCTGAGAAACGTGCAGGGACAGTTCAAGGTACATCCATAAAAGGATTTGTGGCTTAGCATCTTGCTTTTGAAAAAAAGCTGAAAGTGTTTGCTGACATATGTTTCAATGTTTTACAATTTAGGATGCCCAACTTCATCTTGATGACGCCATAAGAGGCCAGGAAGACATGAGGGAGCAGGTTGCCATGGTGGAGCGCAGGAACACCCTGATGCTGGCTGAGATCGAGGAGCTGAGAGCTGCTCTGGAGCAGACGGACAGAAGTCGCAAAGTGGCTGAACAGGAGCTGGTTGATGCCAGCGAGCGTGTGGGACTGCTGCACTCTCAGGTATGCTTGAAGGTTGACAAACAAGAATGTTCTTCAATAGTCCAAGAGATGAAAATTTATTTTTGCTTCTTTAATCATAGAATACCAGCCTCATCAACACCAAGAAGAAGTTGGAGGCTGACCTCATCCAGATCCAGGGTGAAGTGGAAGATTCTGTCCAGGAGGCAAGAAATGCTGAAGACAAGGCCAAGAAGGCCATCACTGATGTGAGTCATCCTTATGCATTTCTATGCAATGTCCTTAAGGCAACACAAAGTATAATGCAGAATGTCACTGCATAAAATAATACTTAGGCTATGTATTCTTCATTTCTAGTGCTCTAGTAGTTGAAATATTAGAATGTAATAGGTTTATATCCAATAATATAAGATTGAACAACATTTCAGGCTGCCATGATGGCAGAAGAGCTGAAGAAGGAGCAGGACACCAGCTCTCATTTGGAGAGGATGAAGAAGAACCTGGAGGTGACAGTGAAGGACCTGCAGCACCGCCTTGATGAAGCTGAAAATCTGGCCATGAAGGGCGGCAAGAAGCAGCTCCAGAAACTGGAAGCTAGGGTAAAGACAAATCTGATCTGATGTCAACTGTTTTTTCATACATAAAATCTTGCCATCCAAGTAACAGCATACATCGTTCATATTTCAGGTACGTGAGCTTGAAGCTGAAGTTGAAGCCGAAACGAGACGAGGAGCCGAGGCTATCAAAGGTGTTCGTAAATATGAGAGAAGAGTGAAGGAGCTCACCTATCAGGTAGGCAGTTTTTTTCTTCTGTAACGATTGGTAGAATTGTCAGTCAAAGATGCAAATTAATATATTTCAATCATGAATTTGTGCAGACAGAGGAGGACAAGAAGAATGTTGTCAGACTGCAGGATCTGGTGGACAAGCTGCAGCTGAAAGTGAAGGCCTACAAGAGGCAGTCTGAGGAGGCTGTGAGTCAGAAACTTGTTGTAACTTTTTCAAAGTATTGTCTCAAACAAAACTGAATGCAATACTGTCAGACCTGGAAACAGAACAAAATACAATCACACACTTTTATGTCTGTATTGATGATGGATGTTGACTCCAGAGTTGAATTTTTCTCACAGGAGGAGCAGGCCAACACTCACCTGTCCAGGTACAGGAAGGTGCAGCATGAGATGGAGGAAGCTCAGGAGAGAGCTGACATCGCTGAGTCTCAGGTCAACAAGCTAAGAGCCAAAAGTCGAGACATTGGAAAGGTAAGTGATACATAAAACTCAGGTTGTAACAGTTCAAATGGTTATTAATAGTCAGAAAAGAAACATGATTAGTTTCATGAGCTAATGTTTAAAAGTTAAATATTGCACATGCATGAGTATTCTGCTATTTCAATTTGGATTTGACATGGAGCAAGTTAAAGCTACACACATGTCACATGACAATATGTTCCTCCAATAGGTGTAACGCCATTAATTATTTCTTCTCTCCTTTTTCTATCAATTTCAGGGAAAGGAGGCTGAAGAATAAACTGCAACCTCTTTGAGAGACACAACTGAAAATCATAGAATATGCTTTTTCATTGGACTGCTCTCACTATATATTGTAGATCTATATTAAATAAATTATATTGTAAGTCTGCTGTCTTTACACTTTTCTTTGCACAACACAAAGATAAGCACTACTTGGTTTATGGAAGAGAAAAAAGTGCAAATTGGGTTTCTTGATTCACTTGAAGACTTGAGCAAATGTAGTAGTAGTCGCTCATCGGAAAACAAACATTAGATAGTGTTGAGTTATAGTGTTGAGTCCGGGTGTGTTGTCGCTCAGCCAGGTTCTAAATCTACAAATCAAAATCACTCACTTAAAAACCCAATAGCCATGTTTTGACAAAGAGCACAGTCTTCTTTTCATGGTATTTGCTACACTTCAATTCAATTGAATTAATTCAAGGGTAATTGTTGTTGATGGGAACAATACAGTACATGTGGCTTAGTTCAGTCATGAGACAAAACCGACAACTACAACTAAATAAGTATCTGAGTTAGCAACACGCTGTGCAGCAAAGAATGCAGATACAGAAGTAATTTCACTTCAATAGAGATTTCCCAAATGTGGAACGAGACCATAATGGAATGGATTGATATTTTGGGAAATAAACATAGTCACTCTCATGCTGAGCATAGTGTGCTGAAGGAAGAAAATGGTTAGAATTCGTCTTGAAGCCTACTGGGTTTTGGTTAGAGTCTTGAAATAAGGTCTGTGGTTAACACAAGCCAAAGACATTTCAACGTTATGTTCTATGATCTAAAATATATCAGTAAATACCCATATAGTGAATTTTGAATCTTCTAAGTGTCTTAAAAAGGAGGTTGCTAACAAGTGGCTAAATGAGACTGTAAAACATCAACAAGCCAACTCAACAGCCACGTTGTGTATATTTGCGCTCATGCGACTGGGAGGTAGTTAATTTATTGCTTAAAGTTAGTTTTATACTTCTTCCGATTATATTAACGTTCAATCATAAAAGTGGTATTCATTTGTGAAGATATCTTACTTAACCAAATTTGTGATTATCATAAAAGTTTGTTTGCCATGAATCTTTCTGCAAATATGGCTTTCTTGTTGAGAGTACCAGTGCCTTGCTGACTTCGAGGGTTGGCCTAAAAAAATACATCATGCCTGCTCCACTCTTATCTTTTGTTAAATATAAAGCTCCAGCTAGCAGCTCCTTAGCTTAGCTTAGCATAACTACTAGAAGCAGATAGCCTGGTCGAACAGTAACTAAATCCACCTTCCAGCACCTCTTAACCTCAATAATTACATGTGATATCATATTTATTTAACTGGTATATAAAACAAAGAGTTAAATGAATTTCTTGGCTGGGCCAACTATTTCTTTAAAGTGTGCTCTTAAACCACACAAATTCTCTATGCATAAATTAAACTGATAGATAGCCACCGCTTGGGACAAATATTCTAGCTTTCATATTTAATACAACACTTTTGTAGTGTCTCTCACCTCAACCACTGGGCAGGTCTACCTGTGAAGCAGTGAAAACACAGACTTTAACAAGATCACAATTATCCTCTTAACTATAACAAAAGGAGTCACTAGATGCAATATTTTAAAGAGTCAGATTCAAACGGCAGTAAAGAGGAAATGTGTTTTACTGGCTGGTTTACTCTTCCAGAGAAGAAAATAAATTACACAAATACTTAGGGAGTAAAGCAACCATCCAGTACTGTGTGCTTCCTCTTTGGGGAGCCATTTCATTAACATTGTGACAGATGACAGCTGGCATTCCCCCCACTAATATTACTGCACCTGTTTGCTCCTGAATCTGTGGCACCAGACACGTCAAAGGGTCTCTACTGCACACACAAGGGACAAGTATTTGGATAGTTAAATGTTGTACACACAGCCTAGTATAGTTTATAGTGGTATTTTTCTCTGAATAACTAATTCAAATTATGTTTAGACTGTCTCCCAAATAACTGTATCCATGTTAGAAAAGTATCACATTTCACAAAAAAAAAAAAACTGCTTTAAATCTCTTTCCTGTTACACTTCTTAGCCCATTTCATATCTTTCTCAAATATGTTCTCATAAATACTTTCTAAAAAAAGGACACAGCTATTAATTGCCTCAAGTGTTGAAGCAGTTATGAACAATGTAGTGGAACTCACTACTTTCTGAATATTGTTTTACAATATTGAAAATAAAAAATGCGTTCTTACATATAATGCAGAAACATTTAAACAAATTCATAAGCTATTCAACTATTGAATAAAAAAAACGAATATACACAACATATTCTAGTTATCTTTGATAAATTGTAATTAAAAACAGTTTTACCCAACAGAAAGTCATGTTCTGCAGCAGACCTCGTCTCTCCTGAAAGCTTCATCTGTTTAGAGTCTCTGATGTTCAGCTTATGAGAGACGAGCCTCTGAGGTCTGCTGGTTATACTTCATATGATGTATTAAAATGATGAGCCAAACTGCTTTGCCAAACACTGATGGTGTGATATCATGGCTAAATCAGACGGTGTATTTCTCTTTAAGCCACACAACGAGGCACAATGCCTGCTGGATGGCATTAATCAAAACAATACCATTGAAACCAGCTGGCATGGACAGGACAATTGGTTTAGTAAAACATCCCACTACTCCCATCTAGAGCTTTTTGTGTCTGTGGAAGTAGCCAGCCACCTATCATCTTTCCACTGAAGACCTCAGCTTAGTGCTTGATATCTTTACTGACTGACATTATGAACAAATGCAAACGACCGTCACACAACCTGCTTGACTCTTGGATTTCTTTTCTGGTCCTCGGGATGCCTCTGAATACTCATGTTTTAATCTTTGACAGCTGACATAAGAGTCTCTCTGCATTAGATAATGGAAGAGCTGTTCACTGGAAATCAGAGTGATACAGTTCATTGCATTGTAAAGTGTACACATAAAAGTAAAATAGCTTTTCAATCTCACTGCCATATTAAACGGCAGAGTTAGCCGAAATAGCTTTCTTCAGGTAACAGCACTAGTTTTGATGACAAGTAAAAAAGTATGTAGGTTTTACAGTGAAAAACTGTTAAATCACAATAGTAAGAGACCGTTAATTCAAAATAGGTTATATTCCGTATCTATCACATTGAAACACCGTAAATATATATATCAAGCCAAACATCATTTATGCATGTATTGCTTGTAAAATTTACATTTTGTCACTGTTAAATGTCCTAAACATTGTACTGATAACGGAAATACACCGTAATATGAACAAAAATCAATACCGTAATTTCTACAATCTTAACTTTAAAAAAATACATTCTGTCACTGTTAAATGTACGGACTACTGTGCTAACAACCGATATATAACTAGCTAGCCTTGTAATTTGTATTTATTATTTGTAAAACATACAGTTTGTCACTGTTAAATGTACTAACTATTGGACTGATTACAGAAATACACCGTATTATATATAACAGCCAAAACTGTAATTTTTGCATGCATTATTTGTAAAAATATATTTTGTCACTGTTTCAACACAAACTAACATTTAACCAACAAACAATACAAAACAATAAATTATAGTTGTAAACTCTTCTCATTCAAGGCAGTGGAGGGAAACCTTGCATATAAGTTCTCCTTGTTTGGCATACTTTTTTTGCAGAGCATAAAATCCATCTCACACCATCCCCCACACCTCTTTTGATCTCTGTTGGACATTTAACGACCAACAGGTGCCTGTCTCGGTAAATAACCTGACCATATGTGGCAGAAACACAGGTAGTCTCGTGACTGTCAATTTTCCCGTGATCTCACTGTCACTACGGCCCCATTATACGTATTTATACACAGACAGGACATGTACTACACTTTCTCTTGATTTGACCAACTGACAGAGGAAGAGAGAGAGAAAGAGGGAGAGAGAAAGATAAACAGACAGTCAGACAAAGAGACAGGCAGACAGAGAGAGAGAGAGAGAGAGAGAGAGAGAGAGAGATCAAAGGAGAGAGGGACAGGTGTCAGTGATCAAACCAACACAGCAATTAAAAAAATAAAAATAATCGGAGTTTGAACTTTTGAACCCATTTGAGCGCCAGGTCTACGTACTGCTCTTCTTGAAGCAACAACAGCCGGACTCCTGGGAACATGACATCTCTTCTTGAGGTAAGAATACCAAAACAATTATTTATTAGTCAGAATAAAAGCTTTCTTGAACGGTCGACGTTAGTGTCACCTTAAGTTTTCTTCTTCAGGTGACAGTAGCGTTAGGTTAACCTCTCCGGTAAGGGGTTGAGCTAATGTTACGTTAGCCAGCAGTTAGCAAGAGTAAGTTACCGTAGCTATCTAATAGTTGAGTGTGTTTACTTTTCTTTAACATCGTCGATGTAACGTAGTTTATATGTTTCTGTGTTGAATGTTAGCTAACATTAGCTTACTTTACCAAAGGTTAGCTAAGGTAATGCTTAGTTATAGGTTAGGGTTATTACTCTGGCAGGTCGGTTAAGACACCGAGGCGTTACGTGCTACAAACTTCATCTAACAACCACGATTTTATTGATGTGCTAGTTCGGTAAAGTTGGAAAGAGATTCACAGATTTGGACTTCCCGGATTCCCGGACTTTCTCTTTTGCAAAACGGTGTTGAAACACAAACGACACCTCTGTAATCGTAGTGATGCAGACAACAAGCTACAACCTTCATTTTACCAAAATGGGTCATTTTTCGAGCAATGTGCGGCCAGCTGTGAGATGAGGGGGCGCAGGGATCGTCTGCAAAGTGCAATGTGGAAAATACATACTACCAAAATATGAATAGTAGCATTACCAAAATCCTTTCACATATCCATGGGCTCATCCCTGTTGTACTACAGCTGTTATTTCTGATGAAATGTGTTTTTGATTAACTATGATTAATTATAGGGATTTTCTATTGGAAGAAATATTCAATAGCTTCATTGTTATGAATAGTAGCATTATCAAAATTATTTCATACAATAATGTGCTCCTCGTTATTGTACTATAGTAGTTATTTTGATTAAATGTGCTTTTGATTAATTACTGTGAATCTTTATTAGGAAAGATAATTCATTCCAATTCAGTGTAGCACAATTATACTCTGTTTAACCACCAGGGGTCACCTTGAGAAATCTACTTATATACTGCAGAATATTTGTTATTAGTCAATATCTTCACTGTTATAAAGTGTAGCATGACCAAAATAATGCCATGCATCAATGGGCTCCCCCTTGTTGTACTACATGTGGTATTTTTGAAGATATGTGATTTTGAAGAATTATTGTGAATTAAGCGTCACAGTAATAAAGTGTAGGCGGACAGAAATCATTCCATATATCAAAGGGTTCCCACTTGTTATACTACAGTTGTTATTTTCGAATAAATGTGATTTTGAAGAATTATTGTGAATGAATTAAAATATTTTATGCAAACAATATTCAATAGTATCACAGTAATAATAATATTCAGTTATTTTTGAAGAAATGATAATACTAATTATTGTGGGTTATAAGAAATGCTGAACAGAAGCTCAAGTTCAACCTGCAGAACAGTGAATTTCAAAGTTTGAGGCCAGATGAACTCATCATGGGTGAGGGAAGTTTCTTATTGAAATTGTTGTAACCGTTTATCTCCAATGAACACATCTGTTGATGCATCCAACCTTAAAACGTGTGTTAGAAATGTCATGAGTTGTATTGTTAAATAGATATTGAAGTAGATTGTCAACAAGACCAGATGGTCTGGAGTGTTGCATGAGGTAAACATGACTTAACTTGAACCTCAACTTAACTTACCTTCCATTTTTGGCAAATAATTTTCCCGACAATTTTTCCAAAAGGTAATTGAATGTTGCAGTAGAGCCATCCTCAATTCTATGGATACTGCTGGCTGACTAAACCTCATGAATCACTATACCATGGGTATAATTTTGTACGGCACGAGAGAGCAAATGGCCAGGCAAGGGTTAAAAAAGGTGAGTATATAGTTATTATACTTTTATCGTTTCAATATTATAGTCTGTAAAGTTGTCAGCAGGCTTCAGATTCTTCCTTCTAGTCATTCATTCTAGTGTTATTATAATCCTTAACATGCCAGAAAGATGACACCAGTTGTGGGATCTTTGTCATGCAGGTTATTTAATGCAACATGTTGTCTTTCTGATAGATTAAACAAAATGCTGTTTTACTATGTAAATTCATACATGGTGTTTTGTTTTGCCATTCGTACAGATGGCCAAGATGATCGTGATGGAATTTTCAAACATTCAGCAGAAATTTCACATCGACTCATCAAAACAATCTCTTCCAAAGCTGAAGAAATTCTGAAAGGATAAGGTTTTTATCAAAATATTGAATGAATGTTTTTAAAACTTGATATAAACTTGACACTAATATACTTGTATTTATTTACAGTTTCAAAGGCTGCGCTCTGTTCCTTCTGTGGAAACTTAATGTTAATAACTTAATAAACTAATGTTTTGAGACATAAACGGACATTCTGAGTTTTAGATAACCTGGAGTAAAATTCAAGGGATAACATTAGTAATCAAATATTGTTAACTTTGATGCATTACAGGTTTCCTAAAGTTTAATATGTTTAATGTATTTATCCCCATGTAGATTCAGTGTGGAACTTGTACAAGATGGTTTCACACGCAGTGCCTTGGAATGACAGCAACAGAATTACCAAACAAAGAATTGTGCCTCTGGTATTGTATGTTGTGTAACAGCCCAATCCAAGTAGACTGTTGGTTAGTTTGGCTAACTCTTACCATAAATTGGAAGGTTTAGGTGGAGAATGTGCATTTACTTTTCAACAACTTTCATCATGTAGTAAACTGTACGTCACACAAATCTATTTAACCACAAGTGTTTTCAAACAGGGAGATGTCAAGCTTTTTTATATATATTTTTATTTTCCTTTTTGTTATGGACTGAACATAGCACATAATTTACACAACAGTCATCACGGTCATGAATATAATGTAGTTCAATACAGAGTATATAAAATAAAAAGAAACATCCAAAAGAAAATATTGTTTACAGTATTAGGAGTCAGTCATGGCCCTTTATGTACAGCAGTAGAGGGTCCCAGATAGGTCTATGTATTTTAATTGTGCTTTTGTATGTATTTCATTATATTCAATTGTTTTGTATTATCTGGACCTTTAGCCTGAAATAAAAGTTTGATATACTTGGACTTTTATTTAAATCTATAATATAATATCACCCTTTTTATGACATACTATGCTATTACTTTTTGTGAAACATATACTATGAATTCATACAAGACATTTTTCATGACCTACTATAGTATATAGTATGACTATTTTTTACATTATATTGATCATTTGATCTGGTTATATCATATATTATTATAACATACAATAATTCTTTTATTTTCTAATTTGTTTTGACATTTTCTGACCTATATACTACAACATTTTCACAACTTATTATGCAGCACATTTTTATGATTTATTTTTATATTATTCTATACCGGCTGCACAGTGGTGCAGTGGCTAACACTCACCTTACAGCAAGGGGGGCCTGGGATCAATCCCAGCTCCCGGCCGGTCCTGTGTTGAGTTTCCACGTTCTCCCCGTGGTGGTGTGGGTTCTCTCCGGCTTCTTCCCACAGTCCAAAGACATGCAGTTGAATTTAGTTGAAGCCTCTAAAATTGCCCGTAGGTGTGAATGGTTGTCTGTCCCTATATGTGCCCTGCGATAAACTGTCTACCTGTCCAGGTTGAACCTTGCCTTCACCCAATGTCAGGTGGGATTGGCTCCAGTGCCTCTGCGGTTTAGATAATGGAATGGAATTATTCTATAATTATTTTTTTTACATATGACTAGGACATATTTTATGATATTTTTATGGCAAAATGATTAGTCAAGAACAATAAGGAATCCGAGCTGAAGTGAAAAATATCAACAGCTTTAATGACCAAAGATATAAACATTTAAATATCCATTTTTGTAATGTGACTGACAAAATCTTTACAAATTTAGCCTTTATCTTCTGCTGACTGCATCGCATTGTCTGTACAAAAATGAGGTGGCATTAGAGACTGGCACAAAGAGAGGAAACTGTCCCAAGTAAACAACATCAGCAAAAGGAAAAACAAAATTACAGCAAAAAACATTAACATTCTTCTGATTTGATACTCAGTAAATAAAAAGGACATGAATTATGGATGTATGTATGTTTGTTTGTTTGTTTTTGTCTGTTTTGCAATTTTCTTGTAAACGGCTTAGTGAGACCACGCAAGCTTCAAACACATTCAATTCCTTAATGAATTTTTTCACAATATCCAAATAAAATAATACATAAATGAATTAAATAAGCAACATCGATTTCATAAACAAAGTGAATTAATAAAAGGGTGTCCCCACACATGCCACTGCCTTATTTGTATCTTATAACAGCCTTCAAATGCATAAATCTTCTCTGTCGTTTTTGTTCCTAAAGAAATGACAAAAGTTTAATCAGGCAGTAAGTTGCTCATAACTTCTCTGTGCTTTTACTTGCTGCAAATACCTAAATTGCAAACACTGACAGTTATTGTAGGCTTCACTGAAGTCAAACTTTCAGCTTCATTCAGTTACACACAGTAAAGAGCACTGAGGCCTCCACATCACCCCAAATATCCATAGGAGGCGCCCTCACTTCTCCACACAATAATGGAGAGCTAAATGTGGACAGGAATGTAAAATATCCATCAGACTATGTACACACATTTTTAAATTGTTTGAAATATGCAAATTAATACCGGTAATTAAAAACGAAACTACAACACTGACCTCAACAGCAGTAATACATTGTAGGCTATAAAGAGTTCCATAAAATGTCTTTCCTTCAGTGTACAACAGTGTTGTTTGAATAATGCAATATGACCTTATTAATTCTTAATACTCTATTGGAAGCTGTGTTTTTACTGAGGTCTCCAAACAGTGTTGAGCTTGAATCTGCTTCTCCTGGTTCCCACCATGCTCGGGTACAGCAGAGAAGCAAAACAGTAGGTATTACTGTACATAAACATTCACTCGTTTCAGTCAGTACTAATGGAAAATTACATGTTTCCGACAGGCTTCAAATATAGAATATACAGTGTGCATATGGGACGAAGTTAATCTATGAAAATGGACAGTGTCTGTGCTTTGATTCAAGGCTGAACCACAGTGTAGAGATAAACAACACATAGTAGGGCAGCAGGGTTCGTTCTCGTTGCTTTGACAAACATCTGTCCACGAGAAGGCCGGAGGGGAGGCCAGTTGCTTGACACACATCTGTTGTGCTCTTTCACAACTGTACTGTGCTCCTTTAAAATGCTTCATAAGTTCATGAAGAGCATGTTTTTTGTTCCCTGACTAAGAAGTCCATTTAGGGCTGAACCATTGCAACCCTTGAACTTCAAGTGTGTCTTTCGTTTGGCCTTGCAGGATGAACGTCAACACATCTAAGAGCCAAAAGTTCCTACCATCCAAAATGAGTGCAACAAGGCACTGCAGGGTGGAACACCAGGCAGACAGAGATAAACAACATTTTACAAATATTTTGACAAAAAAAGCTTTTTAAAAATATCCCCATTAACTCTTTAACTAAATCAAATGATCAAAAAGACACCAGGGACTGATGAATCACTGTGGGAACATGTTTTCAGGATTTTATCATGCATAACTCCTCAGAAACAAGACATTACAAAGACTTCACTAGAATAGATTTTTACATTTTGTACATACCAGCAGGATTTGTGCTTTGTTCTAATCTAAAACAGTCAATTGTGGTCCAATATGCCGTAAGAAGCATCATGTGTCCATCAGTTAAACTTTTATAAATGTAATTTTAAGAATCTTTTACAAATTTGTATTTCATGAAAATGGTTTTCTTTTAATATAGCACAATCATTAACACATTGAATGTGTTTTAACATTACATATGCTAAAGCCTTGTTTGGCAAATTAAGCAACAAATATAAAGTTTTAGTGAAAACAGCCTGTAAGACTACTGGACATCCTGCTCACTCTTTGAACTTAAAATAAAGAATACAACTAAAGAGCTTTACGTATGTATAAAATAATGGTGCAGCTGGAATTATTAGTCAATAAGCTGACTAGGCAATCCAGATAAAATGTATTTGGAACTATTTGTATAATCAACAGTTAAAATAACAATCATTTGCTTGTTCCAGCTTGTGCAGTGTTAGGATGTGATGCTTTTCTGCTCTTTATATCACTGTAAACAGAATACTTTGAGGTTTGGGACTGTTGGTCCGTTTTGACATTTCAGAGACAAAACAACTAATAGTTTATTAATTCAGAAAATAATTGACAGAATAAGAGATAACACTTGCGGTCCTAATATATATTTTTGTGTATTTAGTTTTTTTCATAATGGCCTTAATATTACGCCTGAACAAAGAGTATTAATACTGACATACATTAAATATATTGTACAATCTAAAGAAACTTTGGTGCCAAACTGTGGTACCAAACTCAAGTAGTAATATCCCCATACATACAGTAATGGGCTGACCATTCATTGGAAATAAATTACTGAATTTTACAGCTTCATAATTTTGTAAAAAGTTGAATCAGATATCAATGCTATGCATGATAAAATATAAAATATTCACCACAGCAAATCATCACTTTAAACGAGACATCAGGGGAATCTCAACAGAGGGTCAAAAAACCTCACAACATATTGATAACATCGAAAGCTGTTCAGAAGCTACATTCCCCATACAGAAGCATACATAAGTGCATAAATTCAGGTTTGACAAGATGGCGATACAAGATACAAATAAAATGGACAGAGAGCTTCCCATCCATCAAATAAATGTTTAAAAACCTGTCAAACACTGACATCTGCGCATGTTTTGTGCTATAAGACTACAGAGATAACACTGCATGTAAATTACTTAAAATCTAAATTTGATTATAAATTGATGGCAATGATAATTACTGCTAAAATCTGATTTTCACGGCATTATTGCAATAAACCATGCAGTGGTTTGGAGGATTCACTACTACAATTTTAGTGACTTCTGTCAATAAAATCATGGTTAAAACTTCATAATTTGGTTTGTTTGATTTTACACAATTCTTATCAACTGGAAGCACTTCAAGATCATAACGAGTATCTCTGGAAGCATTTCAACAAACCTTGAGTTTAACAATCCTCGTATGAATTAAACTACTTTGATTTTAAAATCACAATATCTGGCTGAAGGTCTAACACTGGTATTTTTCCTCATCTGTGATCTCATTTGTCAAGGTGCTCTGAGAAACTATTTTTCAGGGGCCAAATAATACTTAAAGAGACAGGGTGTAATTGAGACGGCAGAAGGAAATCATTCTGGGTCATGTCATGTATGATATAATTGAAATTACTGAAAATCTTGGCAAAAGGTCAGAGTAGGATTGAAAGACACTGAAGTGAATGAGAGGTCAAGGCCCGGATCTACTATTATGTAAAAACCGAAGGTGCAGGGAGCTCCTTTATGTGCAATTATATTTACGATGACGTGATTTAAAAAGGAAAATTAAATTTCACAAAGCCAAAAAAGCATGAGGTTTTTGGAAGCATGAGCGTCTGAGCTCAGCACATTATGTCGATCTATTTTAATTTTCCTGCTTTTTAGCTTAATGTGTGGTGTGTACAATGTAAAGTTGTGTAAATGCCTTGGACAGCTTTACCTAGCAGTTGTTTGAGATGGGCCTGATCGAATCAGCCATCCCAAACACACAAATGCTGTAAAGCCTACAGCTGAAAAGTCATATAAATATATCATTAGCAGTTCAACATGGTGTCAGACAGTGACAAAGAAAGATCTAAAAACTCAAACTACCCTCTCCACAAAGCTGTGCTCAGCCAAAAAAGAGCTCTTATTGGTTAGCTCGGGTGCATTGCTAATGTTGCTTGTAATTTCATGTTTTGCTACTTTAAAGGTACCCTGTGCAGTTTTTGAGCACTAGTAGCATTATGGAGTAATGTTTCTTTTTAGTGGGTCCATGTTTTGGTGCTATTGTGTACATGATACACACAGTCCTGCAAATGTTTCACGCTATTCCACTGATCTACAGGTGGCAGTGACACGCCAAGAAGTTTTGCAATACGCCAGAAAATTCCGGGAGGAAGAAGACTGCAAACAAGCAAACACATATGTAAACAAAGCGATTGCAACATTTTCAAAAGATTTATCAAAATGTTTTATGAGGCAGGAAGTGCATTCAACACACTTGTTAGACCTCGAGAATACACATAATCTGTTTGGTTATAAACATTAATTGTAAACTGAAACTTTGCTTGCAAGAAAACTCCACAGAGCACCTTTAATACTTCCAACTCACCTACATCGTAGAGGGAAATAGTGTACTTGTTCCTCCACTACATTTATCTGACAGCTGTAATTACTTTTAATTTGAACATGTTTACCTTAAAAACCTATGCCGAGTTTTAAAAATAATTGTGATAGATAAAACTACCCAACAGTATACAAAGTAGTGAAAATGAGCTCCATCTTGGTGGGCTACAACATTAAAATGGATGCTTAATACATCAGTAATAATAACTTGATAATATAATGCATGATATGTGAAGATAACACTGATCGTACCCATTCTGCCGTCAAATAAGTATTTTTAAGTAACGTTTGTTGCTCATATTTCTCTACTTTTACTGAAGTAAAATCTTGACTGCATGAGTTTTTACGGTATCGAGCAACGTAAGACAAACTTGAATACTTCTTTCCACCACTGTATTTACCACAAAGGAAATAAGTCCAACTGAGTTTTAGATCTTTTGTAATTTCACCACCACAATCAAACCTCAAATTTTGATTGACGTCTATTCCTGCTGGGTGATCACTTATTGGCCCGTTAAAAGTGCATTTTAGCTGCTTTCCTGACTTTTTGGTGGTTGCTTACATGGCTGAGCATATGTGCAAACAATTTAAACATGCTGGTCTTCGTTTAAGTAGCATGCACACTCGACACATTCTATAATTTGCACTCAAGCAAGCCCTGAAACACCAACAAATGCATAAGCAATAAGGCAATAAACACTAAAAGCTGTTTTTTTCAAGCACAAATGCACTATGTCGTTTGTACATCAAAAAAAATAATAATTTTGCAGAAGCTGTCTGATCTGACCTTCAGTAGATCCGAGCCTAAACCCAAAGAGATGAAAGATGTCAGAGTGTTTGCACGTGTCAGAGATGGAAAAGAGGCAGCGTAAGCTGAATAAAGAGAAGGACTCCTATAGAGGACTGCAGTGCACAACCTTGTCCACACTCAGACGTGTTTTCCTGCAACGAGAGTTAACAATAAATACTTTAAAGCGAATTATTCATCACTTTTACATCAAATACTTGTGGATATTTTTGCACACCATGAATGGAATTTGTGCCTCATTTCTAAGTGTTCAATATTACATTTCTACGGGAGAAAATTATACAATCAGAAACAAATATTTTGCGACCATATACATTATAGTTTGTAGGAAAATAATTGTAACGCAATGTGCCACAATCACTGCCAAAAACAGCCTTAAAACAACTAGTTAGAATGTATGAAGTCAAAAGAGTTAATAGCACATTGAAGAGTGAATAGTCATAAAGACAAGGAATGTGCTTTTGCGGAAATATGGGGATAATGTGACACATTTTCAGAAAGTCTCTCTTGAGAGAAATTCATAGTGTTGTTCACATAGAAAGTGACTCGACTCATGATACTCGTATCATGAATGCAAGTAGAGGGCAAAAAGAGAGAAGTTCAAACTCAAGCTCCTTGGACAATAATACTGTTAAGTTATTGTGGATTTCAGATTGTTAGTTTTGGAAGGTTACAGGGGAATATTACCTAACTAACTTGTTAGTTAGTTTTTTCTGCCAAATTAGCAGTAGCTAAGTTCTCTAGTTGGTTTGATAATTTATAATTACGCAGCATTATGATCATTAATGAAATTCTAGTACCATTAATTACTGTTCATCACTTTATTGCATGCTTGTAAAATGACGTAGCACAGTCTGTTTTAGTGGCACAGTTTTATTTTTGTATTAATTAACTACATTAATGATTAAAGGTTTAGCTGTATAGTTAGCCAACTAGCTTAGTTCCCTACTGTTTGTCTGGAGAGATTAGCTAGCTTCAGACCAAGTTAGCTAGGTCGAGGTTAATTTAAAACTATTTATTTAACTAGAATTTACTAAAGATGTGAGTGTACAGAGTAGTGACACAGAGAGGGCATATTGTTGTTTGTCAAAAATCGAATTATTCTTTCGGTGACAATAGTTTCCTATTAAATATAGCTTATGTGTTTAAAAAAAGAATCTGTGCTAAAAATGACACATTGCACGCTCTGGATTGAGGCACAAATATAACGCTGGATTTATAGTATTACTACTTACTAAGGCACTGTAGTCAAAGCAGGATGTCGGGCCTTTGCGATATCGTGCGTTGCTCAGTACTTCGCATGGATTCTCCTCCTGAACTGTTAGTTTTTAGTTAAGGGTGGTTGGAGTGAACCTTCCTGCCCCACAAGATTGAATAGATCTCCATCTTCAGCACAAATTAAAGCAGCACAGAGTGTGTGAGCATGAAAAGGATACACTCTGTCTTGATCTGCGTCAATCTCTCTATCTCACATGAGCTGCAGGGGAGCGTCTCAGCGACCACAAAGAGGAGGTTGGTATTTTCTATCCGCTTAGCGTGGAAAAGCCTGTGGGAGACAGTGATGGATTTAGCCAACCTCATACAGTACGTACAGTACAGGTATGAGAGCACAAACACATTCTGCTGACCCTCCAGAAAAACACACCGTGAGCAGTTTCCACAGTCCTGCAGCACGTTGTAGGAGTTGGTGGTGTTTGTAAAGTAGAACTGGCTTTGGATGGTCACACAGCTGCTTTCCCTTGTTTCAAAACCTTCAACCAGGAGATCATCTAGAACACAACAGTTGAACACTTTATGTCATGTTGATAATATTTTTAAAGTTAATTCAGTTTTTTTAATTGAGCCTAAGATGTTCTAAACAGGAGAAAACTAGTTTAAAAATCATTTTTACTCTGATATTATGTACATACTTATCTAAATGTTGGTGTTGCAAGAACACACTTCACTGTTAATAAAATCCCCATTTAATGAGGTCAGCGCAGAACATGTTTATGGTAACAGAAGTTTGAGGCAAAAATAAGGACAAAATGATACAATGAGCTGCTTGTGAGATGTTTGCAGAAGGGCCTTTTTTATCCAATTTGTATCATTGTTAACATAAAAACAAAGTAATCACACAGATATTCATGTGCACAGAAGAACGTGTGAGGATGCACAAATCCACCTTGGTAGAGCCAGCTGTTGGAGGCGAGTCCATATAGCAGCTGCTGGGTCACAGACCTAAAAAAGTGTTCACATTGCACTAAATGAAATACAATCTGTAAACATCAATAAATACCATCAAACATGTCACAGCTACTGGTTTCAGGTCCAGACATTCATACTTGGTTAAGAAAGTTTTAAAAGACACCACACATGCTCTTGGTGTCGTTTGATTTGCAGTACACAAAGTCTCACCATGCCACCGTGGATGTCCACCAGGCCAAGCTGAGGATGTCAGCAATGGAGGGCTACAGAAACATGGTTACAGTGGGAATAGATAAGAGCTTTCCACCAACTCAAAACGTTATAAAATGTTCCTGAATCTAAAATCTGCAGGTGGTCTCTTACCACAAAGATGCCCCTCGGTGCTGCACCAGTATGGCTGCTGCTAACTGGTTCACATGCAGACTGGTAGTGGAAAGACTGACGCCGATTGAAGATGGAGTTGTTGTAGAGTGCATGCATCAGGTAAGGGTCAACATCACCGAAGAAAAGACCGATCTGTGATGGATGAAGGAAAAAAGAAAGACAGTTACAGAGACAAAAAAAAGAACATACGGGAAAGAGCGCCACATGGTGGCTTAACATAAACTTTGTTCGAGTTTTACACTTTCTTGACTTTCTGATTGTTGTTTAAGTTGTTTGGCCATACATCTGAACTTAACTGCTATGAACCGAACAAAGAAAATAAAAATGTATTTCGTTGATTTGGATAAAAGCGTCAGCTAAATTAAACAATTTTCAACACAAGGAAACGTAGTAAATATGATGTAAAACATGAAATAACAATAACACCATTCACAACATCTAGGCTGATAAAAAAAACTCACAAAACATGATTAGAGTTTTTCAAACCTTTAGTTTTTCCTCACTTTTAAAACAGTGAAAGATACTATCCTCTTTCTTCTAAAAGTAGATAGTACATACAACCCTACAGTATTAAAGACTAAGCACATTACCACACAAAGACATACCTTTTTCCAATGATCTCTTTGATTAGACATAACCAGGAATCCACCATCATCAATGAGATAACAGAGGAGGTCCTACAACAACACAGCACAGTGTACATCAAGTGAGAAGTTGTTTAACACTTTATTGCTGAGCAGCAACAGCACAGACAACTTCAAGATACAGGTTGATGTGATCTTCTAAGAGAAGTCAGCCGACAAAGCTGAAATTCAATAAATGTTTAATACGTCTTTCATACATGCAAAAGGCAGAGTATATAAATATTGTTATATAAACAAATATCAACCTGCTAAAAAGTTTATCGTATGAGTCATTTGGTTGTTAATTAAGCATGCCAGACTCCATTGTCAAAACAAGCCAATATATATTATACAAAGTGACAATATAGTTACACTTTTTTTGTACACACAAATTCAATGTAAAAACAGAATAAAACTGGTTTATAAACTGTTCACAAAGTTTCCTCTAAGCAACAGACCAAATTAAATAATCACAAGAGTATATATTTAAGAACACATTTAATCTCTAAATAATGCAATTATTATGACATCTGATTGAAGTTGCAGGCCTGCTACAATTCTTACGTCAGTGTTCACTTCACAGTCCATCTCACAGCTTCTGGATGGTCCACACTGTTTCAACAAAACAATAATCTCACTTTATTTGCAGTAAATGCAGTCTAATTATGTAATTAGTGATCAGTAATTAGTAGCCCGGCCTGTACCTTGTGTGAGCCCTGTCGACTGTCTGACACGTTGCTGGCCAGGATCTTAAACTTATCCACCCACGCCTCCAAGTCCAGCTTCACCCCGACCACTGAGTGACAGCATCCACAGGATCAACAAGAAGAGAGCAAGAAGTCGTGTTTTGGTGAGAAGAGTACAAAACAGAGATAGCTGAAACATCTGAAGACACATTTTAGATAAAAGAACTTTCCTGGGAATCCCACATGACAGAGGGTAAGACCACATTGAGTCTCACACATAACAGCATTTCTCTTACCTGAAGGTTTGAGCAGTTTGCCTCCTAAATTAACCTCCACGGCCGAACTAACCAGAATTCCAATGGTTCCATTTTCCGCACTAACAGGGTCATCCAATGCTGTTGACAAACAAAATTATTTAGTTTGTCCATTGGTGCTGAACAGTGAAAACAGAAAACGATACTCTAAGAGTGAACCAAAAAAAAGAAAAAAGCCGTAAAACCAAAACAATGAGCTGTACGATCCTATGAAGCTCTGCAGTGAAAATAATCTGCAGAGATGGATCATAATTATCTGTGGGTTCATCACACATACATCATCATCATCACGTCATTTGATCCACTGCTATCTTAAACATCTTGATTGTAGCCACATTAAGATGTGTTTGCACCGTTACTCACAGGATCTGGATGGAGCTCTGAACATGTAGCCTTTGTTGTCGAGGCTCCGTCTATAATAATTAGAATTGAAGGGTTCGGGATCCTCATCCCATAACTCAGCAGCTCTGTACAAACACAACACAAAGCATTACAAAAGTTACAATATTTGTGAGATTACTAAATACTTCTCTGCTTTAGTAAGTGCATTAGTTGTACTCACATGTTGGGGAAAACACGTGTTATTCCTCCATCAGTGGACGCAAATACAGCCAGGAAGCCGTACCTGTAACATTTACTTTTTAGTTTGCTGTTAATTTGCACAAAGTTGTTTTTTTTGTTTTTACAATGGTAGATGGTGCGTGAGAATGTTGTGTAAAGCAACAACAAGTTGACTCACGAATTCAAGTCCTTGTTCTTCCAAACACGAGAGGCCAGCTGCCCGATAATCCGAGAATCCAAAATCAGGTTGTGGATGAGGCCTTGGTCACCTGAAACAAAAAAGACACATATAAGTGTATTATATATGTTATATCATATTTATTATTATATAATATCATCTGTTCATCTGCAGCAGTGGCAAATATTGCTAACTACGTCATGCTGTCAACACACTCACACTCATCAGATTCTGGAGAGATGTCCAGCATGAGCGAGAGGAAGTTCTGCAAAAACTGGGTGTTGTTGTCAGAAAGATGCAGACGTTTGCAGTACTCCCTGTAGAAAGAGACATAAATACTGAAAACGTTCCCATCACTAACAGATTGAGAAATATAAAGAGAGATGGTAGTCACCTGGGAGCCAGAAACACGTGTCCTGAAGATTCAAAGGAGCTGGGCAGGAGCGACTGCATATCTGTAACGAAGGCAGAGCGTGATGTTAGTTTTCATCTCCTCTTTGTGTTACATCTTATGAAACAGAATCTCGACAGCTCTGCCTCTCTGTACTCACACTGGAGCTGCAGCATCACATCACTCAGGTCTGCCTGGATGTAGTATTCATTGTAAGGGGGTAATACCAGACCAAGACTGCAGGTGACAGCATCCCAACAGGAAGACACAAGAATGAGTGCAGTCCTCATCAGGCCACAGCTGGTTGGTTATTATTTGTAATTCATGACATTGTAACTGCTCACCTGTAATCTGTGCCGTTGATAGGAGTCCATGTGTAACTCCTGTACACGTCGTCAATGTATTTCTACAGTAAAGGAGACATTTGAGGACGCTCCAGTCAACCAAAGTAAACAGGTTACAGTTTATCAGTTTACTTTGGGTCATTATTTTTTTACTGTTTGGAGAATTACTACAATTCAACACGCGATTGCAACACGTTATTACTCTTTTAATCAAAATGTAACAACCTTAAGTCATGAATGTTTTTTGACACTTACAGTGTGTAAAGACAAAAGAAAATATACTTTAATGTTAAACTATAATTGGTAGAAAAGTATCACTACTGAACTAGCTATTTAGAAAGGGAATTTACTTGCCTCTTCAATTGACTTGACTAGAGTTTTGACCTGCATTTCACCTGGTCTTCCATCAATCATTTGTCGCCGGATCTAGAAAATTAAAATACAAAGTTTTTCCTTTTCAGTCATAAACACGTCAAACATTTAACGTGGGGCCTTCAGGATTGGCAAATTATCTGGTGGCTGATAATGTTGTTCACTGGCCCAGTAAGAACTGTGAACAACAAGGAACAGAAAATGCCTGAAACCATAAAGATTGTAGTTCCCCTTGCCACTCAGTGCTCACCTCCTCTTTATTGCTGTCCTCCACCTCTGCATCCAGGAAGTCCAGCGTCACAGGCTCAGGGAGGTTCACCGGCTGAGAGTCAAGAAAACACATTTACAATAAAATCAAACATAAGAGAAGTTTACCAGCATCATAATTATCATAAACATAATTATTATAAACAATCCTAAATTGAAACCCCCAATGACCTGTATGGCCCATATACCTCCTCCGTCCTGCAACCCACAGTAGTTTTTTTTAATCAATAATGTTTAATATACACCACCTTTGGCTGAAGGTTAGGGTGAAGGAGAAGATATCCATTTGGATCAATGGCAAATATGTATCCATTGGCTCCGAGCTGTTCAGAAAATATTAAAAGCAAGGATTAGTATTGATGTGTCAGTCGGTACAAATTAAAAAATATGGCTAATAATAGTGCTAATGAGATATACATACATTGTACCGTGGTGTGAGTCGCTTTATCTCATCAAGATGCACATCGACCCCCATGACACCTAATATCAGCTGATTCTGGGCAGATAAAACAAATGCAGCTGGTTTCGGAATTATTTGACAATTTGGGAAATATGCTTTTTCTCTTTTTTTGCTGAAAATTGGATGAGACTATTGATCCCACTGTCATGTCCCTCTGGTAAATATGTAGCTGTAGCCAGAAGGCACTTAGCTCAGAAGTCACTTTGCCTGGCCAAGAAATAGTCCAGGCACATATCCAGACACAAAACAGAACTTGTTGATTTTATAATTCAGTTTTTGTATGGGCTACCTCAAAAAGATATAAAATGGTAATTTTCAAACTTTAGAGGAGCTGGTAGGTGAATTGTGTTACCTTAGGACGGAGCCAGGCTAGCTGTCTCTCCTTTCCAGTGTTTGTGCTAAGCCACAGCTTAATATTATTGTACAGTTATAAAGAGTGGCATCAATCTACTCATCTCACTTTTGGCAACAAAAGAAAATAAGCGTATTTAAAGGCAGTCATTTAGAATTCTAAGATGTAGATACAGAGCTACGTTCTGCCTTTGAAATACTAAAAAGAGAAAATGAGCATAACCTTTTTTATAAAAAAAACTCAACCTTTCATATAATTACAAGTTTTGTTACCTGTGAGTTTCCGTCCATGGTGAGATTAAATACGGGCATAGTCCCAGTTACTACCATGCCAAGACCCTACAGAGTCCCAAAACATATCAATTATTCAGCGTGTATGTTTGGTGCATTTATTATATTTAACAACAAGGCCATGCAGTCTCACCAAAGCATCCTGGTACACATTCGTCCACTGAACCTGCTTGGCATCGCTGCCTGCCAGCACCATGGGGCGCCCCAGCACGTCGAGGTACTCCTGACCAAACAAAAGAGATACGTGAGCGACTGCTGCTTCAAAACAAGCTACAACATCAGGCCACAGGCAGAAGGGGTGTGCACACTAATGGAAGGAGGTGTTTCTACAGAGCGAGTGAGCACCACAAGGAGATTTTGAAACAGTGAACGGGGATCAGCTGTGTCAGAGGCACTAGACGAACCCACCTGGGTGTTAATCCTTATTGCACAGATGGACCGGATCTCAAAATAGTAACCTGGCAAGCAACAGAGAAAAAAAAGACAAACAGAGAGAGAAAGAACGAGAGAGAGAGGAAGAGCATGTGTGAGCGATGCTATCAGAAAGAAAAAAACACAAGAGTGGTGCTCATGAATATTTTAGATTTTACTTGATGTTAATAGACAATTAGTCACTTAACATTCACAAATCGAGAGAGAGAGAGAGAGAGAGAGAGAGAGAGAGAGAGAGAGAGAGGAATACCACTGAGCTGCACTGATGTATCTACATAGTTAAGTGAAGTCCTTTGGATCAGTTAACAGTCTGAACTAAACGCTCCTGCTGAACCTGAAACCTAATTTCTTATCAGAATCTTCATTATTTGTTTCCCATTATGTTTAATTGCAATATGGCTGTAACTATTGATTATATTCATTTTCAATTTATCTATTGATTAGTTTCTCAATTACTCTATTACTTAATATGATATATATATATAGATAAGTAAAAAAAGGTGTCCTCAAATGTCTTGTTTTATCCGTTTAACAGTCCAAAACCCAAATATATGCAGTTCATAAATATGTATGACAAATAAAAGCAGCCCAACAATTTAGTTTTTGCATTTTTATTAAAGAATTAATGAATTTCTCAATTATAACGGTTGCAGATTTTGATTGATTAGTTTTTCTTTTCATTCTTTTTATTTGAGTTTATGTATTCAATGTTATTATTCATTTGGGTTATTTCTATTTTAATCTGTATACATTGAATTCCTTACTGCTACAACAACCAAATTTCCCTGCTGGGGATTAATCAAAGTTCATCTTATCTTCTCCAATCGACTAATAGTTTTAGCTCTACAGTCTCTATAGTCATTGGATTACATTCCAATAACTATCAATATGTATACTAGAATTTAACCGAAATATTATCATAAAGTGCTAAAATAAATCATATACTATGAAGTTCACTTACTGGAGGTACTGATCTGTGACAACCAAATGTTGCCTCATTATTTACAAACACAATTCAATTGGACATAATCAGATGGCCATTTAGTTTTCCTCAGACACAACTTGTTCAGTTTGAATTGTATCAAAATAATAACAAAACCCGAACTCAGAGAAAACGTCTGAGTGCCCTTAAGTCATCGTCCGTGCACGAGCTAAAAGCATCCTCGCAAACATGAATTCTCCGAGGGAGAACGAGCGAGTGACCTCTGCGTGAGCAAAGCGAGCCTTGAGAGCCAACTCTGGTCTGCTCACAGCTGTGACAGGCAGCCCCACTAGTAGGGTCAGGGCACTGTACTGTACACCAGGCACAGGGACTTATATGTTTGTTCTTCAGTCTCATTAAATATACAGCAGACAACTCTATTAAAGTATGGACAACGTGGGACTATTGTATGAATTTATTTAGACAGTGTCTGCTCAGCTAATAATCTTTTGATGCTTTACACATGGCAGGACGGCACTGCCATTAGTGACATGGATCGTGATTTTATCTGTTGAAGTAGTTAAATAGCTAAAAGTAATTATTGTACAGGTGACAGCAATGAAGGGCTATGGCAGTATATTAGACAAAAAAGGCTGGGAACCACTGTGATATTGGGAGTAAAATAAAATCAATGAATCAAACAGAAAGTCCGGCTCACCTTTATTGGTGCATGCGATCCACTGTAAAGGTGTAACATCATAGTTGTGTTGACCCACAGAAAAGGTGAAAACTCGAACCTTCGGAGGGACAAATGGAGAAAGATATAAAAGCTTTTAGAGGGTGGTCAAGACGCCACAGTACGAACATGCTGGATGCAAGTGAAAGGTGTCTGTTATGGTCAGAAGAAACCAACCGTTTTGTTGGGCCAGTTGTATTGCATGAAGACATCCTGAGCTCGGTCCTCTCCTCCATCAGTAAACAGCATGATTATTTTATTGCAGTTGGCACGAGGAACATTTGTCTTCTGAAAAATACATTTAAAAGGGAGATGAATGAGAGGGAACAGTAGAGTTGGTCAATCTAGTAAAACTGTGTGAAGACGTTACTATTGACGTGTGTGACTCACATTTAACAGCTGGTTGAAGGCAAAATGAAAGCCAGACTTGTAGTCAGTGGTGCCTTTAGCCTGCATCTGCTGCACTGCATCCTTGAAGATTTTTTTGTTGCGCACGTTAGCCTGGACGAGATGTTTGAAGCAGGGAACCACGGCCTCGGCCTTCTCGTTGAACTGAAACACAACGACAGACACAGTTTGGGCTTCAATATGTAAAAACTGAAGTTAAGGAAACAAGTGATCAAAGATAGAGAAATGTGAATTGATAGAATGAGTGATGACTAGCAGATACTAACCCTGGCCACGTTGACATAGTCATCATCAGACAAAGTGTCCAGCATTTCCATCACCGACGCTTTGATGAGCTTCAGGGTGAGGCCACTGACACTGCCGCTCCTGAGGAACCACACAAGTATCATCCCAATCACATGCTCAGATACTAATACATACAATAACACCAACAAAAAGGTAATTTTACTTAGAAAAATTATGCAGCAGCCTGTTTCAGAGAAGGTGTGCAGTATGAGTCCTGATGCAGTTGATTGCTAATTTGTGCTGCTAATTTGGACACATTTTGTGCAAATTAGTAGTGCACTTGGAGGATATGTGAGGAAATAATAGCTCAACAAAAAGAGTAGGGGTTGGATTGTGAAATCATCTACATTTTACAGAAAAAAATAATAGTATAGAAGATGTTTTGGTAAAAGTTTAACTTTAATAACAATGCACACTCACTGCTTCTGAGCGCCCGAATAAAGTCTTCAGCAGTGCAGAAAACCTTACACGTGTTTCCTCCAGATGTTCAATCACAGACATGATTTCCCCTGCCGCAGTTATATATCAGCATTGATAAATGTTTTTCTGCGGCTATTTGTTTGTAATTCCTTCTCCCGTGTTTTGCAGTCCACAGAGGAACACACTAATGTAGTTTGCTAATGAACTGTTTGTTTTTCAAAAACACAATTTGAAATAGGCTTGCATTAAGGTTGTTTTTGCTGTTAAAATTGTAAACACAAATAACCTGAACGCAACTAAAATGAAAATATGGACAAACACTATTTGCAAATATACCCTAATGTCTGAATGAATAAATATAGAGCAAATGATTTTCAGCTTGGAGGCCTATCGTTTAGCAGCTTATGGGTGAAAAATAATTCCATTCCATTGTTCATTGCTAATTGTTTTGTATGTGTACCGGAATACACTGCTGCCTCTCCCACTATCTTGATGTACACGTTGATGAACCGTGTTGATGAACCGTGTTGATGAAAGGTCACTCATGAGGGCTACTCTCCCATTTTCCTCATTTAACTTAATAATAGCATTAACACTTCAAATAAACAGTATCATTACCGTCACAATGAATAGCAACTAAGAGGACAACACAGTGACAACAACAACAAGCTACTGCACTAAACCGTGACCATGAGTATGACGACACTCAGCAAAACACACTCTACTGTCTGAGTGACCATAGTAACAGGAAGCAGAACTTCTCATCCGGTTTACGCTTAAATCCATAGTTAGACATTTAAGAAAATACGCTTATTTACTCTGGCAGAGAGTTACATGTGTGGATTAATAGTACTTTTGTGTCTGTCTGTTAAATGGTCTGTCTTACGGTAACAACATTAGTTAGCAACTTTGAAGCTCACTAATTAACATGTTATATCACATTACTTTAATCTAATCTAATTATTTAGTTAAAGACTGTTACTAAACAACATCATCTACAAACTATTTAGATTTGGTTATTGTGTCTGAATTATCTCTAACTTGACCTTTAGGTTCTTACACATTATCAGCAATATGAGCTGCACTCTCAGCTGGTTTTGGTGCAGTCAGTGAACAGAAGGTTTTTTTACTCACAGGTACATAAGCAGTAGAAGTACCATGCATGTACTTTTTGCCAGTAGACCTATGCAACATTTACGTCAGCCAATTACTAAACCCCAAGAAGATTTATGAACACTATGTATTACTTACACATCAACAAGAATGACCATATCTTTTGGGGATGAGGCTCCCTGGATGTACCTGTGACAAAGAAAAAGAGAGGACGCAGTATGTCAACCCTGTAAAGATACTGCACCTGTGATAGGCGGACATGAAAATATGTTTTAGGCAGCATACTGTACCAGGGTCTCCTCCTGACGTCATATAAATCGATTTTATCGGGAGCTTTCCAAGGTGTAGCTGAAAGAAAAGAAAAGACCTTGTCCCTGATACTGTTTATGTACTTTTGAGTTAGCCCTTTCCCGTCCATTTAAAATGTCCCTTCAGCATTCATATTCAACATCAGGTTGGGAATCACAGGGATGCTTGTTAAAAGTTACCTGGGTAGTAGCGAGTGACACCAGTTGCACTCCCGAACGCTTGCCACAGCAGCGATGGATCCTCCTGACTGTTCTCCATGAAGACTTTCTCCAGCGCCTGCGTCCAGTTCAACTCATTCAGAATGACTGGAGCTGATTGGGGAAAAAAAGTTGAAACTTCAGAGATATACTCCATAAAATATGTAAAATAAATCAAATGAAATATGCATACGACATCTTTCCGAGTAATACATAATATAATCAGAACTTCACTTGCCTCCTTTATAAATGTCTGTGGGGATCTGAACAGCTGTGTAGGAATAGTTGACATTATTTTTGAAGTTTGGATCATAAACAAACTCCAGCTTGATGTGTGAAGGATTTTCCACCTCTCCTTCTCCATCCATGGAGTACTATGAGAACACGAGAAAGCATGTCACATTAACCATCTTCTTTTCATCAGCACTGACACAATGACTTACTTTTGAAAAGCTTTTTAAGACACTACACATTCATTAATCTCTTTTCTCTCGAATGGCCTCAATAGATATGCAAAGCAGACCAATCTGTTCTTCTGTCTCTTACTCACATAGTCCAGCTCTGCCTTGGAGTCATAATAAGCCATGTCCAGCTCCTAGGAGAGAACAGATGCAGACATGTTGAGAACTGTGAAACAGCATGAGGCGTCATAGTCATTCAATATGGTACACACAGGTCAGGTCGACCTCTAGACACATGGAGACTACTTAATTATGATTGCAACCAAAGTCTGTTTTGATTAATCATAATCTTCACTGAGGATTAACCCTAATAATCTTCAAAACGGCATTTTTGTTCAAATATGGACGTAATGCATGTACTCTTTCAGGATAACCTGAGCTGTTTACAAATAAAATGCATTGTGAATAGTTTGAATCAAAATTAATGAATTAAAGGAATCTAGAAACCTAATTACAAAATGCATATAATACAAATTATAAAGATGTCAAATTTGGTATATCATAACCGAATAGTTACACAACTAATCAGTGACAGAGACAATAAGCCCACATCATAACCTATAAGTAACATGCAGTTACCTACTATTCAAATTTAATTAATTTATCTATCACTCCATCTGTAACACTTATGACAAATATGCATCAAAAGTTACAACATCCCAAAGTTTTATCTCAAAGTTGCTTATTTAAAAATGGTTAGTTTACAATGGCATGAAACAGAAAAGTCTCAAGTCCTTGCATTTGTGAAGCTGTAACCACCAAATGTTTGCTCTTGTTTTCTGATCAGTACTCTCAGATTTGAATCAGTAGACAGGCTGCAGGGCTTGGAGAGAGCATCGCCATCTGTTAGTCTTACTTTCTGAAGACCGACCATACTTCAGAATAAGAGTGACATCCACTCGGAGGCTGCTTATTTTTTATTAAGATTACCAAATCTTATCTCCAAAGAGCGCCTTAGCCTATATCACATTTCACATACTATGACATGTCTTTCTGACGGCTGTTTGTCTTCTCGTGGTGAGTAATACGGATCCCACAACCAGACGTTACCAGCCAGGGTTTTTTATCAGTTAGTCCAGAGAAGTGTCTGCAGTGTTTCAATCCACTAGAAAATATTTTGATTGATTCTATGAGAAATATTTAGGGGCGGGTATCTTGACAATCTTATGACGCTCAAATCTATAATAAATAATAAAAGGGGGAGGTATTATAATTTGGCTCTTAATCCGGGGAGCAGATGTTATCTTTGGACACATACAAAGTTAGCGGTTTTCCCTGTTTCCAGTCTTTATGCTATGCTAAATTAACCAGTTGCTGTAGCTTCATATTTTGTGGGGAAACACAAGAGTGACATTGATCTTCTTCTTCAGCCAGAAAAACCTTTAGAAATACATGCTTAGAATACATATTTTGGAAAATGACATTGTTTAAAAGTCTACACCATTTTCAATGATTGGGCTCCAAAATGCAAAAAAAATGGCAGGGGGATTGAGCGCCTCAGGGAAGTACGTGAGAGGCCATGTGAGAGGATGAGGTTAACCCCACCTCATTTTGTTAGGCAAATGAAGTCGGCCGAGTGGTAACGTGGAATAGCAATGTGTGTGTAGGACTCAACGGAACCGCACAGCTGAGTGCACTCGTCATCTGTTTCACCCAGCTGAGCGCTGAGGGATCGGAAATGTTCCGTCTCTCTCAGGTTGTCCCATTTAGAGTCACAGTGCTTGAAGACATCAGACCCATCTGGTTTGAATTTAGATCAGTGGTTACATTTGACTGCGTAATGTTTCCACTATATTAGGAAATGAGGATTTTTAAAAATCCCCAAAACATAACAGACAAATGAAAGTTTGCAGAGTTTGCGTACATGAGAAAAGGAAAGGGGTGTCAATAATACTGATCAAATACAGTATTGTCTTTATATCAAAGGCTCTCAGTAATACTGACGATAGTCCATGTAATATTAACTGTGATCAAAATTTAAAAATGCATTATTTCAACTTTAAATATCACGTTATTTAAGACTTTACCTTGATTCCATCCTGCCAGAGATGCTCTCGCTGAAGCCGCTCTGCTTCACTGGCTAACCTCTACATGTTGGAAACAGAGAAACTTTAGAGGAGCAAGTACCATGACATGACTGAACAATGTAGTTCTGAGAGTGATCACATTATTTGCAGAGAAAAACATGTAGAGTTTAAAACACAAGAAGAAATAAGTAGTAGATAAAATAAATCAACTGTCAGTTGTCTCAATAAAGTATTTAATATTTGTCCGAAATAATATACTTACATCGAGCGCTTTGCGCTTCTTAGCCAGGAGTTTCTCTATATCTGAGGCCACCTTCTCCACAATCTTCCGAGGCTGATTCTTCACCAGACTAAACCGTCGTCTTTCTTCATTGTATATCTGTACATTTTTCATGGAAAAAGTGAAAAAAATGTAAGAGTCTTTTTCTGCTGACCTACTATCTTGCTGTAGACAATTTGTAATCTTTGACATATTGTCTAAGATGACTTTACATAAATATGGATTAATTGTTATGGGCAAGTGTGAAGTCTGTCGTGAAACAAAAACCTTTCAGACAGGTTTGAAGCTCAAGATCTCAGAACAATCCTAAAAAAAAAAAAATAATAATACAAACACTCATGAATTTGCAAAAGCAAATCCTTCTTATATTTGAATACTGAGGACACGGGGGAACAGTCACTTGTTGTGTTTGTGTGTTCACTCAAAATCTAAATATGGATCCTTTCATGTGATCTATTCACACACAATGTCTGTTGTCTTTGAATCACACTACCGGAATTCCATAACAAAATGGCAGACACTATGTTAGTCAGCTTTGTTTCCTCAGACAATGAAGTTGAAGATCATATAATCATATAAACATTGATGAAATAAACCTGGCAGCGTTAATTCTATTGAAAGCACAAGACTACAAAAATCTATGTTAATGTAGTGTAAAGAAACCTCTTTGCCTTTTTCATTACGTTCAGACTTGAGTCTCAAGCTTACAGATTAACCCAGATGCTGCTCTTAATGCCCTTCCCCTGAGGACCTGAAGTTAAATTAGACCACACATCACAGTCATCTTCTGAAATGTGGCCTTTCAACATGCTCACAAAGTATTCCTTATGATTTCGTACACCAGAGAACGTTATGGGTCATCAGGAGACTTCTGGGAATGACGCTTAGCAGCAAATGTCTGAGTGACTATTTTGTTTCAAACTAATTTCTAATACTTCCTAGAGAAAGTTTGGTGCCTTTTGGCATGAAATACTGCCTGTTTGCTCAGAACACGTCTATTCTTAAAAAGGAGCACAAAGAGGAGCTTTAGTTGGCAGTTGCCCATATCCAGACCTCTCCAAAAACAAATAACACCTTTTATTATATGCTTGGTTTTGCAAGCAATATCTAACTGAACAAATATTGTCTTCAGCTGCATATTATTACATATAACAACCATGATGATTGGGAGTTTAAGAGGTTCATCATGAACAGATATACAGCGGACAAAACACCAGCAGTTTCTCTCTATAAGCTTGCTGTCTGCTGGGTTTAAGGCCATAAGACTCTCTACTTCAAGAGCAAATACATCAGAGAGAAGATGGAGACAATGACCTGGATGAATATATTTAGCAGGCCTGCATGCTGTACAACACTGTCTCTATAAATGGACTTCACCAAATGCACTTCAAGACATCAGTCAAGTTGTGTACTGACCAGATGCTTTATTGGCTCGAGCCGCACAGATGGGAACACGCAGTAATGAACTGCTGTCTGATCGTACAGCATGTTAGCATCGTCGTTGTGAGCGTATTAGCATGCTGTCGTTAACATTGAGCTTGAAGCACCACTGTTCCTAAGAAGAAGGCCAGTAAGGCTGTAGATAGTCTTCTTATTTTGACAAATAGTAAAGGGGTTGTTGAAGCGTTTCTATTTATTATCACAGATGTTCCTAAACCTCGAGATAATCATCTTAGCTTTACATAAAAGAAAAAAAGAAAATGCAAAAATTGGAGGGATTTCATTGAAAAGCATCACCATCAAAAACTGTCCTGCTAAACGGTAGTCAAGCAGTCTGAGTGGTAAAAACCTGATGTAGAGCTGGGCTGTAACACGCAGGCCATCAAAAGTATCTGCAAATTTAAAATTGCAGCTTTGCATTGGTTGAGAAATAGAAAATTGTGTTTGATTAAAGTTACAAGCTTTTCCTCGAGAAGACAAGATACACTCAGCTTTCCGGGCGGAGAGAAACAATTTCTTTAACAGATCCAGAGTGTTTCAGGAACATAGAGGGATTAATGAGGGATGAATGAACAAGTAAGTCTCACATCAAGGCATTACTGCAGGCTGCAGGCTGACCATCTGCTGTGCTGTGACACAAACAGAGAGGACACGTGCCGCTGGCCTCTGCTGAGGGAACGCCCCCACACATCTTCACAGAGCAGGGCTCTCTTGCCCCCTACTGATGATCTTTGGTCCTGTTTTTTGGCATTTGCCTTCTAAGGGACAGACACTTTTTCACAGCCCCGTTACATGAAGGACACAAAATAACCTTGATAACTTATTGGACACAAGTAGATGTTGATATCTTCATGAAATTGAATATGCAATAATTGGACATAAGAAACCAGATCATTGCGACAAATCAGGTGAAATTTGTCATTTACATGCAGGCAATAGTCTAAACTGCAGTTTATAGAACATGCACTTGTTCAGATCTTCCACAAAAATCAGTACAGCTTAGTTCAGTTTCAGATTTTGGATATAATTATTTAAGGGCTGCAACCAACAACTAGTGTCATTATCAATTAATAAACAGATTACGTTATTTTTCATTGAAAACATATTTTGTCTATACAATATTAGAAAACAAAAATATCAAAAGTCAAACATATTTAGTTTAGTTTTTTATCAAACAAAGAAAAGTATAAGATCCTCACATTTAAAAAACTGGAACCAACAACAGTTTTTTTGCAATTTAGCTTGAACATTACGAGCATAATAATAAGAATAAGAATTATGAAGATAAAGGCGGATACATTTTCTATTGATCGACTAATCTAATAATCAACTCATTGTTTCAGCTCTAAATTATTTTCTACACAACAATGCCAAAACCATTAAGAGTGTATACATGGACAAATAATCGCTTAGAGAGAGACCAGTTCACTAGGATCACAAAACATTTTTTTCTCACTTTTATGAGCTCAGGTTTTGAGATATCCTACAAAAGAAATTGTTTTGTCTGCCACTTCTAAAATCTATGCCGAATGCTTTAGAATTGTAAACACTGAGTGTTATTTACAAGGTATGCAAGTTTAGAAATCAGGTCATTGCAGAGAGCCAAATATCAGATTACCTTAATGGAAGTAATGCAAAATGTAATGTAACATGGATCTGATTGAGAACTTGATGAAAGATAACGCTGCATCAATACAAAGTAATAAAACACTTCACAAATTGTAACAAATAACACATACATGACGGGATCGGCTTATGCAAGACCTGAATTATTATTCATGAATGTAGGTGTTACTAAGCTCATGACTTCATGTAACATAATACTAGATACTAAATCTGATCACTGTAGGCGTCAAGATTGATAATTATTGCAAACAAGACATAAAGTGCCAGCAAGATTTGGCTAAACAGAGAATACATTAAGAAATATGATGAATATAAAAGCTATTAGTTTGTCTGTGCAGGGAAAACAAAATATGTTCATATCACTGCTCATATCTCCAAAATGAGTTACAGAAAACCAATAAAGGTAGACTGAAATTGTCTTCTTGTTTTATACACTTATTTATTTAGCTTTTAACTTAATGGATTTACAGCTATTCTGCATGCTGAGCTCTTCTTGTTGAGTTTACGCAGCAATATGATGAGTAAGAACTGTGTACTATACAAAGAGAGCTACACACTCACCCCTTTCAGCTGCTGAGCGCCAGTGATGTGCTGAAAGACTCTGTCAATCTCCTGTTCGATACGCCTGGCCCAGTGCATTATCCTGTGGATAAACATCACAGGCCGACTGTCACACAACACAAACAATGAAAAAGATATGTGTGTGAGTATGTGTGTGTGTGTGTGTGTGTGTGTGTGTGTGTGTGTGTGTGTGTGTGTGTGTGTGTGTGTGTGTGTGTGTGTGTGAGAGAGAGTGTGTGTTACCTGAGCATGGATTAAAACACAAATTACAAAAACTAACAAACATTAATATATCTACTTCTTTTGGCTCTTATTAAAATTTCAAGATGTACTAAATAAATGAAATATATGCCTCCATACTGCAATCAACACAATTATTCAAGCACCAGTGACCAGTGAAAAAAAACTGATCATGTCTGAGAATTTCACACAATGGAAAGAAAAACCTTTGATACATTATATTTTCAAGCAAAAAAACACAGTTTCCACCAATTCAGCGCTGAATTCACAAATTTATTGAGTGACAACAGGAATAAAATAAAAAAAGAAGCTTCGACAACAGGCTGCGGTTGAGAGTAAGCCTTGAAATGTAAATAATGCTTCGTAATCAGCTCATCATCATAATTCTGTGAAAGGATGTTTCCGGAGCAAAGAAAAATATACAATTTGCCACATCATTATTATATACTATGTAAGCAGCTCTTAAAACCTGCTGCGACAGCCAACATCAATTGATGAGACTGGAATTTCTTGCAGCTCCCAAAATAGAGCAACTAATGAGGCAGGATAAATAAAACATCCACTGTGTTGTGAGCGTTACGAGTAACAACAGCAGAGGCATTTCAAGGAAGGAGAGGTATATATGTGTGGCTCTAGAGCAGAGTAGTTTAACAGTTCCTGTCAACAAATTACAGTTACAGCGATATTCATGAAGAGCAGTGACAATGAAAACGGCTCATGGATGTTGGAGCTGTGATGATCTTGATTTGTGAAGCTTATCTTTAGACAATAAACTGTAACAAAATGTAGGTTCAGTTTTTCTTAAAACACAAAGTTTATGTGTCCAATATATTTAAAATGATAAATAGACTTGTATGGCGTCTTCTGACCACCCAAAGCTCTTTAACACATCTTGTCATCATTCACCCAATCCCACATTGATGGGAGGGGCTGCCATGAGAGGTGCCTCCTGCCCATCGGGACTCACATTCATACAACATTTATACACCACATAGATACGGGAGCCATTACAGAGCAACATTTCATTTGGAGCACTTTTAGTTTTGTTAGTGAAGCCGAGAACTTCCCATTGAGCTTTAAATGAGCAATGGCCTTAAATATGCATGTGTGTGCTCAGTAGAAACAGAGATATCTTTGCATAACTTAGTATTTTACCAAATGTTTAGTATGACAGTAAAACAAATTATCAAATGTTGTAGTTTTCATGTGAACAACAATACAAATAGTATTCTTCAACCAGCTACTATGGACTGCAATACTAGATGCTAATCCCATAACAGTGGTCAGTTTCATCCACCCGTCCCCACATTTTATCCTCTTGATGTCAAAATCACTTCTGCAGTGTTTTGTACCATGAGCTGTATTTGTGAAAAAGAGTCTACACACTTGTGAAACAGTCCAGTTGTGTTGCAAATACATCAAAGTCAGCAGCAGAAACACCAGTGATATCGACAACAACCACTGCACCCGATGATGGAGGACTGCCAGCACCAACACAGATTTATTTTTGTGAACCACTGCTAAAGAGAGGAAGCTGTACTGAATGAAAGGTTTGGGTGCCGGGCTATTTAACAGTAGCATCAGCTCTCGGCAGTATCACCACTCCTCTGTTGAATGTCAACTCCAACGCAGCACTATAAGCACATGTGGTTCCAGCAGCCAATTCCCCCCGAGCCCACACAAACAAATACAGGGCTTCTACTATAAATAATATTAAAAGAAGGAGTCAAAGAAGCAGCTCGATAACCATGTGTATTTTGCAGAAGCTCAATCTATTTCCTCCATGACCAATTTAATTATTTTTCAGACAATGAATTAACAGAGAGGAACATCAAGTGAAAAGGTGGCGTAAAACAAACACTAACTGCATTCTTGCAAAGTCAGTAAAATAGATATTTGCCAATTTATGGAAAAGTTAATAATCTTCAGAAAACTGTTGAGATACATGCTACTTAACAAGCGTTTAGAATATACTCTGGCGACCAGTGCCTGAGGTGAGGCCTTTGACCAATGGTTAAACACACGCTGAGGTCAGTTCGTTGTTGGACAACGCAAACAAAAGACGTTCATTAATGTGCTCTTTCATGTTTTTCTGCGCTTAATTATTTACAAATGAAAAAAATATAGTTAAATGATAATTACATTTTTGTTTCCTGTCTCCAAATTTCATTTTTTCCCAGACTTTAGAAAGCTACATTATACAACTGTCTTCACAGTAGGGCTGCTGATGAATAGTGGAAGTGGAAGGTGGAAGTACAGCAGCTGTTTTCTGCCATCTTTAGTGCAGCAGTCTCTCATGCAAGAGGCTGTCAAGTATTCGTATAATGTTAACCACTTCGCCAACCAATCACAAAAAGTAGGGTTTCAGTGTTTAGACCTGACTTTTTGAGCCAAACCTTTTTCAACTACTATGTTAACTGATTCAAACATCTGTGTGGAATTATTGTTTGATACATGGGCCAGTTTACTAATTAATTGAACTCTAAACAGCGGACGTCAGATGAACAATATCAAACCACCTTCACTTAACCTATCGTTTGACAATCTTTCTCTCCAATGAACAAGTGTTCTGTTTGTCAGCTTCCAAAAGGTATTCTCAGTGATAAACAAAATAATCTCCTCCCAAACTGCTATTTCAAAGCAGCACATAGACAATCCTGCAGAACCCATCAAAACATCCTGCAGGATAAGAACAACTGTGTCTTTCATAGTCAGCGCTATCTTGAAGCATATGCCCTTCGCCACAAGGAACATAATTGCATAAGATGCAAAATATGCTTTAAAAAATGTAACTAAACAAGACCCCCGGTATGTCCAGATGTTGACGCTCTGTCCTAAAGATACCCTGAGGATCAGTGAATGAACGCACATCTCCCTCTCTTCACCTGCTTCACTGGTTAAACCATCATTCACTGGCTGGACATTCACTGATGTTCAGCCTGGCAAAAGGTTTAAAAAAGACTTTACAAGACATTTATTTGCGCTTTATACCTAAATTAGTTTAAACCAGGAAATAAATCTCAATCCCCAGAAAATCGCCTTGGCTCCTGTAAGTGCCTGAGAGTCGACTCATTATCAATGACTCAGCTCCCAGCAGAGTTCAAGACAACATCGCAGATCAAAGTCTTCTCTGTTTCGAGACACACATTTCGACTCAACTGTCCAGATCTACAGAAAGACACTCATCACAATGGAAATGATTTGAATAGCATTTGTTTCACCGCTTTTTGATTATATTATGAGCTGAACATGAGTGAAAGACTTTCAGACCTGATGATGAAAAGACCACCCTGAGAAGTATAAGCTAGAAAAGTACCACATTAAAGGAGTGGTATAGAAAAGATGTAAGCTATTTTTTTCCTTAACTCCAGCAACATCAAGATTATCACTCTAAAAAGAAAGTTGAAGATATGATAGAAATCCTGACAAAGTGTCTTTGACAAGCACAGCTCTATTTAAAAGTGACATTATTTTCAGCTTAAGACGAGAAGTGCTCTGAAAAAAAGTAGAAGTGTTTTTAAATCGTTCTACCTAACTGCGAAGGTATGAAAACCATTTCTTTTATAAAAACCCTTTTAAAATACATTGCAGAGATATTACAGACATTATTCATTGGGAGTCGTACCTTTTCATTCTCACGCAATTATCATCAAATAGCATAAGACATAAAAACATCCCTGATAAAAAGATTAATACAAAAACAATCAGACTTGCATATGCTATTTTGGGATTATTCTAAAGATTCATGCATTCATTTGTTGCATTTTGTTTTACAAACTTAGGAAATCAATGTTTAAGTCGTATCCGATGTTACCTTAAACATAAAAGAATGATCCCAGTTTCTTCCACACAGTGAGGCATACAGCTTATTAATTAAACACTGGTATCAGCCAATGCAAAAAGCCCAGATATTGGTATCCCTACTGAAAAGGTTGGATCGATGCATCCTGAGGGGATATATATATTCCCAGGATTCGACAAAATGTGAATTGTATCAGAATCACTGACTGAATGTTTAATGCCTGGTTAGTCATGGTTTAAATTGTGAAACGTATATGTGAGCAGGAACGCATCATAAACAACGTCAAACATCCACAGCACTCATGTTTTGAAAATGCTGCAAAAGTAAATTGTATTTTACTTAACACCTAAAATTGTAAAATTCCTTTGTGTGTATAAATCAGGTTTGTTACATGACTGTAGCCCACAGAACAGCAGAGCAGTGTTAACCGGGTGAGTCAGTGCAGCTGAAGCACAGTCCCAAGTTTTGTAGTGTGTGCTCCATTTCCTCTCCTCCTGAGCCCTGTGGGACGTCAGAAAACTCTGTATCGCAGTGCTGCGATGAAGCGGCTGAACAGCGCTGTACACTTGTGCCTCTACTCTGTTACCTGCTATACTCACACACCCCTGGGACGACACAGAGCACTATGTGATGTGACCCATATTCACTCACAGCAGAGAGAGCGAAAGGTTGAGAGGGTGGAGCGGCAAGGCAATAGGTGGAGTATGAGATGCAGAAGAGGTCTTTCTATCTATCTATCTATCTATCTATCTATCTATCTATCTATCTATCTATCT